>PPKC02000005.1:0-574160 GCA_003705975.2 Tetrapisispora iriomotensis | reverse complement strand
GCCAGCTGGTGAACCAGTCTTAGAAGCTATCTTCGAAGTTGATGCCAATGGTATCTTAAAGGTCACTGCTGTTGAAAAATCCACCGGTAAGTCTTCTAACATTACCATCTCCAACGCTGTTGGTAGATTATCTACTAAAGATATTGAAAAGATGGTTAACCAAGCTGAAGAATTTAAGGCTGCTGATGAAGCTTTCGCTAAGAGACACGAAGCTAGACAAAGATTAGAATCTTACGTTGCTTCCATTGAACAAACCGTTGTTGACCCAGCCTTATCTGCTAAATTAAAGAGAGGTTCCAAGGTCAAGATCGAAAATGCTTTATCTGAAGCTATGGCTGCTTTAGCCATCGAAGACTCCACTACTGATGACTTAAGAAAGGCTGAAGTTGGTTTAAAGAGAGTTGTTACCAAGGCAATGTCCTCCCGTTAAGAAATATAATATATATTATATTTAATTTTCTGTACCTTAGTTTTAATTGACAAAAAAATATTATTATCAAAAAGTTTCCTATTATCTTAATCTCCTATCTCTTGAACTATAATTGATCTTTTCATACAATTGACAATTTTACAAAAGTTAGTACCATAATGCATAGCTAATAAGAAGATATTTTTTATCGAGTTCATAAAGTTACCATTATACATTATTATTTACTATAAAAATAAACACTTATCTTAAATCTTTTCAACAATAACATGGTCACCATTTTTTGCTGTAGATTCTAAGAAGGCTGCGACACAAGCTAAATGATGGAAAGCTACTCTAGGTTGCGATTTGAATAAATACTTATCCTTCTTTGTAACTGCTTCATGGAAGTTCAAAAATTCTGAGTTAACACCAAATGAGTTTTCTGGTGAGATTTCAATGACTTCCTCCTTTGTTGCAGTTTCAGCAGTAGCACCATATCTAACTTTAATGACTGGTCTTGTTTTATCAGATAAATCAATAACCATGGAACCTTCAGTACCATAAATTTTCAAGAAAACGGATTTATCAGTAGCACCGAATGCAGAACCGTAGGTAAAGGTACCAATTGTTTTTTTGTTTCTTAATCTGACAGTAGAAAATACAATATCTTCAGCACCGGATTCTTCCCTAACTTGAGAAGCTAAAGCAGAAATAGATTCGAATTCACCTAGTAAATCAGTGACCAAAGCTAATTGATGGACACCACCATCAGATAAGAAACCACCGATATGTTCTGGGTTTTGTCTCCAAGTTGTGGCTAGATATTTACTGTCTTTAACAAAAGGACCAGTGGAGTTGTGAGTAAAACCAACTACTTCACCAATTTTCTTTAACAATTCCTTAGCTGGTTCTAGAACAGGTAAGTATAACCAATTTTCAGCAATACCAACTGGTAAATCAGTGGAATCAGCCAATTCGACCATTTTTCTAGCTTGCTCCATATTAGCAGCAATTGGTTTCTCTAATAAAATTGGTTTACCTGCAGCAATAGATTTTTCCAAAATTAGTACATTGAATTGAACTGGTAATAAGGCATCAATGTAGTCAACGTCTTTACTATTGATAAGAGCATCTAAGTCATCATAAACTTTATCTTCAGAGATACCAGCTTTCTTAGCGAAATCCAAAGCTTTAGCTTTAGTTCTGTTATAAGCCGCAACAACTTTAAATTGTTCTGGCATCTCTTGATAAGATGGAAGATGTCTATCTTTGGCAAAAATACCGGTACCAACAACAGCAACGTTCAATGGGGACATATTTGATTTGTACTTTATTTGAATTGTTAGGTTTAGATTAAGAGTCAATAATAATTGAACTTTTTTCTGGTTGTGATATTTTTTAAAATTGAATTCAACTAGGAAAGATAATTGTGATAACTACCAACCTTTGAACAGAACTAACCTATTTATATGTGTTTTTTATTTTTATTTTTATTTGTTCTCTGAAAAGTGACATGTAATGATATATAATTACCGGTTGTCTTAGTCGTTGACAGTCAGTTATCTCTTAGATGTTCATGAAAAAGGCCCTACTGATGTCGGATTATTCCCATGCGAACTAACACTGTCTTGCTGACAATGCGCATGATGAGGGAGGAAGGCCTCTAGGAATAATAGTATATGCATCGTCGTTGTCAATTTTTCACCCACAGTTAAAAAATAATATGTCCGCCATTATCTCCTAACGCAGAACATCTAATCTCCGGTGAGACGTATATTTCCATGTAATTACGTCTTATAACCTCGATAATATTCAGAAGATATTCGGTCTGTAAAGTCTGGAATTAACGTCCGGCCGCCACTAATTCAGATTCGTTAGACCCACCCATTATTAACTGTTGAGCTGTAAAGCAACCTCCCTCAAAAGACACTGTATGGCTTTACAGTCCGCAAGCTCAGGATACAACAACGGTTTTCTTCAAAATGCAATTCTAATCATAAGGATAAACGGTCTTTTAATATAACTTCCATGGTATCGTAATGCATTGAATCAAAAAACATTCGTCGGAATTGAATTCTCACAAACCACAACTCCTCTCAATCATGTAACATAAAATCTTAAATACAGCCATAAACGATCGATTATAAGACGTTGAACGACGAGTTCAGTGTCAGCAACTATTCTAGTTGCTAGTAAACCCAAGGTTTTATATTCTAATACCAAGTTTCATCTTGACATTCTTGTACCAAAATTCCAATGCCATGAAGCTTATCTTGATTTGCATTCAATATACACTTCTGAATATGATTTTTGAACCTCTAGGTAGTATTTAATATGCATATATCACTTTTCAGTTGTTTTTCCTTTCGAAAATGAGTCGATAATAATATTGATTTGCAGATGAGGTTAGCCGCCAAAGAGCAGAGATGTCATATTAAGCTGCTAAAATCTAATTAACCTTACTTAAGTTGGAAAAAAACATGAACTTGACTATTGCACCGTATTTCTGCTCTTTATATACCATTTTCACGATTTCATAGAACTATTAATGGCTTCAAGAGTATGAAATCGTGTTATTTATAAGGCATCTGAATTGTAAATACTATCCACTTTATAGACTGAAATTTTTAAGTGCGGGTAAAAATAAAATAATATTTTTGATAATATAGGAACTGAAATTTATTCACATTTAGGCAAAGTCAAACAGTATTTATACAAAAGTTGTAGTAGTTTAAAGAATAGGTTTCAAAGACCTATGTTACTTGATATCATATATAAGATAGGTCAAGTTGATTTGTTAAGATTAGGAATATAATCCACAACGTACAAGGATATTAAGACAGGTAAAGATGGGCGAAAACGGCGTTTCAAAACCAGACCAGAATGTTGAATCTACCGAGGCAATGACTATGGAATTCTATCGTAAAGCTTTGAATTTCAATGTGATTGGTCGTTATGATCCAAAGATTAAACAATTACTATTTCATACTCCACATGCCTCTGTCTATCAATGGGATTTTGAGAAAGAGGAATGGAATAAGCTGGAATATCAAGGTGTTTTAGCCATATACCTTCGAGACATTTCTGACAATTCTGTTCTACCCGAAGCAACTGAATCAATTGGGTTATTGAACCCTGATAATCTGGTCTCTACATTTTCTGGTACTACTTTAACCGGTAAAGACATTTATAATTACGGTTTGATAATACTGAACAGAATGAATTTGGATAACTTTTCGATGGGTATTGTTCCAAACAGTGTTATCAACAAGAGAAACATATTTGATGATGAAGAAAATAAAGCCAATCCTTTAGAACAAATGGGTGTTGAAGTTAAGGACGATTTAGTTATTATTAAAAATTTAAAGCATGAAGTATTCGGCATTTGGATTCATACAATTGCTGATAGAGAAAATATATACGAGCTAATTAAGTATCTATTAGAGAATTCACCAAAGGATTCATTTACTTAAGAATTTATTTAATGGTAAGTAATCTATAAATTCCAAAAATTAAAATAATATAGTCATAAATAAATTAATACAAAAGGGCATAAAAAATATAAGGAACTTACAGTATTCTTTAGGATAGTACTAAATAATATTGTTTTATGTTACAAATTTACACAAATATGTAATTGGAAGTTACATAAATAAATTTCATTTCTTTCTTCTAGATTAGAATAATTCGCCATCTTCATCATCTGTAGCTTTGGCCTCTTCTTCAACGTCATCATCTGCGGCAAGTTTTGCATCGATGTCATCACCGCTTTCATCTGAACTTTCTATAAATTCCTTTGATAAATTAGATGTTTTACCAGTTCTTTGTCTCTTCGAAACAACAGCATCTTCATCATCTTCATTATCAGCACCATCATCAACAGAACTTTTCTTGGTTGATTTTCTTTTTCTGGTTTTCTTCTCCTTTTTGGCCTTAGATTTGTCTTCAAATTCGTTATCCTCATCTTGAGAATCTAAACGGTTATCGTTATCACTTTCTTCAACTATTGCTAAATCACGTTCTTGAATTAATTTTTGAGCTTCTTCTTGTAGTTTTTGGAACTCTTCTTTTTGTTTAGCTAATTTTGCTTGTTCCATTTCCATTTCCTTTTCGATACGTTCTTTTTCTTTCAATTCATTTTCTTCTATTAGTTTACGAGCTTGGTCTAATCTCTCAGTTTGTTGTAACTCAAACTCCTCTTGTTCCTTTAGACTACGTTGTAAAGCGTTCTTCATAGTAGTTTCACCAAGTTGTATACGTTGTTCAATCTCATCCTTAATAATAAACTTAAAGTTTTTATCCTTCAGTTCATTTAGTAATGTCAATGCAATTTCTAATCCTGATAAAGCAGATGAAATATCTTGAACTGTACGGTCTTTGCTTCCAGATCTTCTGACTAATTCTGCTATTTGGAAATGTAATAAAATGGCGTTAAACTTGAAGCTTGCAATCTTGGCACTAGATTCTGGATTTGTTGATTTCTGAGTTTCCAGCTCCAACGATCTGTTTGAATTTTCTAAGGCTTTATTATAACAAGTTAATGACTTTTCTTTATTACCTCTTTCATACCAAGTTTTACCCAGAAGGTTATATATCTTGGAAAGATTATTTGAGTTTGGAAACTTTTTCAATATTAGCTCATAACCTTCAATGGCCTTAACATATTCTCGCATTTCCAATAGACAATGAGAAATATTTAAATGGACATCTTCAGTATCTAGAGAGTCTCTAACTTTTCTTAAAATCTCTAAAGCCGGTCCAAGTCTCTTACTTTCAGCATAAATTGTTGCTATACCTTGGGCAGCAAAAATGTTATATGGATCAACTTGCAGAGCCTTTTGATATAACTGGATACCTTTCAAGTATGATTGCTTACATTTGCTAACATTCTTTTTATTTTCCCTGGCCAAGATACAGTAAAAGTTCCCTAAAGAAATTAATGCATATAAATCGTGAGAATCATAAGAAGTTAAAGTTTCTTTGCTGGTATTAATTTCAGCATCTCTAAATTCCTTATATTTATTTTCATCAAATAGATTTGAACCTTTAAAGCCATTTTTCATAAACCAGGTGTATAAGGTACGAACTTCGAGATCTGCTGGATTGCTCTGGAGTAATTTTTCAATTTCACCTTCGATTTCAGAAAATTGAGCTTCCTTGTTTTGTAAGAAACGTGTATATAGAGATCTTACTTTCAAATGAATGTAGTTTGGATGTTTTTGTAAAATATCATTGTAGACAGCATTGGCAGATTCTAGGTTTTCTTCTGATGATCTGACAACATTATACTGTAAAGTAATATTTAGTGACTCGTCTTGATTGACGGATTCCACCTGCTTTTGAGCCATGCTAAAATATTCTATTGCTTTTTCTTTTTCACCACAAATGAAGTAATAACAACCGACATTGTTTAAAGCTTCAATAGGAAGATTAAGTTCATTTGCCACTTTTAAGTCTTCTAAATATTTACATAAAATTTCCAAAGCTTGTTTGTATTGAACTTGTAATTCATATAATTGAGATAATACTAGATAAGCTCTAGGAATAACAAGTTGGTTTTTCTTAGAGGTAGTCAAACTGATATATTTCTCCAAGTATTGGGTTGCCTTCATAATTAATTTATTTTTTTCTTTATGTGACACAGACTTTTTAAATGCCATACATTTTTCTGCGTATAATAGACCTAAAATGTAATTTAGTTCTTGGATATTTTCATAACTTTTATATAAATTTTCAAAAGTTAATATACCTTCTTCCAATAGATCGTTTTTTATTTGAGTTTGACCCAAACCAAATTTTGACAATAAGTTATCCTCATTCTTTTTTAAACTTTCTTGGAATAAAATAAAAGCTTTACGGTAATCTTTCAAAGCAAAATAACTTCTGGCAGACCAAAATGCCGCTTCAGATAGTATAGTATTTGTAATGACATTTGCCTTATTTATTATTTTTTGTTCGTAAATTTCAATGGCAGAGTTGTACTCACCTTTAAAATAGAAATAACTTTGTAGTAAAGTTAGCAATACTGGGTTTTCTTTATTTCCAGAATATAAGCTTTCTAGATTAGTTAAAGCCTTGGTGTAACTTTCCTTAAATTGAACGTCATTATCTGAATTTGTTAAAGAGTTATGAAATTCACCTAACAAGCATAAAATAGCAGCAGTTTTGTTTTCTGGATCAATCTCTTTGGCTCTAGACCAAGATTTAACAGCCATCTTATTATCCTTTAATTGCCAAAAACACATACCAATACCAATACGTGGATCAGGCTTTAATACTGGATTCAATACTAACAGTTCTTGAAAAAATCCCAAACTTGCAACATAATTTTTTTTTTGGTAAAGAATCTTAGCTCTTAAAAGAATAAACAAACAATTTGGTTTGGTTGTTCTACCATTTCTACGATCATCAGCAACAATACCCTTTATAAATATCTCAGAAGTTTCTAAAGCTTTATCATATTGATCTCTTTGATAGTACAAGTCAATTGTAGCTAACATATTACCTACCCAAGTTGGGTCAAAGCTAATAGCATCTTTTAAATGAAATTCTGCTTGACTCAATTCATGCCTCTTTGTCTCGGAATCTGCGGTTACTTCCTTAGCCAACCTTAGATGGGCCCATGTCAGAAAGGTGTGAAGAGGAGCCTTATCAATGTTATCAAAAGACTCTAATGCCATTTCAATTAATTTGATACCTTCTTGAACCTTGCTGTGGTTACAATAAGCAATAGCAATTGTCAACCAATGTTCCTTATCGGAACTTTCTTCAACCAACAAAGTTCTTAAATCAGATGGATCTTCTGGCAAATCAGTCTCCAAATCAATACTAACAACTTCTTCAGAGGCTTTCAATGGAATATCCAATGAACTACTCCATTGCATACTAGGGTAATTAGTAACAGCACCGTTTTCCATCGTATCTTCAAATAAACGGATTTCGTCCTCCTAAAGGCACAAATAAAATTGATATTATAAAGATAATCCTAAGGATTTAGATCACTGACTTAAATAACTAGGTGTTACTGTATATATCCAAACACTAGTTCTATTTTGTATCTGCCATTTTTATTTTATATCTTCTTTGAAATTTCAATATTATATAAATATTGAAATTTTAAACAAATTTTTGTCAAAACAAGAAGGTCCGGGTAAGAAACCTAGAACTTCATGTCGTTAATACCAACGGTAATGACCTGTTATGCTTATAGTAGGAACAGTCCATCAGGCTGTACCATTGATTGAGCAAGACTGCCAACTGAATATACTTTAATACCTTGTATTTCAATGTATATGGTAGTTATAAAGACTATCACAAGATTTTATTTACAGAATTTGATAATGGACTGGGGTTGTTAGCCTTCAAATTGATGTTTGACTCTTAAGTAATGCTGTAGTTCTTCGACTGAGACACTTGGTGACAATTCATTCTGTGCTTTGATGTAATCATCCAATTTAACTATTACTTTTGTGTCATCTTCAGTGGCAATATTATCAAACCAGAATCTTATTGAAACCTCTTGAGATGTGCTCTCATTGTATGCTTTCACTTTTTGGTCAACCTCTCCAGCTATTCTTGTCATGGCATTTAACATTGCATCCGAGCAAAGAGCATAAAAATCGGCTCCAGTATAATTAAATGGTGATCTCTCTGCAATAATTGACAAATCGCAATCAGAACTTAATTTAAATTTTCTTGACAAGGCTTTCAAAATATTCAATTGTTTTTCATTTGTGTCTGGTATGCCCAAATATAGTAACTTGTCAAATCTTCCTGGCCTTAAAAGTGCTTCATCTAGTAAATCAGGCCTATTTGTTGCACCTATAACAAAAATACCGTCACCATTTGATCCCATCCCATCTAGCTCAGCTAATAACTGAGAGACTATCCTATCCATGACACCTCCAGAATCACCCTGATTACCTCTTTTCGGAGCTACAGAATCCAACTCATCGAAGAAGATTACACAAGGTTTGGCATCTCTTGCTTTTTGGAAAACTCTTCTGACGTTTGCTTCTGATTCACCAATATACATGTTAAGCAATTCAGGACCCTTAACACTAAAGAAATTTAATGCAAAATTCGTTGCAATAGCTTTTGCCATTAACGTCTTACCTGTACCAGGTGGTCCATAAAATAAAATACCACTTCTTTTTTTCATTCCTGATGAGAATAACTCTGGATGTTTCATTGGCATATCAATCGTATCCATAATTTCTCCTTTAACAATGTCAATCCCACCGATATCATCCCACGTTACTGTTGGAATTTTAGGTGCTCCAATGGATGCAGCAAATTCACCTCGGACATCGTTGATGGCAAGTTCTAGATCATCCTTATTGATAACTATACGGTTGTGAACACCTTTTGTTCTTTCAAGTGCCTTGTACTTGGAGTTTTCAATTACATATTTTATATCCAATGGGACCAAACCAGCTGATTTTAATGCAAGTATATTTATATCAACATCATCTGACAGATTGAAAATATTGTTAATTAGAGACTTCGAATTAAGGTTTTCCAATGATAGATAATGTTTAAAAATGTTAACTCTGTGATCTTCTGTTGGAACAGGTAGTTCAATTTCAAAGTTAATGCCGGAGACAAAGTTATTAGGTAATGAATCCGATGAGTTTGTTGAGAAAACAAAGATAGTCGTAGGGAACATTTTATAAAAATGATCAATGAGTTTTGATAATTCAATATCCATTGACTTTGATGCACTGGCAGTTGCAGGTCCCTGATTCGGATCACTATCTTGAAGTAGAACTTCAATATGTAATAAGTACACAATGGCTGGTAAGGAGTAGGTTAGAAACGATTCAATTTTAGCAGTGATAAAACCTATTGTTTTAGAGACTGCACTCAAAGAACCAAACGAACTAGAATTTAGTAGAGTAACACAATCCAAAGAAAAGAGTTCAAAACCAAGATCAAGAGCTAACCATTTAACTAGCGTGCTTTTCCCAGTGTTAGCTGCTAAAGATGAAAGAAGAATTTTTGTATTTACTTGCACGTTATTTTTTGCACAATTTCTTGATGCAAGCATTATATCTTTCATCTTTTTAGCATAATCAAATTTGGAATAATCATACTGAATAACTGGTTCAATGCCAAAATAATAATTATAACAGTTATTATTCAATATCGAAGGATCAATTGAAACTATATTCTCTGTTACAAGTTTTGTTTTTGCTGTATCAATTATAAATTCCCTGTCAGTTTGTAAAAATTCTTGATGATTTCTGTCATTTTCAAGTTCAACGTTTTCAATTGAAAACCAAACCAATTTATCATTACAGTGAATATTACCTACAAAATCATAGTCAGAGGTCATTAATTCAGTTAAAATAGAGTCAAAGGCTATTGGAATAAGTTCCTTTACTTTCAATATCCTGTTTCTTTTAGTTAGATATGCTTTTAAATTTGTAATAATTATTTCTTCAAACCTTCTTTGAGTTTGATGAAAGCTGCCCACCCTCGCTAATGACACTGATTTAGCTATTGGAATATTACTGATATTTACTCCAACGACGTTGATATTAACATCTAAAGATTTACCAAAACTAGCAAATATTCTTGGGTGGACAAATATAGATGATGTTGTTAGTTTATTCGGCTCACGAAGAACAAATATCTTTAATATTGTTGAAAAGGCACCATTGTAGATGTTAACCATGGTACCATCGGCGATACCAAGTTTCTCAAACACATTTATGCTTGTGAAGGCATAAAGGTCATCATCTTCATTTAAATTATCTAAACATTCCTTATAATCAATTGAATTGTTTACTAATTCTTTTGAAATAGGATGCTTTAGACATTCCAGTAATAATGTTGATTTTACCTCTTTTGAATCTCCAGAATCATTGACTTTTCCTAGTATACCAGTATCATCTCTTACAATTGATATCTGGGTATGATGAAGATCAATAACTCCCAGGTAACTAGGTGCAGTATTTATCACTTTACACCATAATTTAGATATTAGTTCATAATTTTCCACTACAGTTTTCCTATTCGTAATGTTAAATTTTTTCAATAGAAATTGTAAAATTTCAGATTTTTGCTCCAAAATTGATAGCTTATCATATAAAGTCCCTTGTAACAAAAATGTAATGCTGTCCAGCACTTCTGGTTGATCTTCAATAATATCTATTTTACAATATTTAATTGTAGGGACGTAAGGGGAAACATTGAACAAGGAGGCTGCCACAGAGATTGTATTTTGAGGTAGCCTTTCATTCATAAAACAATTAGAGATTTTTGTCTGGCAAATATGAGTATTATAACTTGAAAATGTAATTTTCATGTAGTGTGGTATACTAAAATCTTCCATCAAATCTTCCCATTTTGATCCTAGATCCCCTGATATTTCAAAATGTCTTGTTGATCGCTCGTGATCGAAAATTATATGCACAAGTTCATTGTTTTCTGCTAACACATTCATTGTGCAATCTAAAATGGACAATGCTTAGTTGTGTTGCGTTTGTACTCTATCTTAAGCATTGAAGATGCAAGTTATACTGAGAAACAAGTACCCATTTTTATTTTAAAATTGTCTGGACTGACTTTTCCTTTTTTTTTTCACTATTCTGCTATGAAGCGAAATGTCCAAGTGCCATTATATGTAGTCAGCTTGACAAATCAATCAGCACTGACTATTGAAAGTAGGAACTGTCGTAAAAGTACACCAAATGGAAATATATTTAGACTACACTGAGAACATCATACCTACTAGATCAAATTTCATTCAGATTATTGATACCAACAGAAGAATCAATTATACGATTATGTCAGCGAATGAAACGTTGTAACAATCCAATGGAACCAAAACAGGCTTTAAAACCGCCACCTAAGTGAAAAATGAACATGTAAGGTTGGACCAACCTTACATCAAAAAAAATGAATTGCATCCTTCAAAACCCCTTCGGTTCTCAGATCATGGCCGTCTTAATCCCATATTTGATACTTTTCAGGCAAAATATCGACTTCTGGGTTTAAATCAACTCAAAAAAATCTCATTGTGACCAAACTACACCAACTAAGAACCTAATGGCTCGGTGGACCTCTCTCAATTGATGAAACTATCGAGTATCACTTCCATTTGATCTCTATTCTACCGAAATTAATTAAACTCTCCAATTGACATTCCATTTAAAGAACCTCGCCATCCAATTTTTCCCAGAAACGGCTTACCCATTTCCATTTACGGACATACCAGCTCTCGGAATCGACGGAATCTTCCATTTTAGTCAATCGAAAATGTAGTTATTTCCCGATTTGTCGATAATGCCAAGTCCCCGGATGCTTATGAAATTAGACGAAATAAATACCTGGCTGTGTGGTTGAGTGGTAAAGTATAAAGTGGATTCAATGGATATATGTTAGGTTAGGTGAATTTTATTATGGAAGTTATTTAAATTTAAGATGGCTTAACCTTCATTAATCTATTTTAGATTTCGAGGTTAAGAGAGTTTTGCCTGTAGAATTGATAAGCTACAAAACAGATTGAAGACCAGTTGGTTAATTTGAAGATGGTTTGAATCATGGTGAACTTGAAGATATATAAGGGAGGTGTATTTCTCATTAAATGAATGATTGAAGGTTCTTAATTTTTTCTTGTCTAATTAAAATGTAATCAAAATATCAAAACAAAAATACTCACGTAAACAACTGTGTCATGATATCTATACACCTACTGATACTTAATATAGTATTATTAATGTCGGTAGCTCATGCTACCCCAAATGCTTTTTTCTCAAATGTACAAGTTCTCGATAAATACACCGACTCTACAAACTGTACCGATAAGGACCACTGGTTTGTAATTGAGGCTGAATTATTTGCTGCTAAAGGTAAGAAAAACGATCTTTATGTTACCGTTCCTGAAGACTTTACTTCATTTGAGTCTCAATTTGACCTTACCTATAATTCTGAAATTATTGGGTCTGTTTCAGCCAACTCTTCCAATGTTTTAACCGTGTCATTTTTGGACGAATCTCATGATAATTTAACTACTACTTTTAACTTTTTAGCTAAATTAACAAATTCTTCAAAGTCTGCTATTACATCTCCGACTATTATTGATTACACCTTCGATGTTTCTACAGGTACTTCATTCAATAACACAATTAATTATATGGCTAAGAATGTTTCAGATTTTTCATCTAACGGTGGTATCTACGAACAAAACAATACTGCCTGGTTTACTGTCGATATTCCATTATCATCTTTACAGGGCTCATTATTTTTTGAATCGGTCCCAGACGCTAACAGTTCTTTCGAATATAATAATGCTCTAACAACTTTCGAAATCATTACAGAAGTTGACGAGTTCAATGCCCCTGTTAAATCTGTACCATTCACTGCTGCTCGTGATTTTTCTGATTCTTCTACAATTAAAGTATTATTCAGTACAAATGTTAGTGGTGGTAAATATTTACGTATACAATTCTTTTCAAAAGAATTACAATCCGAAACTATCACAAACATACTAACCTTTACAAAAGTTCAATCAGAAAGCCAATTATCTAAGAGATCTATTGATCAACTAAGTATTGGTGCCACTTTACATGCAAAATCAATAACCAATTTTGATTTTCCTCAAGATGACTCCATAGAAGATGAAGATGAAACTATTCTATCTACTGAAAGCGTTGATGTTGGTGTGCTATATTCAAATATCTCAATTTCAACTATCCCTTCAGTTTCTTCTTATATATATACATCTTCTAATGAATATACCGAGTATACTTCTGCCAGTTCAATTGAAGAAGCTATTACACTTGAAAATGATGTGTCTTCATTGGGAAGTGTGGAATACAGTTCAACCAAAACTTACCAATCCTCTTCCATCCTTTCTTCTGAAATAATTCTCTCTTCTGATGTTGAAATGTCTAGCAACCAAGATTCATATACTGAAGAAACTGAAGATAATACAACTACTGGAACATTGTCTACAGTTTTATTTGAATCAGAGTCCAATGATTTTAAATTTTCAATGAGTACAGAATCATTGAGCTTAAGTAATCCCCAAATAAGTGCTCAAGGAATTGTAGGTATTGCTCCTGAAGATTCAAACCTTAACACATGTTCATCTTTTAGCTCAGTGATAACCTACACTGATTCAGAAACAGCTAACACCAGTGCCAAACCAACTTCCCTTGTTCCAAACACTCGCTCCTCTACCGAATCTACTACTACTGCTACTGCCAGTACTGTAATTAGAGTTGAGTCTTCATCACAACAAACAATATCATCCATGGCTTCTAATAATTCTAGCTCTTCCCCACTTGCTGCAGTCGCTACAACTGTTATTACTTCCACAATTAACGGAGTTATTACAAGTTATACTACTTGGATTCCAGTTTCCACTCTGAACACCTCATCAACTACAGATGGTATATATAGTAACAATACTAATTCATTCTATCCGACAACCCTCATATCTGATAATATTGAATTAGGCACTACTATTGTTACAACTACTGTTGATGGAATAATATCCTCTTACACTACTTTTTACCCAATCGAGACTTCGAACTCAATGACTAAAGATATTGATACCAATGTCATGTCTAGAGATAATGATACTACAAAATCTAAGGCATCCCTCGAA
Organism: Tetrapisispora iriomotensis; assembly: GCA_003705975.2. Taxonomy (NCBI): domain Eukaryota; kingdom Fungi; phylum Ascomycota; class Saccharomycetes; order Saccharomycetales; family Saccharomycetaceae; genus Tetrapisispora; species Tetrapisispora iriomotensis. Next base: position 560,130 of record PPKC02000005.1, on the reverse strand, counting down.
GTTATCACTTCTGATGATGTTATTTACACTCAATCAATCATTACTAGTTCTTACGAAGGTTCATTAACTACCTATACTACATTTTATCCAATCTCAACAATACAAAATTCTTTAGGCTACGATAATTCAACAGCCACGACAGATGAGAATACATTGAGTGTTGTAAGAACCACAGTTAACGGAATGGTGACCAGTTATACAACTACTTGTCTAAGCTCAGACAACAGTAATAGTCAGGGTATTGATGCTGAGGCATTTTCTAGAACAGCTCACAATGAGTTAACTTATTCTGTTATTTCTTCAACCATTTCAGGTAAAGTCACTGTTTTTACAAGTTGGTATGCAGTATCCACTATTTCTTCCGAACCAAGATACGTAAACAGCACAGCCGTCCCAATATTTACTGCATATACTCCATCTGAGGTAACAACTTTAGTGAACAATACATTAACAACCTACACAACCTCTGTCCCATACACAACACTTACCGCTACTGCTTTTACGACTTTAAGACAAGATATCGGTAACGATTCAGTTTTGTACACAGTCGTTACCTCAACTTCAAAAGATGCTTCTGAAACTCATTCATCAGTATCCGAATCCAGTATTAAATCTTCATTCAAACCTTACTTTAATAGCACAAAGTCATCTACTCACATAACTTCTACTCCAAAACACAGTACTCTATTATCAGCCTCAGTTACTAAATCTGCAGTACCAAAAACAACAACAGAAACAGTGAGAATAAGTTTGGCTCCAAGTGTCGAACAATTTACTTCAATTTTAGGAATGACTTCTCTAACGACTTCCCATTCCTCAAATAACTCAACTCATTACTCAGTATCACAATACGAGGATGTTGCTAATTTAGTTAAAACTAAAATATCAGGTCTGATATTTGTTGTTCTAGCTGCATTATTATAAATTCCGCATTAAACATCTACATCTACTCTGAATAAATTGATTTTACTCAGGTTTTCCAAATAAATCATAATAGACTTTCTAACGAACTGTGATATTACAGTTCCTGCATCTATAAATATATATACATTTAAGACTTATACGTTTTATACATATTTTTAGTTAATAATAATAACAATAATTATAAAATATCGATCTTTTTAAATTGTAATGATATTCAATATTTCTATCCACCTTAATGATATTATGCTGTTTAAAGACTATCCCAGATACTCTTCCCTTAATCTTTGAAATAACTAGTTCGAATGACATTGACTAAATCTGTCCAATAATGATCATAACATTAGTGATTGATATCCACCGATGATCTTGGTGTAACTCTTCTCAACAATTGATCTTGCAAGTTGGCCGTTTCCAATAATCTCTGATTTATATTCTCATTAACTCTAAAGTATAGACCCTTTTCATCCAACGTATTTCTTGAACGAACTGATTTAAAAGTTGGGATAGGCAAAAACCATTCAATAACTGAAGAACCCATTATATCTTCCCAATTTTCTTTGGCTGAACCCAAATCAAAGATGTTTCCCCTATCATAAGGTCTGTTTGGTCCTATACTATACAATTCTAATTCTTCTTTATATTTTCTCATTGCATACATCTCTATTGTTGTCCTATTTTTGTTCACTTGATAAATGCTAAAACCTGCAAAGCAAGATAATGAAATGGAAACAGCAAGAGCGAACAACCATAAGAACAATAAATAAAAATTAACAAATTCCTCTTCAAATGAACTGCTCTTAAACCATAGATAAACCTGCCTCGAAGTCATAAAAGCAACAATGTAGGCATAAACTGTAGCATATATCAGAAATTGAATAAAGTACTTTTGATTTTGAAACCCAATACATTCAGCAAACCAAGGGCAATGATGATCCATTTTTAAAATGCATCTACCACATGTTGAACAATGATGAGCCCGGTCTGGCTTCCATACATTACACGTCCTACAGACTCTTGGTCTTCCATCATTTTTCAATGTCAAAGATTTCTGGGATAGATACTGAGGTGGAAGCTCTCCATTTCTCTCCACTTGATTTATATCATAAATATGCAAATCAACGAAATCCAAGGGACTTCCTGGCCCTATATTTATAATTCGAAAGTAGGTATACAGGGATATACTTATAATGGGAAGTATCAAAAAAGATATAACTTCAGTGGAAACGATATCAATTACTTCAAAGGTTAGCCAGCATGTCGATGAAAAGATGAAAACAGTTAAAACTCTTGGAAACAACTTCGTGAAAGGCAGTACCATGATTCGACTACCACTACTACTCACCTTATCTTGTATACGCTTTTGCATTTAGTAAGTAGTATAAATAATACATATTTTGTTGTCTTAAATCTTAAAAAAGCCATAAATTTCAAAATCAAGTATTGTAGAAAAGACAGTCTGGATAAATAAACAAGATACTGGCTGCAACCCAACAACAAGATACTCATTCTAATGGCAAGATCGTCATAGACCAATTAGGATGATCCTATGTAATTAAAACAGTACTCACAAGTTCTTTTTTGAAAGAAGCACACAGTATTCAGAATTTACTGACATTAGAAACGCCTGACTGTCAGTGAAGCCCTAAACCACAAGCCAAGTCAATTACCAGCTTATTGGTCTAATCATGCTTTTGGATGAACACCAGAAGTATCGTTCTGAACTGTCCTTATAGACTTCAAGTTGTCTTTCTTGCTCACTTTATATATTTTATATTCATCTTTATGTATAATTTTTCACTTTTGCGATGAGCTATAAAATATTAAAAAGTGAAATCTTCAACAGTGAAAAATTTTGATATATAAGAAGTTCTAGTTAGTTGAAGGTATTGAAAACCAATAAGATACATTAAGCATCCTATTACTTGACGAAGTTCAAACAGTGACTTATTGTGACTTATTGGAACTAAATTTTGAGAATTGAGAAGTAGTACGAATTTCTTAGCTAACAAATATGTCTACCTTTATTGTTCCAGGTGATGAATTGAATATAGATACATCCAAGCCGGTTTCGTTAGGACCAGGGATGTACTCTGACCCCAAGACTCAGGATATCGAGGTTGTTTCAGCTGGGTTACTACATGTTATAGACACCAAGAAAGGACAGACTGTGTACGTGGATTTTGATTCCAAGAGATATATTCCTGCAGTTGGTGATTTTGTGATAGGTACCATAACAGGGGCGTTTGGTGATCGGTATAAGGTAAGTTTGTCAAACTTTTCCAATGCTGTATCTTTATCGTACATGGCATTTCCAAATGCTTCCAAGAAGAACAGACCAACGTTGAAAGTTGGTGATCTGGCATATGCTCGTGTGTGCTCTGCTGAGAAAGAACTAGAAGCAGAAATCGAATGTATGGATTCCTCGACTGGTGTTGATAGTGGGTTTGGTCTGCTTGAAAATGGTATGGTCATCGATGTTAATTTATCTTTTGCTCGTAGGCTGTTATTTGATAATGAATTCCCTTTAATGCAATTATTGGCTCAATATACCAAATTTGAAGTTGCGATAGGTTTAAACGGTATAATATGGGTGAAATGTGATGAGGTCAGAAATACACTAGCCTGTTATAGGGCAATTTTAGAATGCCAAGCGGATGAAGTTCAAAATTATAGGGTTATTATTAAGAAGCACTTCAAAATATTAGCTAACACAACCGAAGACTAAGGCCAGACTTTACGGTCTAAGATAAAATAAACACATTCCCATCAAAAAAAACATTAATTAATTATTAGCATACACATATATATATCATTTACTGTTATAAGAATATTATTTCTGTATCATTGAACCCTAGATAATGTTTAAACAAATCCATATCCTCCGGTTTGGACTTTAGATTCTCAGATTCGAAATCTGATGAATAGGTTGACCAGCTTTTATAATCATCAACATGGGCCACTTTTTTGTAGAAATTCTTATCAGCAATAAGGTTACCGTAAAAAACTGGATCATATAACTTGTCAATGATTGAGCTCTTAACTGCTTGTTTGCTGTCTGAGTTTTTAAAGTAATCGTTTTTAATATATATATCAGAATTTTTTGCAGAAGAGCTGAAGATAGGGACCTTACCAGAATCAATATTATTTTGATCGACAATATTTTGCACAACTTTCAATTTAATGTTAACTTCATTATATGATTTTTCATACAGTTCCAGTTCCAATTTTGAGGTCGTGATATGCTCGTTTAACTCACTTTTCTCTAGCACATCAATATAATCATCATTTTCCTCTAGTTTTAATTCTTTTAGTTTGTTATTTATGGATGTCTGTTTACGTGATTGAAATGGTGAAGGTGTTTTCGCTTTATCTGAGATATTATGATAAAGTCTTGTAGAATTCATATTATAGTTAAATAAATCTTGCATATGAGTAATTCGTTTTGGTAAGTAATATTCATTCCAATAATTATCAAAAGCATCGGGATAGCCACGAATATTCTTAATAATATTTTCCCTAGTGACATCATTATTTTGCTCAATTATTTCTTTTGAGATTACCTCTCTTAAACTTTTGATATTATATATATTCCACCATTTTGTGTAACTTCTTTTTTTGCCCTGGTTCTCATTATTGTGCAAGTATACATCTGTTATCATCTCCCATAACCGTGGATGTCCCTCTTTCCAAACATAATGCCCAAGAAATAAATTGATAGCATCTTGCCTCTGGGAATCAATGAACGAATTACTATAAAATCTTTTTATGCTTTCTATCATATCTCTTGAATGAGATTTCCATTGGTTAATTTTTCTATAAGTTTCCATTGTGTTAACCAAATGAGAACCACCATACTGTAATGCAATTGTATCTCCCAAATCATGAAATATCTCTGTTAAAATATTAATAATATCCGAATCATACTCGAGGAAGCTATCTTCAATTATCCCTAATGCTTTTAATTGTTCCCCCAAAGCCCTTTTACCTATAATAAATTGAGCAGCATTGGTTCTATCCAAACAATCTATACAATTGGATCTGCAAATACCCTCTTGAATCTTTGTGGTATTAAAATCCTTACCATTATGAAAAATACCTGTAGTGCTAACTGTTTTCATAGCATATCCTTCAAGAAATTCAATAACGTTTTGGCCATCTTGTTTAGAAGCTCTACTCATATCCCAGGAAGTATAATTCATTTTTTTTTCTTCAGGTAAAAATTTATTAAGGTAATTAATACATTCTTCAAACTCAGCTAACAGTTTAGTTTCTCTTGGCACCTTCTCTTTAGTTTTAATTAGATTTAGGATATGAATAACACCACCACCGTACCTCTGAAATAACATATCAAAATGTAATGCAGCAGGCGAAAAATAAGGGTCCACAACATTAATTTCAATTGGTGGTTTAGCAGTCAAATTAGAAGCATCTTGTGTCCAATATAATGGAATAGAGCCCCTGTGTTGAACAAATGATGTATACCGATCACTATCGAAAAAACCCTTTCCTGCACTATGAAACGGAGTAAGAATCATATCTGAAACAATCTGTTCTGTTTCCACTTCATTAGCAACATAACCCTTTTTATTAACACCTCTTTTCAAAAACCTTGCACCAGCAAAATGATGTGATCGTCTAGCAATCATTGTTACATATATATTTTTACTCAGTAGTGATATATTCACTTGATCAATAAATCCGTGTAATATAACTTGAAACCAATCAAACACAGTATCCAGACAATTAAATAAAGGTGATAACAAATTATGATTCCACATAAACATTTCATTAAAATCGTAGATACCAGTTGGTATCGATATATCTTCTCGATTGACTGCCAATAATTTTTGACGCAATAAATTAGTTTGCAAAGTATTTGTAATATCATAAGTATAACTAAAATAGAAAGTTTTAGTTAAATCTAAATTCTGAAAAGTTGATATCAATCTACCTTCATTGGAATACTTATCTGGTTTTTTATAACTTTTAGATATTGGAATGATTTCTGTTCCATCGATATGAAAAATAGCATGTCCACCAATAACTGCAACTTGACTACACTCTGTAATAACAATCAAATAGTAACACGAAGTAAACCGTATAAATCCCAATAAACCGTACCCAGTCAGCAATTTATTCAATTTATCATCCGTAGCATTCTCCAAACTAGATAAAACATTCATCACTTCCCCTCTAGAAAAAAATACATTGTCTTCAATCACACTCAATTCATTCTCAGGTACATTCAAATCTATTTCCAATATCCTAAACATAGTTTCCCTCCGATTACTCCCAAGTATATACATCCTATCTGTAGTTTTATAAATGGTATATTTGCTTAATGTGAAGTTTGCATTCTTCTGTAGTCTTGGTGTCAATGGTTGCTCCATTGCGATCGAAGGTGTTTCTTGTTCAACCTGTATGTTTTGTGATGCAATAGAATTATTATTTAAAAAGGGCATGCTGTCTATCCAGTTGACTAGTGTGTAACTCGTTTATTTATACTGTGGTTCAATAAAGATCTTTAGATTTTATGTACCTTTTAATAAATCATATAACCTTAAATGTACCATTATTTTATCCGCTTTATATGTCAATTTTTATACTGAAAAATTTAGAAATAATTCGATGAGCTTAAACATATTTAAAGCCTATATGACTAACAATTTAAAAGGAAAAGTACTGGTAATGTTGTTGATTCTATGCCAGAGTATTAACAAGATTTCTTACAGGAACCTTGAAGTTAAGCAGTAGAAAGATTGGGATTTAGAGGATATGTCATTAGAAGAAACCAAGAAAGAAGAGCTCACTCCGAACCGAGCAAGACAAATATTGAAGCAACAGAGAAAGAAGAAATATGCCGATTTAGCTATTCAAGGAACCAATAACTCTTCTATTGCATCGAAACGGTCGGTCGAACTTTTATATTTACCGAAACTTGATATCAATAGGGATACAAACCGGGAATGTCCTAACAGAGAGTATTTCAAATATTTTGTTCCTAAGTCACCTAAGAGATCACCATGCATCAACAGAGGCTACTGGTTACGATTATATTCTATTAGATCAAGACTTCAGTCCATTTTAGAACAAAATTTGGAGTCAGGAAAAGAAGTTTTGGTGATTAATTTAGGTTGTGGGTTTGATCCACTTCCATTCCAATTACTAGACAAGCAAAATATTGATAGTGAAAAGTTTAGAGAAATGTTTTTATTTTTAGATATTGATTATCCTACTTTAATTGCTGAAAAGGTTAGAATGATTAATGCAGAACCAGAATTACTGAAAATTGTAGGTTCTGACGAAAGCAATGCGGTAAATAGTGACTCAACTCCATCATTTATTTCAAATCATTACAAAGCATTGTCTTGTAATTTGAATGATGCAACTGCATTTGAAGCTTTACTGAAAAATAATGAGAAAGTACTCGATCCTAATGTTATTAAAGTCTTTATTGCTGAGGTCTCTTTAGCATACATGAAATCTGAACATTCTGATGAAATTATTTCAATTGCCAGTAATAATTCACCAAATAGTCATTTTTTAATATTAGAACAACTGATCCCAGAAGGAGAATTTGAACCATTCAGCAAGCAGATGTTGAAACATTTCAAGAAAAATGATTCTCCATTACAATCTGTACTAACTTATCATACAATTGAATCACAAATCAAACGTTTCAAAGGCTTAGGTTACAGTAAAGTCAATGCCGGTTCTATGTTACAATTATGGGAAAGTGTGCCAAGAGCTATACAAACTCAAGTTGAAGATATAGAATTGTTTGATGAATTAGAAGAATTTCATCTTTTCTGTCATCACTATTTGTTATTACATGCCACTAATAACAATGACTTTGAATTTGTGAAACCATATTTATTTACCATGCCAGAAGCCGTTCCACCTCTAAAGAAGTCGGATAATATATCAATTATGTCTCTAGGCACCAATATAAATAGAAGATTTGGTGGTGGTATTTTAGAAGATGAAACAAAAGCATTCTATTTTGGTGGGGCCAATCCAGCTAGATTGAATGAGAGTATCAAGCTTGATACTAATGATGATTGTATTTTCACCAAAGTAACTGAGCAAACCAACATACCAAAAGGACGAATGTGTCATACCATAAATAAGACAAAAAATGATAAATACTTTGTGATTGGTGGTAGAAGTGCGCCAGGGTACGGATTCAACGAAGTATACACATATAACTCCAACTCTAGAATCTGGAAATTAGAGGAACAACTGACACTTCCAGAATCTAGGTACAGACATAATACCATGAATGTATCTCCTTCAACATTACTAGTGTTTGGTGGTGTAACTACGAGCACAGCGCCATTTATCCTTGTTGATATGGAAACCAATACAATAAAAGAGTGCACTATTGAATATAAGGAAGGCATTGAGCATAAGATCGAACAATTAGTCTCGGCAGCAGTAGCATACAACGAAAACACAAACCAAGGTGTCATAATCGGTGGTTCCTTCGACTCACAACACCAAATCTCCAACAACCTCATACATTTCCAACTAGACCAAACCACCATCAAAGTACTCTCAGTTGTTTCCAACCCGTTATTTCAAAGATACGGTGGGAAGGCTTGTTACATCGACATTAACGAAATATTAATCATCGGAGGAACCTCAAACACAAGACTATTCAACCAAAACACAAACATAATCAAATACAACATCAAAGAACAACAATTCACAAGCATTCAAATACCAAGCAACGTCTGGGAAAACAACCCTCTATGTCTAATAGGATTCGAATTACTACATCAAGACAATAAGATATACATCCTTGGAGGTGGAGCAACCTGTTATGGATTTGGATCAATATCAAATAACAACATGACCATCACCATCAACTAACTCCAACGAATCTGAATTCTAAACTACTTTCTTCTTAAATAACAATTAATCTTTATGTCTCTCTCTATTTATACTATTTATACTAGTGACTAATCACTTATTCAATGAGTCAAACATGGATTTATATATGAAAAACCACTATATATAGGATGATGGCTAGGGTTAGGCTTGATATTAGGGCTTTTGTATAATTAAAGTCGAATATAATGGTAAAAATGGAAAGTTAACTTAGGGTTAGTACTTTTGGTGTGGTGCACGGCTGGTTAGGGTTTTAAGATTAGGTTAAGCAACTGGAAAATTATTCAGTATATAAAGGGCAGCCTATTGATCGATGAGATGAGATGCGATGAGGTGAAGATTAATTGTCTTTAGTTGTTAGTTTACTAGGGTCAATTGAGGAAATATCGTCAGATTATTACTTAGAATCATGAGTTTAATGTTTAAAAGGGGTTTCAGTAAGAGTTCGTTGAGAAGAATATCATCAAAATTGGATGAGAAAGTGTTTCAAGTGACTACGTATGCTAGACCTGATGATATTTGTATTACGAGAGGTTTGAATGCTAAGCTGTACGATGATATCAATGGTAAGGAGTATATTGATTTTACGGCTGGGATTGCTGTTACAGCATTGGGTCATTCGAATGAGAAAGTGTCCGAGATCATTTCCAATCAGTCGAAGAAATTAATTCATAGTTCTAATTTGTATTACAATGAAGAATGTTTGAAATTGAGTAAGAAGCTAATCGAGGCTACCAAGAAGTTTGATGGACAGTTTGATGCTTCCAAAGTGTTTTTCTGCAATTCTGGTACTGAGGCAAACGAAGCTGCGTTAAAATTTGCTAAGAAGTACGGGATCTCTAAAAGTAAGCAAAAACAGGGTATTATTGCTTTCGAGAATTCTTTTCATGGGAGAACTATGGGTGCATTGTCTGCTACGTCAAATCCAAAATACAGAGAACCATTTGGAGATTTGGTCCCTCACTTTAAGTTTTTGAATTTAAATGATAAATTAACCTATTTACAAGATTACATTTCCCAAAACAAAGACTCTCTTGCCGGATTGATTGTGGAGCCTATTCAAGGTGAGGGCGGTATTTTTCCTGTAACAGTCGAGACCTTAATTGCTCTAAAGCAAATATGTTCTCAATCTGATATTGCAGTTATATATGATGAGATCCAATGTGGACTGGGCCGTTCAGGTAAACTTTGGGCTCATTCTTATTTGCCAAAGGAGGCACATCCTGATATTTTTACTGTGGCTAAAGCTTTAGGTAATGGTTTCCCAATCGCAGCAACAGTTGTAAATGAAAAAATTAATAGTGTATTACAAGTTGGTGACCATGGTACCACATACGGTGGAAATCCACTTGGTTGTGCTATCTCGAATTATATTATAGATGAGATTGCTCAACCAGACTTTTTATCGACTGTAGATGCGAAAAGTAAACTGTACGTCGAAAAACTTCAAGCATTAAAGAATAAGTATCCTGATCATATTAGAGAGATTAGGGGGAAAGGTTTGATGCTTGGTGTTGAATTTAATGAATCTCCAGCAAAAATTGTTCAAAAATGTAGAGAATTAGGGCTATTGGTGATTACTGCAGGTAAAACCACTGTCAGATTTGTCCCTGCATTAACAATTGAAGATGAAGTAATCGAAAAAGGGTTAGATTTATTTGAGAAAGCAGTCAGTTCAACTCTAGCTAAGTAAATTTCTTAAATTATGTAGATCTATATTCAAAGCAACAGCCATAATAAATAATAAAATATTATATTGATCTGAATCCCAACGGCATTGTTTTCAGCGGAATAGTACACCTTACTGTGTACCACCCCAATCTCACCTGTTAATGTCCCAACTCCAATTTCACCTTCAGATGGTACTCCTTGTGTTGTATATTGATCCATAAAATACTGGGTGTATGGTCTTTCAAAGACCACTGGAATTCCATTTTCAGTAGCAGTTACCCAAATCATTGTAGGGTACCTAGGAAGTACTTCTGTTAGCGTCGATCCATGAGTAAGTGTATAAACAAGATCATTACCCATGTTAGTTGGAAACAGCTCAAAAGAATTAGCAGGACCATTGGTCATTGGATTTAAATCCTTCGGGTGTTCTGATTGTTTAGCTATTCTAAGATTTAGGCCACCGGGCTCTGCCAGTGCTTGCGTTAACAGTAAAACCAGCAACGCTGATAGTTGCAATATTACCATGGGTTTAACGTTTTAACAATGTCCATTTTATCCAATATGTACTTCTGAACTAAAATTAAACATTATTTTATGATTACAATTCTTTTTCTATGTGGGTGACAGGTTTAAGAAAGTTGACCTCAAAAGCGTCTGTCACTAAATATCACAAAATTTCATATATAAAGAGTAAGAAGCTATGGCAATACATGAAAGAAGGTTGTTTAATTGTTTTTATTATAGACATCTAGACTAATATAAATGATATATATTAATTGATTATGTGTATAGTTAATTAGTTATGAGTATTCGTAAAATTTTGGTTTAGTACAGTAATTTGGCTTCTCTAACTGATAACACCAATTGCTGAGGTATATGAAAATTTATCAATGGAAGGAAAATCTAGCAATTTATATAAACAATGGGATATGGAAAGATCTGATTCTGATCATATATTGAATACTGTGGATAGACAACGATGTATACAATCGAATATCTGTGCTGATAATTCACCAAACAGGACAACTGGAATTTTGAATGAAGATTACGTTGTTAAGCATTTCCATGTAATGGAAGAAGAAAGCTTAACTTCAACCGTGTCATCAGCTTCTATTGATTTTAGAAGAATGCCGTCAATAGTAAATGAGACACATCCGTTTGGTCTAAGGGTTTGGAAACCTGCCATATACAAAAAACAGAGATCAGTAGAGCAACAATTATACAAAGATATACATGAAACTTCCTTGAAGGATATATCTGTATTTGCACAAATAATGAATAGTCTTTGGGTAATGACATTTGGTATAACAACGTACGTATTTGTTGGTTCAATAACGATACTTCTCATTGGGATGAACCTCATGTTGAAAAATCGACTATTGGGATCATATATCTATCTGTATAAGAACCTTGGAGTATACATGTTGTATCCTTTTGGCTTAGTGTTATGTTTAAATACAGAAATATCAAGTAGGTTAGTAGTGGTAAATGATACGGATGCCAATTATGGTTCGACTGGTTCTTCTCAAGCAAAAGTTTATGAGAGAGAGAGAAACGAATATTTCTATAAATCTAAAAACAAATTAAAGCAAGCTATAAATTTAGGATTGGATTATGCATATTACCATGATGACATTATAACATGGTTAGTTACTTTTTTGAATTATATAATATTAGCAATACTGATTTCAAGTCTTTCCTTCTTAGCAGTGACGCTTTGGCTGTCGGTCTTTACTATACCCATTGCTAATATCATTTGGAACTTGACTAAGTTATTATATTATGATCCCTTACAACTCAGATTTTTGAAATTAGAGGAATATACTTCTCTCAATTTGGACCATGCCCCTTATGTCAAACCAAAGTTTTTATTCATGACCTTAAAAGTTGCTGAAAAGTATTACGTGAAATATACATACAATGGAATAAATGTGATTTTTACTAACTTACTTTTACTCGTAGTATTGACAATTTTTGATTATTATGTTCTATATAGATACTTCCAAATAATATCCTGGCTCACTAGCCCTGTTGTTCTGTTTTTGCTCTGTCTAATATCAATAATTCCACTGTCGTTCTATATTGGACAAGCAATAGTTTCAATTTCATCACAATCATCAATTGGTGTGGGAGTAGTGATAAATGCTTTTTTCTCTTCAATAGTAGAAATATTTTTGTATTGTGTTGCCTTGTCCCATCAAGAAGGTTTGATAGTTGAGGGAGCTATTATAGGCTCAATACTGGGGTCAGTTTTATTATTACCAGGTTCAGCAATGTGCAGTGGAGCAGTTAAGAAAAAAGTTCAGAAGTACAATCCTGCAAGTGCTGGGATTACTTCTATTCTTCTAATATTTTCTTGCATGTTAATTTGCATTCCAACTGTAGTTGATGTTATATATGGTGATTATGGGTTTGAATGTGAACAAAAAATACTAGAGAAATCTAAAGACTCGATCATTGAAAATTGTCATTTATTCCGTCATCAGCTTGAATACAATAAGTTTTATAGAACTGTAATTGTTCATACTTCTCAATTAAGTTCTTTAATATTGTTTTCAGCCTATGTGCTTGGTCTGTGGTATACGTTGAAAACTCATGCTTTGATAATATGGTCATTCAAAGATTCGACTCTAAGCAATGAAACCAATTTATCATCGGAGCAACCTGGTTCGAATGAGATATCAGATGTTCTATTAGCACCTATGACAAATGAAGGAGATGACCAAAATATAGATCAAAGTAGTAATCAATTAGAACAGGAAACCAGTATTTGTTTACCAGGTACAGTTTCAAACGGAATAAAAAATTCTTCTGAGCAAGACTTAACATGCAATTGGTCCATAACGAAATCCATTACAATTCTTCTTGCAGCAACGGCATTATATGCAGTAATATCTAACATTCTAATTGACTGTCTCGATCAGGTAATCAAAAAGTACTCTGATATAATTCACCCTAAATTAATAGGTTTGACGATTATAGCATTAATACCAAATACCACCGAATTCGTAAACGCAATAGCATTTGCACTCCAGGGAAACATATCCCTTTCAATGGAGATCGGGAGTGCATATGCCCTCCAAGTTGGCCTTCTCCAAATCCCAGCATTGATATTATATAGCACCATCAAAATGACTTTGCTCGACGAAACTGCATCCATCGATGTCAGACAAGAGCTATTCCCAATGGTTTTTCCAATATGGGACATTATTAGTCTCCTGGCCAGCAGCTTCATCTTCACTTACATTTTTGCTGAAGGAAACTCAAACTATTTCAAAGGAGCTATACTAATAATGTCTTATATAATATTGATTCCAGGCTTCTATTTGCAGACATTCTTATTAAAGTAACTTGGCCATTCATATACCAATTTTTTCGTTTCAAGAGTTCTAAAATACATTCCAACCTATTATTCCAACCTATAGATGCTATAATTTATAATTATTGACTATTAACCTGCTTTAATCTATTTATATTGCAAGTGACACACTTTTATATATATAATTATCTCTTGTAATTACTGACACTTGACTTAGTTGAATTTCGAATTATCCAACTAAGTTGCGATAATATGGTACCGGCAAAATATTTTCATTTATAGTAAACTATGGAAAATCTAATGAATAGAAATGTTAATTGAATAAGACACATTTAGTAATAAATAAACTTAGAGTTGAGAATTGAGGGTTTATATTTGTAGTCAAAAAGGTGGGAAGTAGGAAGTTTTCCAGTTCAGAATGAGTGAGGTTCCTTTTAAGAGTGATAACGTTCAGGTTATAGAAAATCATGCTGACAACTCTGTAGAAGATGAAAGGTTTGACCATGATAGTTTGATTGATGATGCTCATGTGGATGTTAACGATCAAGATATTAATTCTGAAGAGTTTTTGATGTATAATGAGTTTGATGATGGTTTGGATGATTCCCCATTTGGTGAAACTACCGGTGACACAACATCTTCAGATATGATGAAGGATGTATATTGGCACGGTTCGGTTATTAAGATGTATCCATTGAATTATCAGAAAGTATTTATTGTTAAACTACAGCTAGTTGCATGTTTTCTAATGTTTTTTGTTTTTGGTGTAAATGATCAAATCACTGGCTCTTTGATGCCGATTCTAACAGCTCATTATCAAGTGTCAGTAGGACAAGTATCTCGTATATTCATGGTGCAAACTATAGGATATGTATTAGCATCTATTTTAAATGATAAAATTCACAAATTGGCTGGTTTAAGAGGTGTTTTTGTATTTTGTTGCGTGTCATGCTGTTTATCATTTGGAATCTTATTATCCAAACCGGCTTCACTCAATGCATACATTGTATGTTTCTTACCAATTGGTTTTGCTTTAGGATTGGTAGATTCTGCTGGCAATGTATTAATTGGTAACTTTGAAATTCATAACACAGAATTACTTGGTATTCTACATGGTATATATGGGGTATCAGCAATGTTAACACCCCCTCTTGTTACATTTTTTGCTGAGAATTATCAATGGAATTATTTTTTTTATGTCCCAATTATAATCTCACTGATAAGTATATTTGTGGGACTGTTTGGTTTTTGGCATGAAACTGCTGTAAAATACAATTACACAACTACAATAGAGGATCAAGAAGAAGCTAGAAATACAGAATCAAATGCCAATATCGATGGAAATGAAGAATCGTTTGAGTCCTCGGCTTTAAAAGTAGGTGAAACATCTCTATGGGTTTTAATTCGTAACCCAATAGTTTTTATGAATGCTCTATTTCTAGTCATTTACTTGGGTTCAGAAATAAGTACAGGCTCATGGATATTTACATATTTATTGAGAACAAAGCTTGACAATAAAACACGGATGGCTTATGTAACTTCGTGTTATTGGTTTGGATTTAGTGTTGGAAGGTTTACGCTTGGTTTTGTTACTAAAAAATATTTTAGAAACACCTATCGTGCATCTCTATCATATTGTTACATTACTCTAGTATTATACACAAATTTTGTTCTAGTCGGCCTAATTAATTCGTCACGATTAAGCTATTCAATTCTAATTGCTATAATAGTCTTTTTCATAGGGTTGTTCATGGGCCCATTGTTCCCAAACCTTAATATCGTTGCACTGGAACTGCTACCAAAAAAAATACACGTTGCAGCAGTAGGTCTATCAATCGGTCTCGGTGGTTGTGGTGCAGCTACCTTACCATATCTGGTTGGTTTAGCTTTAGATAATTTGGGCATTTCGTTGATGCCAGTGTTATGCTGGATCTTAGTCCTACTTCTGACAATTGTCTTAGCCTTATATCCATCTTTCATTAAAAATCATGAAGATAAGTTATAATGGTAATGCTATTTCGTTCATATAAATTTACTGTGTAGAATATTAAATATTAGCATAATTTATAGCAGTTACAGCCGCAATCGTATTGTCACTATCATTGCTGAGTCTCTAGCTAGGTAGGCATCTCTTATATAATATATAGTTCCAACATTTTTGTATGCCGGGTGTATATAAAAAGTGAAATATTTGTAACTTATAAAAGTACAGTTACAACTTTTTAGAAATATATTTTAATAATTAATCATTTGTTTAGATAAATAGTGCAAACGTATATATTTGACGTTGTCACTTTCTATTATTTGAGTTGTTCAGATATAAATTGTGTGGTTTTCATAGTAAAATTTGACAAATTTTAACATGGATAATAACTATAATCGAGATGTTCAAAGTCATAATTCTGTTCCAAAAAAATATATATCACAGAGGAGAACCGTTGATATGAGTTCTCCTTATACGAGAATGTATTATTATAAGAAGCATGGGTTAAATATTCGTCTAGTTCAACCAGAAACAAGTTTTGTGACTGAGATTCTTCCACCTGATGCTTATCAATCTACTGATAGGGTGATAAATGTTCCCAATAAATTTACGCATTTGAGTTCCAATAAGGTTAAACATGTAATTCCTGCTATTAAATGGACACCAGAGGGTAGGAGGTTGGTTGTTGCGACTTATAGCGGTGAGTTTTCTCTTTGGAGTGGTTCATCTTTCAATTTTGAAAGTATTATGCAAGCTCACGATACCTCAGTTACAGCAATGGAATACTCTCATGCAGGTGATTGGATGGTTAGTGGTGATGCAGACGGTACGATCAAGATCTGGCAACCGAATTTCAATATGGTGAAAGAATTGGATAAAGCACACACAGAGTGCATCAGGGATATCGCATTTAGTAAAAATGACTCTAAATTTGTAACCTGTTCAGATGATAACATTCTTAAAATTTGGAATTTTAGCAATGGTAAGCAAGAGAGAACACTTTCGGGTCATCATTGGGATGTGAAAAGTTGTGATTGGCACCCAGAGATGGGTCTCATTGTATCTGCTTCTAAGGATAATTTGGTCAAATTATGGGACCCTCGAGCTGGCCAATGTATCTCGACATTGTTAAATTTTAAGCACACAGTTTTGAAGACTAAATTTCAACCCACAAAAGGTAATTTACTAGCTGCCATTTCAAAAGATAAATCGTGCAGAGTCTTCGACATCAGATATCACATGAAGGAATTAACTGTAATTAGAGATGAGGTAGATTACATGACACTGCTATGGCATCCAACGAATGAATCGATGTTTACAATTGCTTCCTATGATGGTGCAATTAAACATTTCGATATATTGCAAGATCTAGTGAAGCCAAGTCAAATCATTCCTTATGCTCATGATAAATGTATCACCTCACTGTCGTACAATCCAGTAGGTCACATATTAGCAAGTGCTGCAAAAGATAGAACAATAAGATTTTGGACAAGGGCTAGACCTGTTGATCCTAACGCTTACGATGACCCAACATATAATAATTCAAAAATTAATGGTTGGTTTTATGGTATAAATAATTGTATTAATGCAGTCAGAGAAAAAAGTGAATTTGGTGCAGCTCCACCTCCATCTGATGGAGCTGATAACTATTCTTCTACCACTACAAAAATGTCGTCATCTTCAACCGCTACAAGTACAGCCAATTCGATAGATAGAGATCGTCTTCCCGGCTTCAATCTTCCTGGATTGGGTAATTAGCTTTCAAAACGGTTGATAGACAACTTAAGAAGTATATAAGATTGTAACATATTCATAGCATAATTTACTGTAAATCAAGCATATATTAATATAAGAAACGATATTTTGATATTTTAATATATATGTAGAATTAAAATGTGTTGTTCTCGAATGCACTGTCAATGATATTATATACTTATGTTCTTTATATTTTTTAACTTTTCTCTTACTTCTTTACAGACATTTTGTATGTGTTCGATTTCACCTTTCTTGTATTCCAATTGACCTTCTAATAACATAATTAAAGATTCTCTCGATTGATGTGGTCTGTACGCATTTAATAAATGGTGAATATTAACCAAAATAGTTTTTATATTATCAACTTTTTCTTCAAAGTTATCTGGATTAATGCTCAACATTCCCACTAATTCCAAATAGTTTAATAACAATGATTTTAGTAATTTTCTAAGTTCCTGTATTTTGTATTGATAGTTCACAGTCTTAATTTCTTCACCATTCTCAGTTTTCTCTGAATCTAAACTATTATACAGCTGTGTCAACCCCATTGTGGCAAGATCAGGCAGTTTATCCTTCACCTGCCATGTACTACCGAAAACTCTGTATTGTCCAGAAGCTGGCATTTTTGGTGGTATTAAAAAATCAAGAGCAACAATTGGTTTCACTTCTTCTGTATCATTATGAGTAGCTTCTTTTACGTCTACTAGCTCAGCTTCTGACTCCACTTCCCTTTTATATTCAGCTAATTTTCCAACGTTCTCCTCAGTAAAAAACTTGATATATGGTGGTGGTGGTGGATATAGAGAACTTATATCATTATTATCATTATTTGACATCCTGTATACCTTGAAAATTCTTGATTCTTGATCGTTTTTTCTCAAATAAAATGCCACTTAACTAAACTAGTATGTTCATCAACTGAATCTAACTCTATTAAATGTCCATCTGGGGTATATATGTTAGTAATTGGGTTGTTTTATGTATACCTTCCTTCATACAAGATGTATTCTATTATACATATACATGAAAATTCAAAAATTAAAATTGAAAAATAAACATTACAAATATAATATTGAGAAGTTACACATATAAAAGCAAGGAAGTATTGACAGATGAGTTCTGATTAATACAATAACAGATACTTAGACTCATTGGTTCATAGTTAACAATAATAATTGTGTTAAGACTGTGCGGTTTGCTAAGGAAGCTATTTGATACTATTAATTGATTGGTAGAACCACAACTTGTGAAATCGAAGATCAAAAGTGAGATAACGATACATATATAATATAGATTTAATATTGAGATGAGTGATCTGGATGAGATGGAAATAGATGTTCCTGATAAGTCTGAAAAGAAGAAGTTTGTTATCAAAAAATGGACTGCTGTAGCATTTTGGTCATGGGATATTGCAGTTGATAATTGCGCTATTTGTAGAAACCATATCATGGAACCATGTATTGAATGTCAGCCAATGGCTATGACAGAAACTGATAATGAATGTGTTGCAGCATGGGGTGTTTGTAATCATGCTTTTCACTTACATTGTATAAATAAATGGATTAAAACAAGAGATGCATGTCCACTGGATAACCAACCATGGCAATTAGCAAAATGTGGGAGGTAAGATTTTTGTATTATCTATATAATGCATATACATATTACATATTTCATTGGGTCAATAATATAAATAAGTACTAATAAAAAAATAAAACAAATTTCATAAGCAATGCAAGGTAAAATCTATATTTACAAGCTATCTTACTGTTGCCATATATTTTCATGAATATTAATTCTCCATCGATTGTGCCAAAGCAATTAAAGAAGTCACATTAAACTCTAGAGATCCGCTAGTAAAATCTCTTAACAGTTTGAGTCTCTGTTTGGATGTAGGAGTTTCTTCTCCCATTGCACCATAAAATCTCTGAACATTTAATAATAGTAACTGTGCATCTTGAGATGAGATATTCATGTTCGGTTCAACTAGACCATTCATCAATACAATCTTGTTTTGGCTAGCTAATTCAGAATGGAATTCAAATGTGGTGTGCGGTCTAGCAAATTCCTGGTGTAACTTGAATTCAGCCAATGGAGTCATAATACAGTGTGTTGTGTGTGCATCAGGGAATTGCCACTGAATATAATGTAATTCTATACCTTCTGCCTCTTCATCTGACTTTGGATCAGCACTTTTTCTTGGTAATGGGAGAACAAAGATTGGATTTTTCTTAGCATTATCCAATATTTTTTCAAAAATATTAACTGGTACAACAGCATTCATAGCCCCATCAACATTGCCCCATTTAGTTCTCCACAAGTATTCAATTTCCTGAGAAGATAAATTTTTAATTTTATCCAATTTGATGTAAGAATCTAAAACTTTGTAAGGCGACTCACTTTTATTTGGAATCATTGCATCTTCATCCTTATTTGTAGCAGTTGTGGTGATAGGCTTGGATTTTGTTGATTTCCTCAATTCGTTTGCCTTTAAAACAGTCTGAGACATTTTCACTTGTTCATCATACTTTTCTAATTCCTTCAATGGATCAATCTTATCATAAGCCTTTCTATTCGCCTCCAAGGTTTCCTTCATGCTGTCTTGTAACTCGTCAATGGAGTTGAACCCCTTAGCTTTTGCCTTAGCTAATAATTTAGCTTTATATCTATCGGTAATAGACTCTGTAGAATAGTTATTGATATTAAATGACATTCTGGTTTTAATTAAAGTGTTTTCAAAGGATCTAAAGTTTCTATGGTGCCTTAGAACTCTCAACATTACTTCTCTGATAGCAAACAGCAATTCGAGTACACAATTAAAGCAAGCCTCTTAAACAGATATCCACCCAATTAGCCTCTATCGCCACTATAGCAATGACAACTATTCTGGTCTACTTTAAATACCCAATGGTTTGTCATTGAAAGTAATAAGAAGTTAACAGTATCTCTCTCTTTCTCTCAATTTTGACTGCCAAAATCTTCAGTTCGCCTACTGAAAAATTATTAGAAATGTCTCGATGAGGTCCCTTCAAAGTATAAAAATAGCCTAAATAATGGCTAATGAAATGTTACAACAATAGTTAGTTATGGTGAAAGCTAAGGTCTCACACTAACAATTAGATTGTTCTGTTTGGCTGGTCGCTGGAACTAGGTAGTTTAATAGCTAAGAGGCATTCAATTGAAGATATTGATTGACCAAATAAATGCCGGATAATGATTATGTCTTGCTTCGATTGATGCACAAGTATAAACCCCATCTTCGAAAGTATCCAGAACGATTGCAGACCTGGGAAAGGGTATTGAAGGATTACAATTCCAAAAGGGGGACTAATTATAAGCAGTCAAGGTCGTTGAGGAAGAAGTTCCAGAATTTGAAGGCAAACTATCAGAAGAAGGATGGTCGAAAGCTGATTTCAGTAAAGGTTGTGAAACTTTTGGAAATGATAATAAAAGAGGAAAACGATGTCTTTAATGAGAAGTTGATTGAAGTTACAAATGTGGAGAAAGGACAGGTGGAAGATAGTAATGAGGAAGGATCTGACTCAGAGGAAGAGCCTGAGATGACTCTTGGTGTGGATAATGAGACCTCTCGAATCAGAGAGAAACCAATTACAGCTATGAAAAACAGCGATTTTTTGAACAAGGACTACGGTTTAGTGGATAATATTAACTCTGATATACCACCTTTGGATTCCCTAAAAGTTGGGTATCCACATTCTCGAAATGCCTCTCTGGGTCATTTAGATTTGGTTGCAGTCGCCCATGACAATTATACAAAAGCTATTAAGAATTTCGGAAAGCCTGCATTCCTATCACCTATCGTGAATCATTTTAGCTCGAATTATGTGACTGAGTCCATCAATGCTAGTGATCATCTTCCCAGTGCTACTCAAATCGACCGAGAACTGTTAAATACCTTAATCAGTGATGTTAAAGAAATAAAGAACTTCCAAGAGGAGTTCAAGAAGACAATTCTTTCAGAATTGGATACACTTAAGAAACAAATCCAAGACGTGTGTAATAAATGATGTAATTATGAATTAATTCGACTATAATATTAATATTCTTATAAACTAACTAGGTACGGACTCCGATAAATAGTACATGCCATGTAATGCAAAAAATAAACTTTCTATAGAGATATTAGTTGTTCTATTGGATTATATTGAACTTCTCAATTCTAATAATCTTTCCCATCCTTCAGTACCGTCCCATCTGTCTTTTCCTTTACTCATTAATGCTTTGATTGTTGATCTGGCTTTGTATTTCCAATCTTTGCATACCAGACTGCCTGGACCATGTCTACCTTCCATTTCCCCAAGAGATTCATAGGCAGCAACTAAATCATCACAGGCATCGACTGTTTCATCCCATATTTTTTCATCCATTTCCAGGTCAGGATTGTGAGAAATTGCTCTATATGCACTTTCGTGGCAACTTAAAGCAGCCCAAGGTCTCTTACGCCAAAGTTCGACTTTTGCGACTAATCTCCAACATCTAGCACTAGTTGTAATGACTGTTGGTAGCATATTACATATGAATTCTGTGCATGATTTTTGAAAATGAGTGGCATTGGCCTCATCATCAGAAGGATAATCACTAGAAACTAATAATTCGATCAACTTTTCAACGACTGGGATATCAATAGCTTTTTCACCGTTTTTGTCTCTATTGATGTTTAGTAATTGTCTACAAGCAATTAAGACATCATTCCATTCATTCAATTTCACCGCAACAAGCATGTAATTTTCCCAAATTCTCCAGTTCTTTTGTGAATCACATGAAATAGCTTTTTTTAAACCACTAAAAGCTTCCTTTAATTTTCCCAGTTCAATATTAGCAGCACTTAAATTAGACCAGGCCATGGAATGAGTATCATCCAAAGCAACACATCTTGAAAAAGCCTCAGCAGCTAATTGCATCTGGTTAGATTCTAAACCAACACAACCGTAAAAATACCAAGTTTCAAAATTTAGGGTAAATTGTCTTAGGGAATCATTCAAGTGTTTTAAAACTACATTATAATCTCTGCTCAATCCAGAACTCTTTGGTGGATTATAATAGTATCTAGCCAAAGAATTTTTGGCATTGATGTATTTACCCATTTCCCAACTCTTCAACCACAGAGTAGGGTCTTGTCTAATATCACCCAGTATTGAATATGCTCTAGCATCGTTTGGATGTTTCTCAATTCTTTTAATGATTATCTCCTCTGCTAATTTTTCATCACCAACGGCTGCGTAACATAGAGCAGCTTCACAACTCATTTGTAATCTTTCATAAATTTCAATAGCGGATTTCAAAATACCAACAGACATGTATTTCTCAGCCAATGCAGCATCCAAACTCCAACGAGGTAGAAAAGGTATTTGGTGGATAAATTTCAAACGTGGAACTGGAGAAAAATTAGTTTTGTCATTTGATTGGGGCAGTAATCTAGATGTAATTTGTAATTCCAAATCTTCAACCAGAGAGTGCATTTGTAATAAACCTCTTTCGATTGTTTTTGCTTTAGAGGTTTCGATCAAAGATCTCTCCCATAAACAACGAGAAAAAACAGACCAGTTCTTGGAGCCGTCTTGATATATTATTCTACTTAGTAGAGAGGCTAATTCTTGTTCGACCAATGGGTCTTTTGCTGGTGTGGTTTGTTTAATTGTGTAAAGACGCAATAATAGTTGCAAATTATCATATTCAGACAATTGAGGTTGATTGTTTGGGTCAAGGACTTGTAGCTCGACTGGAATACTTTCTTGTCTAATAGCAACGGGAAGTAATTTTTCTTCGATTATAGTTTCGTCTTCATCAAATTTTTGTTTCTTAACAATTTGTTCATCCAAAGGTTCCTCACCAATAGATTCAAAAATCGGTTTTTCTAAAAGTAAGTCAGAATTTAATGCAAAATCTTCAGGAGTCAAGTGTGTATCTTCAGAATCTTTTTTAATATTGGATGATGATTCTGCTAAAATGATTAAACCTGAATGGGATGAAGTTTGAAACTTAGTTCTTTTAGCACGAGCACCAGTTAAAACAAATTTAAAGTTGGTTAATTTCATTACTTTTGTCAAAGAAGGGAGGCAGGTATGTTCGGTATTAATAGCTAGAGAACATTTAACATTTTCCAAATAGTAAATTGTATAAATTTGTTTTTTAAACTCATCACTCACTTCATTCGAGAAATCTTTGACTGCGGAGTGTGCCAAATCAATGGAGCTAAAAATAGATGCTGCAATGGCAGGATGTTCACCCGTTGTTTCAGGTAATAATGATAGTTGAACTAAAATAGCTCTAGCCCTCCACCAATATGCATATGCGATTAAACTTGAAGTATTTTGAGTGTCAATTGTTATTAGTTGGGGCTCTGCTACAGAACCATCTGATAATACAAATAAAGTAGCTGCATCAGTTATTTTTTCTAAAATAAGTAAACTTAATATTAATAATAAAGGATGTGTGGTTAATTCATATGCTGGTTGACCTAAAATATTTAAAATTGAGGTTAAAGAATATTGTAGGTTTTCTTCACCTGTTATGGATTGAAAAATAATGTCATTAATTGAAAAATCAATTGCTGGTCCAGTATTATTCGATTGGATGAACGATTGTAAAAGAGCAATTGAAAGTATCAAAGAAAATTTCTTGTCCAATTTGGAAGTTATATTGTTCGCAACAAAGGCATGTAAAGAATTAATCAAACCATATTTGGTCGAGCTAATAGTAGCTTGGTCGAGTTTTGTGTAGTTCAATTCATTTAGTATTTCTAAAATAACTTCTTTAAATTCCCCTTTCAAAATTTTTTTTGAATACAATAAATAACTTGGATCTAAAGAACTGTACTTTAAATCATGTTCAATTTCTGATATATCAGATGCTAATAAAAGATTAGCTTGTAGAAGTAATTCCATTTCACACAATCTAAGGTAACAGTGGTGTCAACAACCTGTTTAATTTAACTAAAATAATTTAATATAGAAGTTAAACTGGGACAATTTTTAATATACTGGAAATTTCAATTAATCATCAACACACATATCTTTTAACCTCATCGGATTTCAAAATTTTTCCAATCAATTCTTGAACTTCTTCAAACAACTTTTTCGTCTACAACGATTAGTACACGTGATAATAATTTTGTTGGGCGGCTAAACAACACCATTACTAACCTTAATGAAGTAAAACAACTCTGATCATCAATCAACCACATAGAAGATTGAACAATTCTTAACTTAGTTTAATTACAATTTCACTTGCTAAATTGATGAAAACTGTTCAAAAATAGACACCATCTACCGTTCTATCAACCTGTAATTCCAAATAATGCCAGCATCATTAAAAGTGTCAATAATCTTCAATATTACCTTATATTTATCATAATAACCATCCGTTAACCTTAGTAAATAGAAACTCCCTCTAAACCAATACTATTAAAATATACCTTAAGTATTTGACTTTTGATTAAGAATAACAAGTGGCTTATTTATGTTATAATTCAAAATGATCATCTTTTTATTTTTTACCGCTGATGCTCTCATAAAATATTAATCATGTAAGACGAGAGAGACGCGTAATATTTATATTTTACATGCGCGTAAATATTTGCAATAGAGATAAAATATACTTATATAAATGGGTTAAGTAATTATTATTAAATTTTGACTTAAATTTATCATCTGTAATAAAATAGCAAGTGGAATATAAGCTTAAAGTAATTATAGATCAATATTAAGAAATGGCTACTTATCAAGCTTACACTGAATTTTCCACTGGAGGTGGTTTTGATAATTCCGACTCGAGAATAGGATCCTCTGAAGGTGAAGGTAGAAGAACCAACACTTTAACTTCTGTTACTATTAAGCAAATCTTAGAATCTAAGCCATTAGTTCAAGATGGACCTTTTGTTATTCATAATCAAGAATTACACTCTATTTGTTTTGTAGGTGTTATTAGAAATATTTCAGACCAAACACAAAGTATCTTTTTGACCATTGAGGATGGTACTGGTCAAATTGAAGTAAGAAAATGGAGTGATGACACGAATGATATCACAGCTTCTCAAGAGAACAAAAATTCAGGACAAGCTTCTCAGTTATCTAAACAACATGAAATCGGTACATATGTTATGGTTTATGGCGCTTTGAAGGAGTTTGGTGGTAAAAAAAATGTACAGTATGCAGTTATTAAAAATATTGAATCTTTCAATGAAGTTATAACTCATCATTTGGAAGTAATTAAATCTCATGCTATAGCAAATGGTAAGCTAAAAGGTGCTGCTGTATCTGAGAACCAGGGACAACAATTATTTGTAACAGAGGGCAATGATAATGGTACTCCTCTACAAAGAATCTTAGAATTTTGTAAAGACCAATGTGCAGGTAAAGATCCAAATTCTTTTGCTGTTGCAATCCAATTAATGACACAAACTTTAAATCTTGATGAAACGGTAGTGAGAGAATGTTGTAATACCCTAACAGAACAAGGTTACATCTACCCAACTTTCGATGACAATAGTTTCTTTTCTTTATGATACTGTTTTTTTAGAGTCAGAAATTATGGATGTATATTAATATTATTATTTATAATTAGGTTTATAATTAGTTATTTTTCCGACTAGATGTATATAATATTAGTTATGTAATCTAACAGCATATTCACATGGAAAATTCAAGAAAAAAATTCTTGATAGATTGTATATATAAGTGGGATATCTTTTATTAGACTACCATTGATGAAGGTAGTAATTGCAATTAATTTATGTAGTTTGAGACGTTAAATTTTAGCGTCTAAGAAGATTGGATAAATCTTCGCCATAGGAAAACAAGATGAATCCATCTTTATCACGAACTTCAATAGGAACATTTACTTTTAATACTGGCTTAAATAAAATTTCCCAATCGTATCTGGTTCTTGGAGTACAAAATAACCATTTACGCATCATTTTAATCCTTACAGATTTGAACTTTGATAATGACTTTAAAAAATACCAAAGATTTAAATTTGGGATATCTTTATAATAACGAAAATTGTTAAAATTATTAATTATGTCAGGATCAACTTTGTCTATTATATCATCGATTTCAGCATCACTAAGTTCGCTTTGAAGTCTGCAAGAAGTTAAACTATCTCTTACACAATTTCTTACCATTGGCATCCAGAAATAATTTGATCTGTTAGGATAAGAAGGTTCGCCATATTGATCGTTTTCTTGGGCTCTAGTTGCGATGAGAGTTTCTTGATCATCGTTTGCCTCAAATAATAATTGTTCCCAAAATATGTTTGGGTTTAAAGGATAAACATTCGTGAAAGGAATATTGATGACATTTATGTTTACATTTTTGTGTGGTAACCTATCCCAAAGATCTTTATAGTAATGATAGAAAAAGTGAAACTGAGGAATTCTTGATTTCTTGAAGAAATCATTTTGTTGCTTGGTTATCACTGCTGGATTTAAATTATTTGGTGGTGGGTGATCTAATGTTGATAGTTTCCTTGGAATATATCCTAGATCCAAAGAAACCACTATTCCAGATGTTGGGGGAGGGGTTTGTAAGCTATTATCAATTGGTACTTCCAATAAAGTTTCTGTATCATTATATTCATTGCTGTTTTGAATATATGATATATTATTACTTTTCTTGTAAAAATACTCATCATCAACAATAAATTCGTTCGTAAATACTGCACTATTACAATCAATTGTTAAGTATTTTAAGGAAGAAAAGCAATTACTTAATAGTAAATCGTACTTGCTGGTAATAGATAATAATTCTAAACTATTCACACATTTAAAGTAATCTCTAATCAATTTTAAAATACCATTACCTGGCACAACAGTGCAATTTTTTATTACTAGTGAATGAATTGTGGAATGCAAATCATAATACCCATTTTTGTCAATTTTTAAATGAAACGGTACAAATTCAAAAGGTGTATCTAACGACACTTTGTCAATAATCACATTTTCTAGTATTAATTCTTCAAAAATACCAAAACAACACAATAGATTAGACCTTAAAGGTACGAGATGGTTATCTCTTTTATCTAATTGAGCTCTTAACTCTAATTTTTTTATTCTGGGGAATGCATAAAATTTTGACTCATAATCTGATATAAATTTCTTTGAAAGCTCGTATGTTCTTAAGTCTGTTGCATTCATAGATTCAACACCATTTATTATCTTTTTGAAGAATTCTCTAGAACCATCATTGAACACAGAGTACCACAATGGAATTTTAAAATTAGGCTCTAAATCACTTAAAATAATATGAGATAAGTTTGGTAAGTAATCAATGATGTCTAACATCAACTCAATATAAGTATATTGTACAAACTTCCTCTCCAAAGAATCGATATAATCATTTAATTCTGCATTTGAGCTTTTTTTCCTGGTTGAGGAAGATGATCTTTTATAAGATCTTGAATCTGCTTTGTTATTATCATAAAAGTATGAACCTCCAATTAAAGATGAATTATCCTTTTTATAGAATTTACTGTATTTATAAAGTGAATCTTGACACTGAGGGTTAACAAAATTAATGGATCTTACCAAAAATCGTACATTTTGAGATGTAACTTTTGTAGTTTTTTTACTGTTGGCAGTCCAGGTGTGAAACTCAGAGTGTATTAGAGTATTAAACCTTAACAATGATATTTTATTGCTCAATACAACATTCTTATATAGTAATTCGTTGCTGATTATCTCATTAAAAGCTGAGTTCACCTCACACAGAGTTAGTAAAGTTGTTCTATCCATATTTTCCAAAATTGACATTAAAATACCCTTCGGGAGTGATAGAATATGCAATGGTGGGTATGTTTGTATCCTATTTGTATTTTCAATGTCTTTGTTCAAATTTCCATGATTTTGCTGGGAATTTAGCAGTTTATACTTAGTTTTACCAAATATTTGTAAGCCCTTCATGATTAGGGGCAAAAGTCTCTTATTGAAGGGAACTTTTATGAGATGACCTTTTGGTAATGAATGCAAAATATGAATAGCCACTATGAATATAAAAAATAGCAATTAAAAAAAATGATTGTGGTCTTGAAACACTTAGTTCTTAGTGTGATATTTCATCAAATCTATGCACTATATACAATATGGTGTACTTCTTATATACTGGTTAATTCTTGCAACTTTGAGTGATGATTCATTTCTATGGTCTCATTGTGAAAAATACATACTAACCACTAATAATAATTGGTCATGTGACACGTATGAACCCGTATAACGCATACAGGTACCACAATGAAGCTCCAACACTTATATCGAGTATTACAACAACAGCGATAGAAACTATTTACAAATTATAATGATATCAACAATTGCACTTCATTAAAACAGCTATTTATCTGGTAAAGGATGAATGGTGTCATTGTCCAGCTTTCTTTTGATATTCTTTGGTGCATCTTTCGCATAGTGACCGATTAAATCTTTCAAATCATTTGGAATATCTTCAAAGCAAAGGTCGTTGGTGGAAGTACTGACGGATTCACCTTTCAATTTCATAATATCTTCAATTGTAACACGATTATCATCAAAAATCTTCAAATGGTCTGCAATCAAATGTCTGTTTTTGCAACCCGGACACTGAACCATAACAGTTCCACCAGTATAAGCTTGTTTGGAAATAGTATGCGATGATCTAGTATTACACTTGTTGCAAGTGAACGCAAGCATTAATTTGGGTTGGTCTACTTTAAACGAACCCAAACGATGTGACTTCGAATCCTTTCCTTCTGATTCTAAAAATTTAATATTACTTGAAAACTGACGAAGGAAACCATTACCGGGATAACGGTACAGTGATCCACTCACTATTCTCGGAAAAAAAGCTCTATTCCTACATGACTTCAAAGCACTCACACCTATTCTATTCATCATTTTCACCTAACTTCCTCAATATTACTTCTTACGTTTCAATTTGTATCTGCAATTGAAGTCTTACTACAAAGTTTAAAGCTTTCTTTATATAGTTTATATATCTTCTTTCGGTATATTAAGAAAAACCTTCTAGAATAACTCATCGCGTGCTCAATCTTGTCTTATGCGGAGTCAAAACCTTGTTTCATAAAATACAAGAACTCATCCTTGTTAGCTCAGTTGGTAGAGCGTTCGGCTTTTAAACTATTGTTTAAACCAAGGATACCGAAATGTCAGGGGTTCGAGCCCCCTATGAGGAGTTCTTAATTCATTTTTACTATTTTCCACGTAAATTCACGTGACACATAATTTTTTTGATATTATCCTTCCCCACGTTGGGCGGCTAAATAATGTGTTACCCGGTGGTAAGGTCTTACCGAGGAAGAGTCATCTCCATCTTCAGCACAAACAGAAACAAGTGTGGTGTACATATGTATCATGTTTTACGATGTAGTTTCTGTGGTTTTTTCTGGCTTTTTGTGTACTATATTAAGTTCCAGTTTTACACGTTTTTGTGTAAAAACCCCATTGAACACAAAAAAAAAAAATAAAATTACATTTTTGATAGAGCAATTGATGCCGGAAAAAAAAATTTAATATATAAAAGGCAAGCAAAAAGTATAATAAATGATTTAATTTTTACCCATTTTATTAAAAGTTTTATAGTGTGGAGAGTATTTATCATGGAATGATATATAAGTACAAGGTTATATTGGATTAATATAATATATATTTGTATATATATATAAATATATGTGTGTGTATTGTTGCAGCTGCTATTCTACTCATATTTAATACTAATACGTATACTATGATAATAGTATTTAATACGAATGAGTTGAAATAATAGTAGAGAAACGATTTAAGATAGACAGAAAGAAATATATATATATCGATCTATATATATATATATATATGAACAAGTAGAACACGCAATAGTACACGATGAGTTCTTTGAATGAAAGTTTCAGTGATGATGGGGAATCGTTATCTCCTACGGCTTCTATTGGGGAATCTATGGTTTCGATGAAGACCGAGAACCATAATGAATTGTATGATCACAGACAACATGCTGCGAATGTGAATGTGAATACTAATGCAAATGCAAATGCAAATGCAAAAACTAATACTAATACTAACAAAAATACTAATACGAAAACAAATACGAATGTGGAAACGAATCCAAATGTTGCTTCTACTAATCCTTCTTCTACTGGTGTTGCAAAGAGGGAGAGAAGGATGTCAAAGGCGCATTCTATCTCCACCAACAATTCTAATATGGGAAATAAATTAATTAAGACTAATACACAGAAGTCGGATAATAATATCAATAATCCAAGAAATTCTTTTGATTCGGAAAATTCACAAGCTTCAAGAGAATCACAAGAGACAGAGGAAGATGTTTGTTTTCCTATGGCGCCAGCCTTACATACAAGGGTTAATGGGATTGATTTTGATGAATTAGAAGAATTTGCAATTCAAGTTAACGAACAGAAACAAAACTATTATAACTCAATGGCATATCATAAAGATATAGGAGATAATGGTACTACTTCGGAACATTTTTCACGTGAAAAAATTGTTGATTCGAATTCACAAGGTCACAATAATAATATTAAATCTGATCAAGCAATCACCTCGTCTTCCTCTTCTGCTGTTTCTTCTGCTGCAGTGAAGTATACACCAAAACATGAAAATTTATTGCGTAGTACTTCAACAACTGATACTTCAGGTTCACAAAATAATATCAATAATCGAACAAGCAATGGTATTTATTTTGGTAATAATAAAATAGAGGAAGAATTTGAAGATGAAAGTAAAGATAATATAAATGATAATTTCTCAAAGTCAAGCAAGACTAATAACACCTACCATAAAAAGTTTGACGACTATTATAATTGTGCTCATAATGACAAAACTCCTGATAATGATGGTTATTATCCACAACTACAAAACAATCAATTTAATCAGAATAATTTTAACTGTCCAATTAGATATTCTTTTTTTTGTTCAGAATCGGAAGAAACGGTTCATGCAGAAGATATCGCAAGTTTGGT
This sequence comes from Tetrapisispora iriomotensis, assembly GCA_003705975.2. Lineage (NCBI taxonomy): Eukaryota > Fungi > Ascomycota > Saccharomycetes > Saccharomycetales > Saccharomycetaceae > Tetrapisispora > Tetrapisispora iriomotensis. Next base: position 528,610 of record PPKC02000005.1, on the reverse strand, counting down.
TAAACCTGGAGAGTCTTACTCCGATCTATTCCATGGTGGTGAACCTACTTGGTGGTTGGATTGTAGTTGTCCAACTGATGATGAAATGAGATGTATTGCGAAAGCTTTTGGTATACATCCTTTAACTGCAGAAGATATTAGAATGCAAGAAACTCGTGAAAAAGTTGAAATGTTTAAATCTTATTATTTTATTTGTTTCCATACTTTTGAAAATGATAAAGAATCTGAGGATTATTTAGAACCAATTAATGTTTATATTGTTGTTTTAAGAACTGGTATTCTTACATTTCATTTTGGTCCAATCTCTCACTCTGCCAACGTTAGAAGACGTGTCAGGCAATTAAGAGATTATGTGAATGTTAGTTCAGATTGGTTATGCTATGCTTTAATTGATGACATTACAGATGGATTTGCTCCAGTAATTCAGTCAATTGAATATGAAGCAGATACCATTGAAGATTCTGTTTTTATGGTTAATAATTTGGATTTTGCAGGTATGTTAAAGAAGATAGGTGAGAGTAGGCGTAAAGTAATGACATTGATGAGATTATTAAGTGGAAAAGCTGATGTTATTAAGATGTTTGCGAAAAGATGTCAAGATGAACACTCAGGTATAGGACCTGCATTAACTTCTTATATCAATATTGCTAATTTACAAGCTGCAAATAACAATATGAATTATAATGCGGATATTCCTTATAATTTCTCGACTAATTCTCCAAATAATCCTATTAATTCATCCAACTTGAATTCCACTAACTCTGTGTTGCATCCTAATCCTCAACAAAGTTTTGCACCACGTGTGGTACAACCAAGAAGTGATATTGCTCTATATTTAGGTGATATTCAAGATCATTTGCTTACAATGTACCAGAATTTATTAGCATACGAGAAAATTTTTTCAAGATCCCACTCTAACTACTTGGCGCAATTACAAGTTGAATCTTTCAATTCCAATAACAAAGTTACTGAAATGTTAGGTAAGGTTACAATGATTGGTACTATGTTAGTTCCTTTGAATGTTATAACTGGTTTGTTTGGTATGAATGTTACAGTTCCAGGTGAAGCTAGTAGTATTGCCTGGTGGTTTGGTATTCTTGGTGTTTTAATATTATTAGGTATCGGTGGTTGGTTTTTGGCTTCTTACTGGGTAGCTCAGATAGGAGATTCGGGGTCTCAACATGGAGAGCATAATGATAGCAGCGCAAGATCGATTATAACTAATCTTTTCCCAAGAGGTGCTCGTGGTGCAAGAAATTATCGTAATAATTCTAATAATGATAGGGGGAGAAATTCTTCTAATCGCTCAATTCAAAGTCTACCAAGTAGATATAGTCGTTACAACTAAGGTTAAAGCTCGTAACTTTCTTTTGTGAAGAAATAATAATTCACATTTTATGCCACTATTCTCATAAAATCCGATTGTTGGTATAATTATTCACTTTTAAAACTTCTTAAGCTTTGGGTTAATCTAGTGACATTATTCCAGGATATTTACATTAAACTTTTGACAAACATTTAATTTCAATTTTTTTCTTCATTTGCATTATTTTAATATTTCATTTATACATAATTTTTTGGCATTTATCAATACATAATTAAAGACATTATTTTATATGATCATTATTGTGTTTTTATTACTTACATAATGGTATTTAAAATTATAATATTACGAAAATTCAAAGATTTATGAAATAATTCCCCACTAAATTGTCAAATTATAGTAATAAATAAACTAAATATTTGTACTCATTTATTAATTATAATTATACTTTAAAATTATAATTGAAGTTATAATTTAGCAGTTTCGTTTTTCTCTCTATTGGTTTTAATTTTTATTGTGATTAATTATTGGTATCCTCTTTTGGTTTGATTGTATTAACGAGGTCGCCTAAAGCTTGTAATTCAAATTCACTAAAGTCGAATAATTTTGGTAAAAGAACAGGTTTTGTTTCACCTCTTGGGAAAAAATATTCCTCTTTTCTTAATTCATCAAAAAATTGATGAGCCATAATTCTTCTTGGTGATAATCTTGATTGTGGCTCATAAACCAAAATTTTCATTAATAAATCTATACCATCTGGCCCTGCATGTCCAAAATATTTTTCAAAACGTGATAATACAGAAGTAGAAAATAATGGTTTTGAAAATAATGGACCATCATATGCAGGATTTGAAAAGAATATAAATTTTTTATCAGGAGGACCAATTAATTTTGCAATTTCTCTTAGTTGTAATAAAGGTTCTTGACCTTGGAAAACGGCTTTACCGATCAATATTTCACCAATGACACAACCCAGACCCCAAATGTCGATTTGAGTTGTGTATTGTGTACAACCGATGATTAATTCTGGGGCTCTATAAAATCTTGAACAAATGTAACTAATTGATGGTTGATTGTGTTCTAATTTTTTTGCAGAACCGAAATCACAAATTTTTAAAACACCAGATTGTGCATCTACTAAAATATTTGAAGGTTTGATATCACGATGGCATATACCAAGAGAATGTAAATATAACATACCACGAGCAATTTGATAACTGTACAGTTTGACATGCTTTATTGGTAATTGTAATTTGTTTGTTGAATAACGTGAAATTTCCATTTGCAAAGTCCCTGGTAAACATTCCATTGCCAAATGTTGATAAACTTTATTATCTACTGGCGAAACGTGAGTGAAAAAATATTCTAATTTGACAATATTTGGATGATCAGTCAATCTCAAAATTTGTAACTCTCTTGATTTGTATTCTGTTTGAGCAGGAACTTTTTTTATAGCAAAAGGACCATACCATTTTTCCTTATCTGGGGTTATATATGCTTGGACCACAGTACCAAAAGCACCATGGCCAATTTTTCTGTACTCTTTGACTAGCATACGTCTAGTATTATCCGATCTATTGGAAGTAACATCGTCTGCTACAAACTCCTCACAACTATTATTCACAGTAGGGTTTGACATATTCTCTTAAAATTATGTGATTTTCGAAGGAGGCTAGTGAAAAAAGAGCGTATAAAATGCAAATAAAATAAAAATTAATTTAGCTTCAACAACAAAGTATTTATAACTTCCCGTTTAAAATCAATACTGTTTAAAATAACTTTTGTGATCCTCCAAAAATAAACTCGAGATCGCAGTTTATCCTTAGCTTAAAATCACTATGAAAATCCAAATATATATATTCCAACTAATCTGGATAGCTTCGTACAACGTACTAACCGCTATTATATACTAATTATACCCTCTTAGTGACTCTAATACCATTAATTAAGTCTTAGATCTGCCTTAGACTCTATCTCTTTTATATGGACCTTTTCATTTCTTGTGACCATCAAATCATTTTTAGAAAAAAATCTGTGAAATTTCAAAAACAGGAAACCTGGGTAACTTGACTTTTTTCAAATTTCGATATTTTTCCCTTTTCGGACAGTTTCGTCAGTTGTAACATTGGAAAATAGTGAAAAATCTCATCAAATAAATGGAATAAGTAGTCAATATTAGTACATAAAGGACCAGAATTGCAAGGTTTATGGTTGTTATTGGTGGGTTAAAGTGTATCAGAGAGGCTAAAAAGGTTGTATTTGTGTTTTATATTGTGTATGATGCTTGCTAATAGGTTTTGTTCCGGGTTGAGTTCGAGCTCTAGATTTGGAATTCGATTTTTATCGAGTAGTCGAGTTTGTTTGAATGAGGATTCTTTATTCTCTGGAATTGTTAATTCAAATGGTCAGACTAATGAATTTGATTCGAATAAGAGATCTGCTGATATTAGTAATGTTTTGAGTCCAACCGGTAAAGATTCTGGGAAAAAAAATGTTATTAAATCAAATGAGAGAACTGTCAAATATGTGTTAAATTGTTTATTTGGTAAGAACAATACTCATTTCACTTACAATGCAGTGGTTGAGGATACTAATTATATGAAATTGAATTCGAACAAGTCTTATAATGAACAGTTTTTGTACTATTTGAATTTACCACGTAAAGTTAAATTTAGTATTTCTACTGGTAGTCTTGGGTTTCGTAAAGCTGCAAGAGGTGAATATGAAGCAGCTTTCCAAACTGCATCGAAGGTTTTCCAAATGATAAAAGAGAAGAGAATGATGGATAAGGATATCGAGATTGTAATGAAGGATTTTGGAAAGGGTAGATCGGCATTCATTGCGGCTTTGAATGGTAAAGAAGGTAACAATATAAGGAAAAATATTACAAGAGTAAGTGATAACACTTCTTTGAAATTCGGTGGTGTTAGAGCACCAAGAGTAAGAAGATTATGATTCAAATGCAAGGTGTTGATTCAATATGTCATTAGTATGTTCAATATTTAGTAATAATATTAGAAGAACTTGTAAATAAAATATATAAATTTAAAAATATGTACTTATCTTATTATTATTTTTTCTATGATTGATCTCTTTTAGTCGTCATTTGAGTTTGCCATTATTCTTAAGATAGATAAAAATAGGTTGATAATATCGAGATATAACATCATACAACATTTGATTTCATCATCAACGTAACACTTTCTGAAAACTAACTGGGTATCGATAAACAAATAAATGGTGAAAACGAATGCCCCAAACCAACCAAAGACTAGATTGGAAATATTAGACATTCCACCAAACATCAATGTTGATAGACCTACACCAATCATTAACCATAAAGCCCAGTTTAGCCAATAATAAATTGAAGTAATGGAATTCATGGATAAGGAGAACAATGGCGATAGAGAAGAAATAGTCACACCAACAACGATGACAATAGTAATAAGTAAAGCAGATAGAACAGTGTCAGAATCATAAGCTAGTGTTACCAACGACATGGAAAAGGCTTCGGCCAAAGTAAATACCATCAATACTATAAATTGAGATTTTTTGGAAGATAAGTAGTACCATGGCTTTTTGTTTCTTTGTAAATTCAAGGAGTCTTCAACTGGATTCGAAAGTAGAGACCGATCTGTTTCATTATCATCATAGTCATTGGAACTTGGTACAACAGATAACCAGATACATGTAACTAATGCAATGATCGTTGATAAAATGACATAGCCGGTGTGATTTATCATAAATTCCTGTAAGAAGGGCAAATATATCACACTAACAGAAAATAGTAATGTAATCAATAGTTGTATTATTAGAAGTGAATACACTTTTCTTTGAAACTGTAGTCTAATCTCTGGTTCACATGATACTACTTTTACTGAATATTTGAAGTCATCAGGAAGGTCATTGGTATTTGCGTATGTTCTTGAACTAGTAGCACCTGAATAATAATCTGAGTTCATGTCTTTGTAAGTGTTTGTCAATAATGAGGTTAATATTCTTTATGTCTATTCTTTATAATGTTTGAAGCTTTTAGTTTACCTTTTATTTTAAATAGGTTGGGTTCAAGTTATTGAATCTTGTTAATAGAACGTTGAAGTATCTTAGGTTTTGGTGATAGAATATGTAATATTCGTTATATACATGTTATGTATTATCTGAAGTGTATAGAAACAATGAAAATAACGTTTTAGATTCTTTGGTCATTATCAATCATTTTGATTATTAAAATTAACCGTTAAGGGAAGGAGATGTGAATTCGATTTTAGACAATTAGAAAACCTTTGTTGAAGAGACAATTATATTTTTTAGTGTAAATCTGTGCAAAGTTAAGTATTAACAATTTGGTAGTGACCCGGAGACCATCGCAGTGATTTTTGAGTTTGGGAGTACAAGGGAGGGGGGGGGGGGGGGGGAGATGCCCAAATTTGAATATATTAACGGATGTGAAGTATTGAGGAATATTAGTAAAAATTTAAGGGAAGATGTCGTCAAAAAACTTTCATTCCAATAAAAGTAATATGACGTTTAAAAGTTTAAACCTTTTTCAACATTTACTTTCAGATTGTCAATACACGTAGGGAGTAACGTGTTTTGTTCATAGTCATTAAGATTTGCTATTATATAATTGTCAATTTTTTGCAGACCGTCAAATTTGTTGACGACACATTGTGTAGCGAAATATTTCAGCTGACTATTTAAGAAATTATCGTGTAATTCTTTTGCACCATCGACATTTGTTAATGGTGTTATAGTGTCTTTATTTACTAGTGTCGTGTATAATATTGTTTCTAAATTTTCTCTTTGGTCTAGTAGTAATGACACAAATTGTTCGACAACTCTGTATGCTGAATATGCCATGGATAATGTAGCGGAACCCTTGCCATTTTTGGCTTCAACAATTTCATCACCACCATATTGAACTCTATGAATTAATTTCTTAATTACTTGAGAATTTGAATCGTTAAGTAAATCATATAATGAGTTCGTGAAATTGTTTGAAGTTATTTGGGAAAAAACAGGTAGAATTGTATCACCTGAGTGACCTCCGATAACTGGGACATATGGCATTTCAAAATCATTTGAATTGTTAATCATTGGTTGTAAGAAAGTGGAGGCTCTTACTAAATCTAATTCCGTAATACCAAAACATTTCCCAATCCAATTTTCATTTAAATTATTTTGTAAAACTGGCAATAATGAATTCAATGGATTAGAAATTAATAAAACAAAGCTGGAATCGTTATTCCTCTTTGAGTTAAGTTCGTTATTATTATTAATATCAGTGGCAATACTCTTGATAATATTAGCATTGATATTAAACAAATCATCCCTTGTCATTCCCGGCTTTCTTGGGACTCCGGCAGCAATAACAATTAAATTTGAACCATTTACATTTTCTACCAAATTTGAAGTAATAGACAATTTGATCTTATTATTAATATGCGATAAATCTGCAGCAACTCCTCTCAAATTTTCCAAATTAACATCAAATAAAGAAAGTTCAACATCAGTTCCCTCATTTAAATTCAAAAATAAACTATTTAAATTCACTTTAGATAACAGAGACAACGATTGACCAATCCCACCACCAGCACCTACAATCGAAATTTTAATTTTTTTACAATTTGGAGAAGAATACTCATTACCAACATCTGAAATGTCAATAGCAGGAACAGGCATTTTAATATTTTTTGCTTTTCAATGAAGAATATTTATTATAAATATATTTTTTTATATTTGGGGAATGAATAAAAACATTAAAAAAAACCTAGCACTAAAAATAAAATAAACGACCTTTATATATACCAAAAAAAAAAAGTAAATAAGTAAATCCATATCTATTTATAAAATACAAAATTTAGCCGCCAAACATCTCACAGTCATTAACTTTTAATTTTTCCATTTTTGTGTCAATAAATTAAATTTAAATGTCATTCCTTCCATCCCACCGAGAAATCCAACAGTTGTGGTCAAATATATCCTACTTCTCCTCTTTCTCCTTGTGTTTCTTCTTTCCATTCTCCGTTTTTCCATTCTCGATCAAGGACATTCTCACCACACATCCGGATAGAATAATCGGGGTTAGAAATAAAATAGGTACAAAAACAACCTAAATCCCGGTTTTAATTGATCCGGGGTCTTATTGTAGTTCATATTTAGTCCTTTAATCCACAAGCATTTTACACAATCTGCATCTGTATATAACACTGTAGATTTCCTCTATAACAGGGAGTTATTCATCCGATTGTAAGTGATATTGTTTAACTTGTTGGTAGAGAAGTTCAATCTTGTCGCATCGGCTCATAACGTATTCGGGAAGTTGACGTATATAAATAAGTGTGTGTGTGTGATAGAGAGTTCTAAAATAGGGTCTGCTTGAATCTCCGGGAGTGGCAATTAGAAACCCCAACAAAAATGGAGATTTTGGGTCAATGATATATTTGAATGGGACTCGAGAATCTGTTGAATAAAAGTTGGGGTATTTTGTCCCTTTTGAAATTGGGGGGACAAAATGTGGGTTTTCGATAAAAAATAACATTTGTCCCATGTAAAATGGATCGGGTAAACCTTGGAAAATTGAAATTTTATTGGTATCATTTTGAACGAAAGTACATCGGTGAATTTTTAATCATGGTTAAGTATATGCAGATAGGTATTTAAACTGGTAATGGTGATGGTGATGGTTCAGATCTCTATTACGAGTTTATGGTAGAAGTGAAGGTAGGAACAGCATCGCACCTATTCCAGTATGAGTGAACCACAATTGAAGAAACAAAGGCTGCAATGTGAATATATCATTCCGACCAAAAATAGACGGTGTGGGATGACTAGGTCAGCCAATGAAAAGGATCAAAATATCATATACTGTTTGGAACATCGGTATTTGTTAGACTTGGGATCTGGCAGTGGTGATAAGGAGGGTCGTGTTAGGATTCCTTGTCCATTGGATAATAAGCATACTGTTTGGGAGTTTGAATTGGCCAAACATTTGAAGAAATGTAATAAGAAAAAAATAAAGCATTCAAATGATGATAAGGAATATTTCCTTAGGGATTACAATTTAGGTAACGAATGTATCAGTTTTGATGAGGAAGGTGGAATTACGAATGATTTATCTACAAAGGAATGTATTATGGAGACAATTGACCTCGTTACAAAATATTTTGAAGAAAATAGCATCGATATTCCGGAATATTTCAAGCATAATGATATCATGGAGGATAAAAGATATCCACAGTTAGATGATAATGACAACATTGGTAGGAAATATCATGCAATTCAGCAATCTTCCCTGATTCAGAACATGATCGATCATAATATTTTGACCAAAAATGTACCAAATAATTTTATGGAGTTTGGGTGTGGGAGAGCTGAATTGTCTCGATATATCAATCACGTTAACCAGGTCACTACAGAAACGAACCAGAAGGTCTCACAGTTCATTTTAATTGATAGATCAACAAACAGAATGAAATTTGATACAAAGATAGTTAGTGATTTGGAAGAGATAAATGAAAAGAGAAACCATAAAAATATAGCAGAAATAACCAGAATAAGAATCGACATCAAAGATTTAAATCTTGAACCATTGTTGAGAAAAAATGAGAAATATATTGCAATTTCAAAACATTTATGTGGGGTAGCCACAGATTTGACCTTAAAATGTTTAATAGGTCACCAAGATAAAGATATAGAGAACAGACTACAAGGCGTGTGCATTGCCATGTGTTGTAGACACGTTTGCAAGCATGACTCATATGTCAACCCAAAATTCATCAAATCTATACTTCAAGACTATGATAGTAATAAAAAATTGGACTATAAACAATTTTTCATGGCATTAACCAAAATTGTTTCATGGGCAACCTCTGGTGGACCACCGAACAAAAATAATGAGTCCACTCAACAAGAAACTACACATTTCTCAAATTTGAACCCAGAAGATCGATTGAAAATCGGTTTGAAAGCTAGATCTTTACTTGATCAAGGTAGAGTTCTTTGGTTGAAATCAAGATTAGACAAAACCAAATTTGAAATCAAGTTGATCAAATATTGTGAATCAAACGTCACTCTGGAGAACAACGCTCTCTTGGTCTACAAAAAGTGATACATATAAACAACCATATATATATATAGTTAAGCATCTATATTCATGTAGTCAAAGTATAATGAACTGATCATCATCATCAGACATCCCTTACATTCACATCAACTGCTATATCTTAAAGCTTAAATAGCAAAAATTCTTTAAATTTTACGTGTCATTACTGTTGTCGCGATATAATATATGTAAAAATAAAGTGCATTGAAAAAATAAAACAAGCAGTTAAAAAATTAGACTACTATTAGAGATAGTTAAAAATTTCAGTTGATGAATGAATTGGTTTAGGATAGTTAATTCTACGTAAGAGGCAAATCAAAGGACCTTCTTCTAAATATTTCATATTATAATAGAAGAGATATTGTGTTTTGAAGTTTTCAAAAGATATTATTTATTTGAACACAAAGAAATTGGCATCAACTTTATTCAACATTCTGGTAAATAATATAGTTACGGGAAATGTCTAGAAGGAAAAGGTATTCAATTAACATGAATGTGGCGATATCACCCGTTTTACCAGTACATACTTCATTTGAGTCGGACTCGAGGTCTCCTTCTGAAGCCAGTGATAACAGAAGTTCTGTTTCAAGTCAGATATTAGAGAATAAATATGGAGACTTATCTCCTAGGGACTCGTACTTGAGGTCGAGTGGGATCGGGAGGAATTCTTCATTTTATAGGATTTCGTCTACTGAGATCTCAGCTGGTAACTTATCATTCGATTCATTAGAAGTTGCAACAACTGCAGATATAAAAATTATCTTGATTGGTGATGCTGGGGTAGGTAAGACAGCAATGATAATGAGCTTTTATAACGAGTTACCAACAAAGGGACAGTTCAATTTAATGAGGGAAGTATCAGATTCATTTCAAGATAATGTTAAGAAGGGAAAAAAAGCATTAACAAACAGGCACACGGCCACGAAGAGACTGTCAAAGAAACCATCTTTGAGTTCAATTAAAAAAAGATATAGTTTGAATGATTATGAAGAACTTTTCAATCAAAAATCATCGACACACGATGATATATATAGTTCATTCACTGAAAACATTAAAGTAACGGATAACGCTAAAAAGACTGATTCTGGTGAAGAAAATGAGAATGAAGATGAATTGGTAATAGACACATCCTCCACGATTGGTATTGATATCAAAACTACAACTGTAAATATAGATAATAGGTTTTTTAAATGTATCACTTGGGACACTGCTGGTCAAGAAAGATATAAAAATTCAATGATTCCGACCTTATATCAGGGTTCAAATGGTATATTTTTAACTTATGATATTTGTGATATAGAAAGTTTTAGGAGCTGTTGTGACCATTGGTTACAAGAAGCTATAGAAAACATGAGCAAACAAAATTTGGCAAAAGCCAGATTTTATTTAATTGGTAATAAGATTGATTTATATAAAAAGAGACAAGTTAGACATGAAGATGTTTTAGAAAAGTTAAGTGAAATCGAATTTAAATATGAAATTAAAGTTGCAGGAAACTTTGAAGTAACATGCAAATGGCCAAATGTTGTCGAGAGAACTTTCAACATTATAATAAAAGATTTGGCGGAACATGGTTGTTATGATGATAGAGAATATAAGAAACCTGATGAAGAAGATAGCAAACCAGCAAATATATTAGATGAACTCAAACAGGTACATTCACAACATGAGGTTGAAGGAGAAAATATTCAGAGCATTGCTGAAGAATCCAAGTCGAATGATGCAGTTGAGAATCAGGATCAAGCAGAAATCAAAGTTGAAAAAAAGGACATTACTCTAAACGATAGAATAAAAAGATGTCCACTAGTGAGCACCAAAAGTAAAATAATATCCCAGTCTCCAGAGTATAATGACATGGTTTCAGAATCAGAATCAGAAGATGAGAATACTTTAAGGAATCGTAATACAAGTTCCGATGAGGGAATTGATAATAATGATAATCTCAAAGACTCATCTGAAATGGATAAACTATTTCCTAAAAAAAGCGGAAGTATTGACATTACAAAGCCATTAGATAAGGATGGTTCAGGCTCATTTTACTCTTCATGCTGTGCTTGAATCCATTTCAAGAGCATGGACAATTAAATAAAGCATATATAAGATTATATGTATAAATATTACATACATTCAGTAGGCATAAATAGTTTAAACTATTCATTATATTAAAATTGTTTTGGATTTTTTATTATTAAGAAAAAAATATTCGATTATGACTATACTACTATATTTATCTACTGGACTTGTTTAAAGAAGGCAGAATTTGTCTCAATAGTGGGAATTGATATTTCTCTTTTGTTTTATGCTATGTAAAGGATGCCGTTCAATTGAAGTTACTAAAGTAACGTTGTCTAAAGTTAGAAGTTCTTTGCTTGCCAGAATTGGTAGGCCCACTATACTCAGGACCTCTGTTAATATATACTAATAATCTTCTTGACCATTTATTAAATTCTTGAACACAGTTGTATTTCAATTCTAAGTTTGAATGCATTGGTACAATAGTTTCAACATTTTCATCATTTGCAGTTGGCATCCAAAAAGCTAATCTTCCACCAATTGGTAGTCTCTCTGAAGAATAATGAAGTAAATCGTCCAATAAAGCATCTAATGAATAAGGCTTTTTAGTAGGGATGTAATCACGTTTTAAATATGCCTTCTCACCGTCAATTTCAACATGTTCTTTACCCTCGAATTTTTCTGGATTTTTTGCACCCAAAACTTTAATACTCTCTCTTATACCATAAGGTGGATCACATAAAATGGTATCAATCATCAAGTTTGATCTTAATGCATTATGAGTGAAATCCATAGTTAATACATCCAAAAATCTTTCACTTTCTCCATACTTCTTAAAATTTGAATTAATGTTTGCTTGAGCACCTTTTCCCCTTATCATTCTACCATCTATATCAGAGCCGATTACCAAAGCACCGAAATGACCACCAGCAACAAGGAACGAACCTGTCCCAGCAAATGGATCATACATTATTGCACCTGGTTTAACTTGGGCAATGTTGGCACTAATAAGGGACAACTCAGCTTCAAAACTAGTAGTACCTTTATAAGGTCTTTTTTTCAAATCATATTTCTCCATTGCATTTCTATTACTTCTTTGAACTAGTCTACCAAAATAGTGATAAACTGGTTTATCACCTCCAATATTCTCACTCACTGGTTGATATTTTTCTATAACTGTATAGATTTGTTGTGGATCTTTCATACGGATCTTTCCTTTAAAGTCTAAATATCTGAAGGATTCAATTTGTTTCACTCTATCAACGTTATTATTTTTTGAGTTTCCTCTATATGTTTCAAATTCAAATTTGAAGGAATCAGATTCATAGTCTTTAACATATTGATCAAAAAACGGTTGGCTTTTGATACATTCATGCAAGTCATCCATAGTTTCACCTTCTCCCCAATATTCATAAATAGCTTTTGTTAAAATAGATCTTTTAACCCATTCCTTTGCTTCCTGGTCATTGTTCAAATTCACAATCAAAAACGGACTTTCATCAGAATATTTAGAAAAATCAATATGTTTAAGATTGAACAGATCTGCCAGAGATTCCATCTCAGCTTTTCTAAAGTTCAAATGAGCATGAACCATAAACAAAAGATACTGTTTCATAATGAATTATTTTTACCTATTTTCTTGTGCAAGCAATTGTCCTCGAATTTTTCACAAATAAAAAGAATTCCCAAATAAAATAATATCCTTATAATCAACTAAAACCGAATATCAGTTATATCAGCATCATAAAAGCCTCTAATATAGTTAATTTAAGATTCTAAACTAGTTTCGAGGTACCATTTATTTGCGATGAGATGAGCTTACCGTTCTAGTTGCATAAATAATTTTTCATCTTGTCAGCATAAGAAAATTGGAATCAAATTACCCGCACAGCTGAATTTTTCAAATGACTAATCGGGAAACAAATTATCCTAAAATAATAATTTTCCCAAATTGGAAACCATATGTCCAAAACAGGTAAAAGTTTATTTTACCCGAATTTGCAAGAGGGAAAGAGAGGAGAACACACGGCACAAATGGAGAAAAACTGCCAAAAAAATTTTAAGAGGAAAAAAAAAGTATAAAAAGGCAATGATAATTGAAAGTTTTAAATAGAAAAATAATGTACTTTTTCATGATTGTTGGAAGATCAAAACTGTAAAAATTGGGATAATTAAGATAAAAATTAAATAATAAGTTTACTTTAATCACGATTTAGAACAATTTACTTAGAATAAGCTAATAAGAATAAAACGATTTTTATTTAGTTTTTGAATATATATTTAATAATTATAAGTATTCCCTAGGACAGATACCATACTTTATTTTTATTATTAATATTTTACTTTTTTAACTTTACATTTATATTTAATTTACAGAGTTATACAAATTTGTTAAGTATTTTACTAGAGAAATCAGGAATAATATTGAAGCAAAGAAAAAAGACACGCGAGTAGAAGATATAAGCAACTGTAAAATCATCTATATTTTTATTATTTATATCCATAGATAATAGTTTAGCTGTATCGTTTCACTTTTCACAATCTATTAGAAAACTAGAGACTATCTTTTAAGCATTAGTAACTATCTATTACTTAAAGGCGGATTTATTGTAAGGAAATATATTACAACACACAATTAACAATTAAAAATGCATTCTGAAGACGAAGATTTTAACGATATTTACGGTGCTGATGAAGAACAAACCACTAACACCACTACAACTGCTGGTGTTAAAGAAGAACCAAAGGAAGTTAAAACTGAGGTAAAAGAAGAAAACCCAACTTCTTCACTAGATCAATTAGCTGCTCTTCAAGCTCTATCTTCAAATTTGAATAATTTAGCTAATAACAAAAGTAATTCTAAAGATTTAAATAGTTCGAAACCTACCACTGAAAATAGCGAAAATAAGGGTACTTCTGATGTTGCTCCATCTGCTAGTAATACTGATGTAAGCTCAACTGCCCAATCAACTCCAACTGTTCCAAGTACAGGAACTTTACCATGGGATCAACTGCGTCAAACCATGTCACAATTTCAACCACCTGCCCAACAACCACAACAACAGCAACCAAGCAATTCTGATGCTCAAAGAAATGTTAAAGCGGATTTATCTAAGGATAGTTGTAAGATGTTTATCGGTGGTTTGAATTGGGAAACCACAGAAGATACTTTACGTGATTACTTTGGTAAATATGGTGCAGTTGTAGAACTCAAAATCATGAAGGACAATAACACTGGTAGATCCAGAGGTTTTGGTTTCTTGACTTTTGAAAATGCTTCCAGTGTGGACGAAGTTGTTAAAACTCAACATATCTTAGATGGTAAAGTTATTGATCCAAAGAGAGCTATTCCAAGGGAAGAACAAGATAAGACTGGTAAGATTTTTGTTGGTGGTATTGGTGCAGATGTCAGACCAAAAGAATTTGAAGAATTTTTTGCTCAATATGGTACAATTATTGATGCTCAATTAATGTTGGACAAAGATACTGGTAGATCAAGAGGTTTTGGTTTTGTTACATATGATTCCCCAGATGCTGTTGATAGAGTTTGTCAAAATAAATATATTGAATTCAAAGGTAAGCAAATTGAAATCAAGAGAGCAGAACCAAGAAACAATCAAAAATCTTCTCAACCATCTAACATGAACAACAATATGAATAACAATATGAACAATGGTATGGGTATGAATATGATGTATCAGAACCCAATGATGGGTGGCTTTAACCCAATGTATAATCAACAAGCAATGACCGATTATTACCAACAAATGCAACAGTATTATCAACAAATGCAACAACAAACGGGTGTTGACTATTCTCAGATGTTCCAACAGCAAATGCAAATGATGATGCCAGGCATGAACCCAGGTGCCACTGCTGCCACTGGCGGAGATGCCAGCAAACCAGCACAACCAATGGTAGGTACTCCAAATTCAAATTCTGGTACTCCACATGATAACAGTGATGTTCAAACTATCGGTAATGAACCAACTAAGCCAGATGAAAGTCATACTTTACCAAAGGGTCCAAGAGGTCCAAGTTCTGGATCAAATGACTATGATCGTTACAATGACAACGATGATTATCAATATAGAGGAGGTAATACTGGACGTAGGTTAAACCATCGTATAGGTAGTAACAAAAATAATTACCGTGGTGGTGGTCGTGGTGGTAGACGTTCTCATGGCTACCACCCATATAACCGTTAAAGAAAAAAAAATGAATTGAATATATCAAAATTTTAGCATTAATTATATCAAAATATAATAAATAAAAATTCTCAATAAAATAAAGAAGGCACTTTTTAATGTAGTGAATATTTTAATTCCAATTCAGTATATAGTTTTTAGTCTAAAAGTACATCGTTAACTCGAGAGATAAATTAATGTAATAGTAATAAATACAATAAATAAATTAATAATTGTTATAATATGAGATTATTAGATTATGAAAATTGTATACAAAACTATTCTAAAAAATTATATATATATATATATATATATATATATATATAGATATTTAATTATTTTTTAGAGTTGTTTATTCATCTTCTTCTAAAGTTTGAGCAGCAATACGATCTAAATCTCTTTGACCGTTTTCAGAGATTCTTCTACCACCCTTTGGAGAGATTTCGACGACACCAATCTTTTCTAAAGCTTGTAAGACTCTTCTGTTAATAGAACCAGAAGCGTCAATGTGCTTGGATGGTCTAGCACCTCTAGATTTAGCACCACCGTATAATTTGTTTAACTTACCAACACCAACTTGTTTTCTTAAGTAGATGTGTCTGGC
This sequence comes from Tetrapisispora iriomotensis, assembly GCA_003705975.2. NCBI lineage: Eukaryota > Fungi > Ascomycota > Saccharomycetes > Saccharomycetales > Saccharomycetaceae > Tetrapisispora > Tetrapisispora iriomotensis. Next base: position 512,378 of record PPKC02000005.1, on the reverse strand, counting down.
GACGGAGGCAGCTCTCTTGTAGAACCAACCTTCAGAATCTTGTGGTGGCATTTCATTACCAGAAGAGGTCTTGACAATGTCAACGTAACCTGGAACTTCTAATTTACCTTGTCTTTGCAAGAAGGTAGCGTAAGCGTTGATGAAATCTTGAGCAGCAACGTCTCTGTAATAAAATAAAATAAATTATGATATCAATAAGTCGATAACATAATGAAAGAATTGTTAGTAAAAATGGGCTCAATTTTTAAAAATCTAAAAGTTATTCATCATTCCACCTCAAATATATGTGTGCTTATTCCTTCTCAAACGTCATCGTTTATTGAACATTTTGTTTATCCATTTGAACACAGCTAATGTGATCCTTATGTTGTATCATTATTTTTCCAATTTCCACATTTCTTTGTAACATTATATTTTAGGTTCTCCAATTCAAATATTTTTTTAACAATAACAGTACATTCACAATTGTATCAATAATGTAACCAGTTCTTAAAGTATAATATATGCATTACATGTTTGGGGGTCATTTGATGCTTAAAATCCATGAAAACTTGTATTTAATCAAAAATACGTACCTAACGGAAACACCTGGCATTTTTATAATGGTCTCTTAATCTGTATTTTTAAGAAAAGCTAAGCCAAATTAAAAACAACACTATCCTAATAAACGTTTATATATATATATTTTATATAAATTTTATATATTACTTTTGTAACAGAAACTTGTGAGATGAATAATCTCGATGTACTAGCAGCTCAGAAACATAGTATCTTGTCCATAATATTAACAGCATTAAGGTTAACATTTCTTGATGTGAAGAAATTGAAATTTCAATCCTCCAGTGAACACTAGAGTAGATCCGAATTGATGAGTTTGAGCGTGGGTACTCTAAATTTCCAACTCATTCATCAAGAAGTTAAACAGAAACTCCAACCTACTGACATACTAATCATACAAATTCTAGACAGAACCAAAACTAATCCAGACAAAAACAAAATTATTCTAGACAGAAACACATGTAATCTAGAAAGAAATTTACACGATGGCGGTCCGTCAACAAAACTTCATCTCCCATCAAAAAACTACAACGCGTCCAAAAAAAAAATTGGAAAAAACAATTTTTGTATTTATAACTGTTTTGAAATAATGTATGGGTGTACAGTCACAGCTAAAAAATTATTCCGTTTACAAACTCTTTCCTCAAGGCTGGAAAAAATGAACAGAATGGTGAAAAAATGTCTGGGATTCTATATCTATTCCATCTTTACAAATATCCCACCGGGGGAAAAAACTAAGATCGAATGTATAAATGTAAAAAAAATAAACAGACCCCAAGGATCTGGTTGGTTATCATCAAAAAAATTTTTCAAACACATCCCTGTAAACAAGAAATGCTCGAGAACTCCTTTCATCTCTTCTACCAGAGTCCCACCCAACTCTAGAACGTAGGTTGGCTTTTTTTTGTGTCACAAACCACCAAAACCAACGTAACCAGTATCTTCCTTATGTGCTATGCTACACAGAGAAACAAAACGAAAACCGTACGTCCCACGGAAACAATCATATTTCTCCTGTGTAAACCTTCCTACTACCATGAACAAAACCAAATTTCTGCTCAAATTAAAGAATATATGAAAACATTTCAGTCGATTCTACAGAGATTTCTTACACATTTATATATATATATATATATTTATACTTTATGTGTTTTTTTCTCGAGAAAAAAAATGATATTAGTTACTAAATGAAAAACTTAAAAAATAAAAAAAAAAACATAGATTCCTAATAGATCTTCGTGAGAACATCGAAATTGTTTTTATAAAATAATTACGAAATTCGTTTTCGTTTTTTCAATTTCGAAGACTCTCTAGGAGATTTCTGTGCTTTTTTCGTTTTTATTTAATTAATTTCGAAAATTCTTAATATGTTCACTGAAGACCATATCATACATAATACGTAATTTTAACTAGTTTCACGACCAGATCTCTTGGAAGGGATTTAGTGTTACAACTTGAACATTAACAAACTCTACAAAGAAGTGGTGATATATTATTATATGTAAAGTAAAATATCCTACCGGTAAAACATGAGTTTAGAGCCGACAATTATGTAAGAATTGAAGATTTCATGGATAACTAACACTTTTTGTCGTTCTTCAGTTATATGTTACAATTTCATTAGCAACAAGAGGTTTGCTTTTGTACATTCAAAAGCAGTTGAGTTATAAAAAAATGTGTAGCCTTTGTATGGTTTCAATTAGCAGAGAGCGTGTCCATGGGACCCAATAATTCGATCATGTTACTTATGTATAAATTGAAAAGTATGTCAGTGTGAATGTAAAGTCTGAATGTACTTAAAATCTTATGTGTAAATGTAAAGGCGTATCTTGAGAGACAGTGTTTGAATGGCTTTGTGAGTTCAGCACAGACGGTTATTTGTTATCTGTTTTTGGTTATAAGAAAGGTGAGCACAGTAGAATGCCTTTATCGTTACTTTTTGCTGTAAGGAATCGATTTTTTTGTCTGTCATCTTTCTGATTCAAAGGAATTCGCTTTGAAGAAGTTTCTGACAAATAAGGTTATTATATAAGGATTCATTTATATATATATACATATCTGTATTCATTATAAGATTCAGTACTTGGAAAGAAGCAGCGTGATTTGAGAATTTTGTCTGTTTAACTTTGGCGTTGTTTTGGATTAAATAGAGTCAGGTATATATGTCTAACATGAATATTATTGGAGAGGAGAATGGTATTAACGGTAGGGTTGGTGATCTGGAGCGTCAAATACTTATGTTTGAACAAATGTTACTGACCCTGAGTGGAACTTTGGATCAACATTTTAAAAAATATGATATGGTTATCTCTACACAACAACAACAGATTTCTGATTTGAATGCTATTATTTCAACTTTATTAAATGATCAATTTCGACATTCGGAGATAACTAGAGAAAAATTATTCTCTGCTTTGCATGGTATTTCTGCCACATCTGTATCTGTAACCAATACTATCAATGATTCGAGTTTACGGGTCACTAATGGTAATGGTTCGTTGACCATTGGGGGTGAAAACGATAAAAATGATACAACCAATACAGATTCCAATGCATCAGTGAGTGCAAACCCACTTTCGACTACAAATGCAGCCGCAAACTCATCTGCAAACCCAGCCGTGAACCCAACTGTAACTAATAATAATACTCATAATACTAACAATACTAACAATGGTAATACATCAAGAAATAACTCTGTGAATAAGGAGTCCAATAGACTGGATGTAAATTCAATATTACAAAGCTCAAATTCACAAACGTCAGCATTAAACACCACAGCATCCTTAACAACTAAAACCACACAACCAGGAAATCCATCGAATCGAAATAATTCAAACATATTAAATGGGGCAGCCAAAAATCTCATACCAACACCTTTTCCTACAACTACGGCAACTCTCACTGCATCAGATAACGTCGCCTCCAGTAATGTTGTACTTACACCTGAATCGAGTACATCTAATTTAAACCATCCAAATCCAAACGGTAATATTTATACATATAAACAATCTCAAAATAACACATCTCAACCTTTACAAGAGTTGAGTGATCACAACTCAAATTTGATAAAACAAAGGAAAAAGAAAAAGAAAGTCTTTGTTGGTGAATTTCAATTCTTAAAATCACCACATTCAATTTTGGATTTATGGAAGGAATATACAGAAGGTATAAATGGACAACCGTCAATAAAAGAATTGGAATCCATCTATCAAACTGGATGGAGAAGAGATCCAGCTGTAAATAAAAGGTTTTCAAGAAGAAAAGTTTTATACAGAGCAATTGAAAATGGTTTGAATAGGGGCTATACTCTAGAGTATATTATCGATCTTTTGGAAGATTATAGATACATTGATAGGAATAAAAATCAAAAAAGACCGATCGGTTGGATTTTTCATTCCACAAATATCCCTGATCTATTAAAATAAAAACTTATATTCATCACTGTCTATCGTCTTAAATTTATATCAATTAATGATTATACTTTAATCTGCATCATTATCCATTATCATAAGTATTCCTATTCCAGATAATAAATAATCTATTCATTTGCACTACTAAGTTATACTATAAGCCTCATATATAAATATATAAAGTTACTATCACACGTTACGGACCTCATCTCGAACTGAAAAAAAACTAAAAGTGTATATATTTTAAAGTGAATGAAAATATATTTGAAGGTATAATCTGATAATTTAGGTAATATATATATCACAAGAGTTGGAGAATACTGCAATTTTGTCATTAGAATCTTTGCATGGTATTAAAATTGGCGGTTTTAAACAATTACTTAACCAAGCTTTTATAATCAGAATAAATATTAGTAGTGTAAGAATAAATTTTTCAAATTTATTGAAGAATGTCACAAGAAGAAGAGTCAGCAGTAATTGAAATATCAGATCATGTTTCTGAGGTTGATGACAATTATGATGATTACGAAGGTCATTTAAGCAAACCTCAAGACCAGATAATTCCTACGGAAACTGCCGATTCTGAATCGAATAAAGAAGTTCAAGGTAAGGAAACAGAACCTTCTGTACCCAAGCTTGCAAATGACATTGATAAAAATAATGATTTTATTGCATTTTCAGAGTCCAGTGCTGAGGAAAAATCAGATGTTGAACAAGAAAATGAAGAGGAAACCAAATTTTTAAACACAGATTTTCCTTGGATTATAAATCATGATCATTCGAAACAAAGAGAGATAGCAGATTGGCTAACACTTGAAATTAGAGATTTTGTTTCTTATATTTCACCCAACAGAACAGAAATTGAGATGAGGAACCACACAATTAATAATTTGCGTAAATTGGTTACAGAGCATTGGCCAGATGCAGATTTGCACGTATTTGGTTCTTATGCTACTGATTTGTATTTACCAGGTTCAGATATTGATTGCGTGATCAATAGTGAAGGAGGAGATAAAGGAAGCAGAAGCTATATGTACTCACTAGCTAGTTTTTTGAAACAGAAAGAATTAGCTACAAACATTACGATTATTGCTAATGCTCGTGTTCCAATTATTAAATTTGTAGAACCTCACTCTGGTATTCATATTGACGTATCTTTTGAAAGAGATAATGGTTTGGAAGCAGCAAATATTATAAGATCATGGTTATCCACTACTCCAGGTCTTAGGGAATTAGTTTTGATTGTAAAGCAGTTTTTAAATTCAAGAAGACTTAATGACGTTCATACAGGTGGTCTTGGTGGATTTTCAATAATTTGTTTGGTATATTCATTTCTATCATTGCATCCAAGAATTATTACTAAAGAAATTAAAGCTGAGGAAAACTTAGGAGTTTTATTAATTGATTTCTTTGAACTATATGGTAAAAACTTTGGGTACGATCATATTGCATTAACAGTCCGTGATAACAAACCTAAGTACTTACCAAAATCGCAATGGAGGAGTCTTATGACCAAAAATACTTTTAATTTGGCAATTCAAGATCCAGGTGACGAAACAAATAATATCAGCAGAGGGTCCTTTAACCTAAGGGATATAAAAAAAGCATTTGCCGGTGCATATGATCTTCTAACAAACAGATGTTTCGAATTGGATGCCTCACCATTCAAAGAAAGATTAGGAAAAAGTATCCTCGGTAACGTCATTACGTATCGTGGTATAGAGAGAGATTTCAATGATGACAGAGGTTTAGTCAAGAACAAAGCCATTGAAGAAAATAAGAGCTATATCAAAAAACGTAGTCGCATCGTCCATGATAACATGGATGAACTCGATCAAGCAGAAGCCCATTCCACACAAGAACCTTCCAGAAAACGTAAAAAGCAAAACCCATCTGAATCAACCAAAAAAACAGTTATAGACATGACAGATGAAGATGACGGATACATACCAATAATTGACTAATCTACGTAGTACTTTCCACCAACTCAATCGTAAACTCAACCAGGAAACAAAATCACCTCCATTGCATATATACATACATAAGTCTATAATTCAAATAAAAGCATGTTTTTTTTTTCAATCATCGCAATTCCTTCATTCAACCTCGTTGCAATGGATTGGAAGCTATTGACTAGTCAAGTGGGCACTCAATTGACTACAATTGACTATTCAATGCTTTCCAACTAACCCTGATGACTTTATGTGCTTTGCGAACCTACATATTAGGTTACTGTGTCGTTGCGCGTTTGGGCAGATTATTTCCGTTGTTGGTAATAAATAATTTTTACTACCATTTTAGGAAATTGTTCGAGACATCAGAATACCAAATCCAATATTACAGATTACGAATTTAAGATCTGAAATTTAATTCTTCTTGAAACATAAATGAAAAGTTATAAGTAATTTCGATCTTGATTGAGTTTGTTCTTTGAAATTTGGGTTGTTGTAGATTTTAAGAAGGTAGATAGATGGTTAAATCTGAAATTAGGTAGTTAGGTTTAGTGGAAATATCCCCCTGGTTATATTAATATCCTAGATTGAAACTGTCAGTTCTTCACGATTTTATTTTTAGTATTGAAGAAAAGTCAAAGATAAAGTATTCTATTTACAGCTAGGTTTACTGATAATATATTATTACATTGGTGGTAGTTACATTTTTTGCTAAAATATTTATAATAAAGAAGTATAGTATTACGTTTGGTTTGAAATAGTGTGAAAGAAACAGGATATTATCATGTCTTTATCTGCAGCAGCCAATAAAATTTCGGATAGTGATTTCCAGAATATTGGACCTGCTCCAAGGCCGCCGATATCGACAACACCATTATCTAGAAATTTAACAGGATACAATCAAACACAGCCAGTAAATAATATATCATCTCCATTTGATTTCCAGCGCAATAAGAATCTAAGGTCATTTAGCAATCAATCTAATATATCTGCTTCCACCACGTTAACCATGACTAAACGAAACGGATGGGTTTCTTTTAAAGATGATGGTATACTTTCATTTTTATGGCAAAAAAGATACCTTGTTGTTAATGATTCATATTTGGCATTTTATAAGAATGAAAAAACAACTGATGAACCACTATTAAGAATAGCACTTACCAATATTGTTAGTATTAGTCGTACTCAGATTAAAGCTAATTGTATGGAGATTATACGTACATCGGATAGAAATTCAATTCCATCGGCTACTGGTAGCTTGACAAATGTTAACTCTTCTAACGATTCATCAACTAAAAAATCTATATTCATTTATACTAAGACAGAAGTTGAACTTAATAGTTGGTTAGATCTATTATTTACCAAATGTCCATTGCTAAGTGGTGTTTCTTCACCAACCAATTTTACACATAAGGTACATGTTGGGTTTGATCCGGAAACAGGAAGTTTCGTTGGAATGCCAACAAATTGGGAGAAACTGTTAAAGCATTCAAGAATTACAGGTGAGGATTGGAATAATGATTCTGCCGCAGTTATACAAGTTCTACAATTTTATCAGCAATATAACGATATCGATCCTTCGGTGAGTAACTCGAACACGGTAAATAAAATTGAAAAGTTAAGAACAAATTCAAGTTCGAGTAACTTGCATGCTAGTAATTCTTCAAATTTCATGGGATCTAATAATAACAGTTCTACTTCTCTGAGTAATTCAGAAAATTATATAAAAAAAATGCCATCGAATTTAGCATCTCAGAATTCAAATTCTTCAAATTTATCAAAGCCAATTCGTAACTCTCCACTCAATCAGCAAAGCTTGATTCCACAGAGACAAGCTCCTATGGCTCCTAATATTAAACCACCTAATAATTCAGGCAATCAACCACAAATTGCTCCTATTAATACGAAAATACCAAGCAATATCCCACATCAACATAATCAAATACCTTCACCAATATATCCATATGCTCAACAACAAAACCAACCTCAGAATCAAAAATATCAGCAATTACAACTTCAAAGACAAAATACACCTTCCCCAACAAATGGTATCCCTTCTCAACGTATGATGCCACGTTATCAACAGCAACAGCAAACACAAAATATGAATTATAGACAACAGCATAATATGATTAACCCATATTCAAAGACAGCATCAACTCCTCAACAAACCAGTTTTCCAAGAGCACCTGACGAATATCAGACTCAAAATAATACTCCTCCTCCAAGGGTACATCCACAACGTTCTGCTCCTCAAGCTCCAAAACATGGTCAATTTCCAACTCCTGGAACAAGCTCTGATTCCGCTGCTGCTGCTGCAACTGCTATGAGACAGCATGCTAAGCCTACTAACGCACATGGTGTACCAAATAACTTGCCACATCCCCAAAGACAAGCGCCAACAAAACCTGGGGCTCCTTCTCCTATTGGAAAGCAGAGAAAGCAATCCAAACCAACGATGTCAAATGCTGAAATTATGGCTAGATTAAAACAAGTAACTTTTAGTCAAGATCCTACATTAAGTTTCAAAATGATTGAAAAAGCTGGTCAAGGTGCCAGTGGTTCTGTCTATTTGGCAGAAAGAGTGTTATTGCCTCCAGATGGTGATGTTAGCAATATAAATGATGAGCCTACGAAAATAGGTGATAAAGTTGCTATCAAACAAATGATGTTGTCCAAACAACCACGTAAAGAATTAATTGTAAATGAAATTTTAGTTATGAAAGATTCACGTCATAAAAACATTGTGAACTTTTTAGAAGCATATTTGAAAACGGAAGATGATTTATGGGTGGTAATGGAATATATGGAAGGTGGTTCATTGACAGACATCATTGAGAACTCTCCTGCCAACGAAAGTTCCAATTCACCACTAACAGAAGCTCAAATTGCTTATATTGTTCGTGAAACATGTCAAGGTTTGAAGTTTTTACATGATAAACATATCATTCATAGAGATATTAAATCTGATAACGTTTTGTTAGATACCAGAGCCCGAGTGAAGATTACTGATTTTGGTTTCTGTGCAAAACTAACTGATCAGAGAAGTAAGAGGGCAACTATGGTGGGAACTCCATATTGGATGGCACCAGAAGTTGTTAAACAACGTGAATATGATGAAAAAGTGGATGTGTGGTCATTAGGTATAATGACAATCGAAATGTTAGAAGGAGAGCCTCCATATTTAAACGAAGACCCACTAAGAGCATTATATTTAATTGCAACCAATGGTACACCAAAATTGAAACATCCCGAATCCCTGTCATTAGAAATTAAAAGATTCTTGAGTGTTTGTCTATGTGTGGATGTCAGATACAGGGCTTCGACCGAGGAATTGTTACACCATAGTTTCTTCGATATGGCATGTCAACCTGAAGATTTATTATCTTTACTAGAATGGAAATTATAATACAATTTCAATAAATGTTACACATCATAATATTTTATCGTAAACAATCTTTTTTTTTTGCGTATATGTAAGAATATCTCTTCTCGAAGATTTAAACAATTGAATTTTTGATAATAAGCAATAATCATTACATGCATCGTATAAATACTACAATCATTATATTGTAATGTTATTCAAATATTAATAGCTTTTATGCATTTTATATTTATACACTTTAATAAATCGAGAACATGAAATTCTCATAAGTTCAATCCATCATAGTTCGGTTCTCTCCATAAATGGGATTCTTTATATAATAATGATTCTAATGACTTGGTCATCATTATTATGCCTGTAAGTTTCAAAACTGCATGTAAATATATAAAATCATTGGTTAGTTATTGGTTGGATTACTGTCCATAATTAAGTTTTCTACTATACGTAAAGCCTATGCTCTCGCATTAAGATCAAAAATTTATACTATGGAAATATTATAAATGTAAGAACACTCTATAAATTACTCTTTATAGTTTTATTAAAAGTATTTTATTATTCAAATTCAAAGAATAGCAATCCGTAGATATATAATATCAGTTTTAAGTCGATATATATTGTGGAACTGAATGCCAGCGTGGATAGGAGCGTGTGGGTTAGGATATTAATAATTTGTATAAACAATTCGAGAAGTGGTTTATGATAACTGAAGAAGCCAAATAATAATAATCACTGTAATATATTCTGGACTATAATATGTTTAATGGTAGATATACTTCATACAGTTATGTATCTAGAAAATTGAAAGTCTCTAGAAAATTTCATGGTAACACTGTTGTAAGATTTTATTCTTCCAATTCCACTAAGAAGGTCATTCAAAATGATGAGGATAAAAGTGGGAAGAAAAGGTCTTCAAACTCAGAGGATGATTCCAAGAGAAGAAGTTTAACTGACGAATATCCTCAAACTCTTGAAAAATATGTTGAGAGAGTACAGAACAGTGTTTCGAGTCCTAGAAGAACTTTACTCGTACCAAAAGTCGCATCTACAGATAATCTGTCTAAAGACGAGATTCAAACAGAGGGATTGTTTGCAGGCTACAGACCATTATTTTTAGGTAATTCGTCTTTGAAAGGGGATACCAAGACCAATATATTAGATAATTTTTTCTCATCATTTGCAAATTTGAGAGTATCAGAGGCAGGAGATGATTCTTCCCAATCTGGTAAAATGCAAAACGTTTTAGATAATCTACAAAAGGATATGGATGTGGATTCACTTCAATATTCTGAAATTGTAGAAGGTAGAAAACCGATCATTCCTTGGGATGCATCCATAAGTGGGATGGTCTACTCAGACAGAGCATTTAAAGATTTGCCAAAAAAAGTTGTCTCTAAATTAAAACCTTTTAAAATGGTCAAAATCGAAAAAAGCCAACAGAAATCTTTACTTAAGGCTAAAAGTCTAATAAAAATGAAAGTGCATAATTCTAAGGTCAGCGATGATTTAGAAATGGTTAACTTATTTGAAACTGATAGAACTAAACATTATGACAAGCATATACAAAATGGATCTATTATTGGTGTTTCTAGAGATCAAATGATTAAGATTAGAAAAGAATATGAAACTGAAATGAATAATTATTTAATTATGTTTAAGTTCTTAAAGTCAGATCAAAGGCTATATGATACTTATATCAGTAAGCTCAGTCGATTTCTTTCTAAACAAATTTTAAGGCAAACAAATCTTTGCATTAACAGCCCACTTTTATCACATCAACTGCCATTGTTTATATATTTACCGCCTACTGGGATGAGAATCAATTCTTTGAGAAGAATTCTAAGAAAGCAAGTTATGAGCTTATCATCTCCTCTCATAACAACACTACTGTCAGTTTATCAAAAGGACTCACAGAAGGAGAAATTCCTAAAGAAATTCAATACCAAACTTAATAGATTACTAAGTGATTTAATAATATCTCTACCATCGTATCACATTCGCGACAATGAGTCCGATTGTATTATCCAGCAAAGTCCAGTACCTAATTTCAAACGGATATATTGGTTAAAACCTACAATAAGGAGAAACACTTTTTATGGTAAAAACATTGATCAAGAATATTTTTTTAATTATAGCAAGGATTACGATGTGACTAGAAGTAATATCAAATACATGAAATATCCTATTAATTTAGACTCTAAAACTTTCAAAGAAGCTTTTGGTGAGGGTGCATTATATGAATAGGTATTCTCCTCACCTTAACATTCTAACAATTTTACTAAAAATTTATTAAATATTCCATAGTACAGTGTTAATATATAAGAACTATCGTTCACAATATAAATGTTTTTTTTTATGCTTGAGTAATCTATACTCTGAAATTATTGAAAGAATCATATCTTTCATAATGCTATTATTCTTGTCTTAATTCTCTATTGAATGTTCATCTTCTGAATCAAAAACAATATTTGTGGTCTGGTACAGATGAACGTTTCCTGTTCTTTCCAAACCTATCCTCTCCCTTACATTCTTCTTCCTAGCCTCCATGTTTTTATCGTTTTCAGATGATGATCCCATGGAACTTTGACCAAAACCATTCAAAAGAATATAATCTGTGAACATAATCATTTTGTTATAAGAGGAACGCATTTTATTACCAATAAAGTCTCCAGTACTTATTGGTTTGACATTGCTAGATTGATTCATATGGTCCAATGTTGAGTTTTTAGTATTCAATTCATATGACTCCTGAATTAAACTAGATTGATCGTACTCTTCGGTTCCCATATCTTTATCATATTTATAAGCTGATTCTTTGTATGCTGTATTTTTAGAAGACGTTTTATTCAATATGGTTTCAGCAACTGCTTGTAAAATTGTAGAGCCACTTTCATCATCATTATCTTCGTTTGGTTGTCTAATTGAAGAATCATCCGTGGATATTGGCCTCATTAAAGCATCTTGAATTCTTAATGCATATCTACCAAATTTATTGTCACCAGTTTCTTCAGCATAAATCGGTCTCCCTAAAATGCTTTGGGCTTCTCTCTTTCTTTGAATGACAAATACTCTATTTATCCATTCCCAAATAACTGCAGTTGATGCAACATAACCAGTTAAATTGAATATTTCACTAATGTTATATAACCAGATTTTCGTAATATCAAAAAAGAAAAAAGCCACTTGGAAAGAAACAAGTAGACATGAAAGTATGGAGAGAAAACCTAACGATAAGTTGTCAAAGCAAATATCACGTCTTGAAATTACAAAAGAAATTATAATAGTCGCATAACAAGTCGAAAGGGCAATTCTCAATAAATAAACAAAAGGGCTTAAGATAAACAACGGTTCATGTTTTAGGGAAAAAAGAGACACGGCATATAAAATATTTGATATTATTACTAATACAATACCTGATAAAAAAACCAACCTCCTTTCCTGTATTCTTGTAAAAAATCTTGTGATATTAAACAATTGGCATATCTGAAGAAGAAATATAGATATAAAATCCAAAATTTTAAAATCCAATCTTTCACCAAAAGTATTAATAATGTAGTTAACAGATATTGAACCTAAATCAGTGAATTGAAAATTTAAAATCAACAACATTCTTATCAAAAACATAGTGATTGCAGTTAAAGCTAACAAAGAAGCTAATCGAACAATATTCAACATGAAATTCCTTGGTTTATCGTGAATTGCAACAAATAAACAGATAGTTAAAAAAACATTGGCGACAAAACTTCCAGTGATAATGAAAACCATTACATAAATGGAAAATTTAAACTTACCACCATCAGGACCACTCATTTTAACATATCTATCCCAATCATTTTCAATACTATCTACATAAGGCACAAGCATCAACTTTTTAGCTTTTGATATAATATAAGCTGGATATTGACCATCACAATGGCTATGAAAGGAAATATCTTTACCATAAAATGATAGCTGAGGATGATCTAAAGCAATCAATATGCCATCTCCTAAATTTATAGATGAACAACTATCAAATATCATATCAGGATCAATCGGTCTATCAACCGACCAATTATTCAAAAAATTCATTATGCCTTGTTTTTTTTTTTCAAAATTTAACTGTCATATACCTAACTGTCAATATAAAATCCTTATTGCTCACCTTATATACCTGATATAGCATTTATATACCTTATCATGACTACTTAAACAGTATTAAATATCAGAAATAAATGTCATTGAAGTTTCTTATATGTAAAATTATAATATTATGTCTGGTCACGTGCATTTTTGATTTAACGACGAAGTACCATATAAAAAAAGGACTATCAAGAAGTCGACTAAGTCACTAAACTCATATATATGTAAAGTATATCAATTAGGTTGGACAATATCGATCTAGCTACCATACCTTAACTAATTCATTAGATTATAAAGCTAAGAGGTGTTTTGGGGTGTTTTTATTTTGATTGTTTTGCTTTTCTAGTTTATGAGAAAGAGTTTGTGTGACGATTAGCAAGAGGAACTTTTTTTGGCCTGTTTTATAAAGAAAAATATTGTGGAACAGTTAGTTGATATACTGAATCATTTGCCCTGTTTACTAAATTTGAAGATCTTTTTGTTAGAAGTTGATCCTGGTGTTTTTCAATTTCAGATAAATTATATAGTTTTGATACGACGAATTAGCGCTAAACGATGCAAAGTTCATCCAGTCCTGTTCCAAACATTACATCGATTCCTCTGAAGTCCTATGAGGAGGACGCCAATCAATTGAATAAAAAAATTTCCAACAAGAGTGAGAATGCAATCAATCACAGAGTATCATACCAAGAGGTGAATGATACAATTTACAAACTGAAGACTAAATTTAGTATCAAGTCACCATCTGTACCTGACTTGCAGGATACTTTATATAAGAAAAATAACTTTAGTACTCCAGTGTTAGTGGATAATAATAGATGTGAATCTAACGGATCTATCTATGAGAAAAGCACTGATTGCATTTCTGGCGCTACTGCCGATGATGATTACAACAGAGATAATAATTCAAATAAAAATAAAAATCAAGAAGGTTCAGCAATGAGTGTAATTGATCTTTATGATTACGATGATGAAAATGTCAAGTCAATTGAACAAAACAATACTTCTCATGACGAGGACCATCTAGAATCTGATGAAGAAGAAGATGATGAAGAAAATTTACAAAATGATGATGGGCTTTTAACAAATATAAGTAATTCAGATGTTTTGCCACAAAACCTAAATTCGAGAAGTAATAACGTCAACTCCAATCATTGTGATAGATATGGATTTAAAAAACAGAATAACTTCATTTCGGAGGAAAAGTATGACTCGTGGTGGGAAAATTATTCACAATACTGCATAAGAAGGAAACAAAAATGGTTAATTTTATTAGCAAAATCAGGTTTGCCTATCCATAACGATATACCTGTTAGATTCCCACCACAAAGTGAAAAACTTAAACGTTACGTTAGAAAAGGTATTCCTGCTGAATGGAGAGGTAATGCATGGTGGTATTTCGCCAGAGGTCAAGAAAAACTAAATAAAAACAAAAATGTTTATTCAACACTTATAGAAAAGATGGGAAATCTTGAGGATCCAAAACAAAGAGCTAAGATTCATGATTTAGATGTAATTGAACGTGACTTAAACAGAACATTTCCAGATAATATCCATTTTCAAAAGGAGCAGTTTTCAGATCAAGAGCCAATAATGATCAAATCATTACGTCGTGTACTTGTTGCATTTTCTTTATATAATCCTAAAATTGGTTACTGTCAGTCGATGAATTTCTTGGCAGGTTTATTATTATTGTTTATGGATGAGGAGAGGGCATTTTGGATGTTAGTTATTATTACATCAAAATATCTGCCTGGTGTTCATAATGTTAACTTGGAAGGTGTCAATGTTGATCAGGGTGTTTTGCTACTGTGTATAAGGGAATATTTACCAGAGTTATGGACAGCGATTGAAGAATCATATAATAATTCGTATTTGAAAAGTACAGCTAATACTAGCAGAACAAAGAATTTATTTTTATATAAATTACCACCAATTACACTTTGTACTGCTAGTTGGTTCATGAGTTGTTTTATTGGAGTACTTCCAATTGAAACAACCCTTAGAATTTGGGACTGTATGTTCTATGAAGATTCTCATTTTCTATTTAAAGCTTCATTAGCTGTATTCAAATTGTGTGAGCCAGAGCTGTTGAAAGGTAAAACTTCTCATAAATCTTTTAGTCAATACTCTTTGACAAATAATAAACAGCATAGAAACGGAAATAATAAAAGATCTCAAGATGATTATGATATGGAAATGTTCCAAGTTATTCAAGCCTTCCCAAAAACATTGATTGACCCAAACGACATTTTTGAAAAAGTAATATTTAAGAGAAGATTACAGATTAATAAACTTGATCAAGACGAAATTGATAAATGTCGAAAATATGTTGCAGTACAAAGACAAAAACATAAGAATTATAATGAAGTCATGAATAAAAACTCAAAATCAAATTCAGAGAATGAACCTTTTGAACCGTTTGAAGCACCCAATAAGAACATCGTAACAAGTTCAATAGATATATTAGGAAAGGACTTGAAGATGACAAATGATATGGTCAATGACGCTCTTTCTTCTGAAGTATATGATTTTAAAAGAAGTTTCTCAGGTGTTCATTGGAACAACAGCATTAAAGAAAGAGTTAGGCAGATGAGAAAGAAAAAGGGTAGTGATGATTAGGAACATATAATGACCTCTATTTTCATATATGTTATTAAATTAGCATCTCGTTATCAACAAAGTTAATATTTATGTATATAATTAAATAATTCACTTCATGGATATTTATTTATATAATAATGGAGATTGAATTCATCTCTGAATACCAATATTATTTTGATGATTCATAACTGCTCTTCATCCTCTTGACAGCATTAGAAGCTTCATCTTTATTATCCCATTTTTTTAGCAATAAAGATTCAATATCCTCCCAAGGAACATTAAAAGTAGTATTAGCGCTAACTGACTCTAACGATGGTGTTTCCGGTTCTATGTCTTTTTCTGTTGATGCCACAGCCTTCGAAACCATGACATTCAAAGTGGCCTCAGTAACATTTAAATCAGACAATAACACTTTGTCATGTAAAACTTTACCCTTCAACAATAACTTCAATTGCTCTTTTGATTCAACAATCTTTTCGTTAACCAAAAACTGTTTGACTTGAAGAACTGTATCATTACTAGAAAACTTATGTTCTGCAGTGAATTTTGGAGCTCTGATACTCTTTAAAATCAAACTAACTGAGTCTGCGGTGACAGCTGCATCGTTCGAAACTTCATCAGGTATGTTTGTAGCTTTTTTAATTCTGTTAGGTTCATATTTATATCTCAATGCTGGCAATGCAACACCAAGACTAGTAACTTCTTGTAAAGGTTTTTGATAATCTTTTGGTAAGATAGGATCGGATAATGTGGATAGGGTTAGGAATTTGCTCACAAAGTCACCCTCAGAGGGTTGCATATTCTCAATTGACATGTTAATCGATGTCTTTAATGGGCTCTTATGGCATTATCTTCCAATCGTCAAAATCTTTAAAGTATATGTTCTTTTATAGTAACAGTCAGGTCTTACTTTCTCGAATTTTATTTTTTAAGCATAGTGAAAAGTATAAAATGCACTATAAAGATAACTTATTGACACCAAATAAGAGACGGTTTGAAGCAATTCAAAGGTACTATCTGCTTAAATAGGAACAAGAGAATGCATCAAGATCACTGTTGATAAAGCTCCCAAAGTTTTCGTTGTTATTCGGTTATATTAAGAGAAACGATATGGCTAATGTGAATGAAGATAGCGTTGATACAGAGGTACAGAGGCCACTTTTCTTTAATTACCATGAGTTTTCTGAAACATATTATGCTGATATAGATGGCAGAGATATCACATTTCGAGGGCATGATGAAGCTCATGAGATCTGTATAACACATTTTCCTAATATTTATGTCCCTGTTAATTCTGAGAAATTCTATAATACCAGGATTGTAAGGATTCCAAGAACTTTTGAAAGTTCGTTAGACTATCCACAATTCAGCACGGTTCTGCCTGGAAGTGAGCCAGCTGCAGTCGATTGTTCTGCAGATGGCTTAAAATTTGTGCCTCATGCCTATTATGACTCGCCGTATCAACTGTTTGGCTACTCATCGGTGAGCCCATTGTCAAACCACCTGTCTTGTGATGAATTTGATGAAATAATAACACGTATTAATGATATGATTAGAGATTCATTTAAAATTGGGTCAGCATTTAATATAGTAGATCTAACCCTTGAGGTTTTGACTTTGACTTTATGGAAATGGGTCTCTAAGTATGTATATCCGAATCCGTTGCTTAAAGTGGATGAGTACATCAAGGAGTTGAATAATTCAAGTTTATTTTTACAAAAGAATATTAGAATAATTCCATTGAGGGAGTCAGGTTATTTATCTCTTGATTTTGAAATCCCTATCCCTCAGCTTCATCAATAAAGTTGTTACAAACTTAAACCTAAAAGTTAAATGATTTTTGATTTCTCTAAATGGCTTCATGGAATGTGAATAAATATGCAAATGTTTAGAATACATTAAAATTAATTAGCTTTTTATATACAATCCTTCTACTCTATAGAAGGTATCACTACATCGGAGAAATTTCCAATAAAATTGCATGTTGTATAATTATAATTATCATAATAGAAATTATAGCTTGAAAATAGTAAAGTGTCATGAGCTGAATAACTTGGGCAAGCAAACCCAAAATCACTTGGACAATCCCTTACTATTGTGTGGCACATGTCAATGCAGGGCAAAACTTCATAATAATCATTAATTGGCCTTATTTCTTGGTTAATATAGGAATTTCTGTTAAGATTTTTGTTTCTGAATATGTAATGAGGTTCATCTTTGGTGGTGCATCTAGGGATTGAAACAGCACATAACCAGTTTAGATATGAGCTTGCACAGTCTTCACAAGTTCTCAATGGAGAATATCTTGCATCAAGTTCAGTATCGCAAGGAATTAATTGCAATGCCTTGGTAAAATTAGCATATAGTGACTCAGCAATCACATCATATTGGCCAGCAAGAGCACTTTTATTGAAAGGAAACATATTTGAAGTTGGTATAGAGTAGGCAATACCACTGCAGAATTCCAAACCAAAAACTAGGGAACAAGTATTATCATCCGCAGTGGAAAAATCAAATCTCTCAAACAAAATACCACCATCACCATTATTGCTGTCGGTATTATTCTCTTCTGAATATGACTTGGTCAAAAATGCAGAGTAGACAGTAGAACTGTTTAATCCAGTGATGTAAAATTGACCATAATTACTGGATTGGTATGCTCCCAACTGAATCTTTGATATTTTTGAATCATGTTTATCCAGCAAATCTAGAGATACGTTGAGGTTAGTTGAATTAACAGATGATAGCAGGTAACGTCCATTTCTAATAGCTTTTATAGAAGCATTGAATTGTGAATATATTGTATCAGCTTCCTCACTTGTATATATATATAAATCATATAATGTTCCATCGGATGTATTGTAACTATTTTTCTGTGAACTAGCAGAGGAATACTTACCAATCAGCAATAATGCAGAATTATAATCTGAATCAATATATTCAAGCCAAACCTTTCTATCCCATTGATAATATAAATTTTTTTGAGATACAGCGATACTATAATCCCAGGCATCGTCAATATTATTTGAATTGATCTGTGTAGCATCTCCAGTTTCCTTATCAACAACTTGGAACGCTACGTATAAGCTCGAGCTAGTGGAATTATCAAACAATGAATCGCTAATCGTTGTAGCATATTGTAATTCATAAATGGGTAATGCAGACATGTAACCGAAACTGAAGTCACTGTAATCCGCAGTATCTAAATTACTAAACGTATCTTCACTAAAACCATAATACACCCTTAAGACGGTATCATTTGTATTAGTTGGCATTGATACAAGGTTACCTGAAATATAAATAAAACCATAAGAATAATCAGTCGATATTTCAGTGTTATTAATTTCAAACGTGTAATATTGAACTTCACCAGCAGTAATGTTATTTTGAATGGGAATCCAATCATTCAATGAATCAGATTGGAACTGATTAAAAAATATATCCTTCTCATCATTTCGCTGTATATCTGCCTCCTCAGATGCAACATCTCCTGTCTGATAAAACAGCGTTACCAATAGAAAATACGCCAAATTATACAGAAACATTACTGTCACCCATCAGTTATCTATTCAGTCTAGTATGCCTCTATAAGGACATTATCTCTTTTAAAAAAGTGGTCGATGTTCATCAATGTACTATTTATATATATAATAATTTAATCGCAATAATATTTTTCAAAAATTATATAGAGAGATCAAATAGAAAATGTATTAAAACGCCAAAATAGCTATTTTAGTTTAGTTTATATAATGAAATATAAAGGATAAAACTTTACAATCGACTCAATTATCAAGTTGACTGCATTTATAAGACTTTAGGTTATAAATACCATTTCGAATTTTGGAAAACGAGCAAGAATTGAGAGAAATATCGAACTGAAGATATGGATGGTATGGAAAAAAGTTTAGAGAATTTACCTTGGGTGGAAAAGTACAGACCTTCATCTTTAGATGATGTTTATGGTCAAAATGATATTGTTAACACTGTACGTAAGTTTGTTGCTGAAGGAAAACTTCCACATTTGTTATTTTATGGGCCTCCAGGTACAGGTAAGACATCTACAATTATTGCATTGGCTAAAGAGATTTATGGTAAGAATTATTCTAATATGGTGTTAGAATTGAATGCTAGTGATGATAGAGGTATTGATGTTGTTAGAAACCAAATCAAGGAGTTTGCATCGACAAGGCAAATTTTCAGTAAAGGTTTCAAGTTGATTATATTGGATGAAGCCGATGCCATGACTAACGCAGCACAGAATGCATTGAGAAGAATTATTGAAAAATATACTAAGAATACTAGATTCTGTATATTAGCAAATTATGCGTATAAATTGACCCCTGCATTGTTGAGTAGATGTACCAGGTTTAGATTCCAACCGATCTCCAAAGATGCTTTGGAACGTCGTATGAATAATGTCATTTTACAAGAACATCTGAAGCTAGATGATGAAGCCAAAGAAGCATTGTTGAAAGTATCAAAAGGTGATATGAGAAGAATCATGAACATCCTACAAGCTTCGAAAAGTTCAGTTGACTCTCTAGACAGTGAAATTACAAAAGATATAATATACGAATGCTGTGGGATTTGCAAACCAGAGGATATAACCAAAATATTGAAGAGCATACTAGAAGACGATTTTAGCACCGCCTATTATACCATGAAACAAATGTGCCAATTGAAAGGTCTAGCCCCCATCGACATCATTGAAGAAATAATCCTCATCCTAGAAGACTATCAACTAAAAAACGAACAAACAAGACAAGATATCCTAATCAGTTTAAGCGAAATAGAGTACTCCATCTCCAAAGGATGCAACAACAAGATAGTACAAAGCGCTATCATAGGAGCAATAAAGACAGCATTCGAGAATGAAACCATAACAACTTAAATCACCCAATGAACTACAACTAGATGTCTATATAGATTTATGTACTTCTATGTATCTTAGATCCACGAATATGTAACCAAAACTCGATTTTCTAACACTATATCCAACATAATCAACCCGTCTGAACCCATTGCAACCATCTAGAGCACCTCTAAACTCATGAATCTGGTCCTAGCAGAGTTCATCAATGGTTGGATAGGTTATTAATATGGTGGTTAATTGGCTGAAATTACCCGGTCTACGGTGTTTTCACAGGGAAAAAAGTGAAATTTGAAAGAATAATTGTTTATTTCAACGTTTTCGAGATGGTAAAAGAATTGAAAGTTGAAATAAAGTAGTTGTTGAAGTGATATACAGATGGTTAAGAGTCTGTTTTTGATTAAGTTGAGTATATATATTGTTGCTATTTGAACAGTTAGTAATAGAACGTTTTTTTCCTTTTTGAAAACGAGTTAGATTTGAGAGAATTTGAGAATTTGAGGAGAAGAAAATAGTTAACATGAGTGAGATGAATATGAACATGGGAATGAACATGGGGGTGAATATGACTGGAGGGATGAGTTCTGGTGTTAATGGGGGTGATGAGAGTTATAATGGGGTCGATGGTGGAGTTGGTGTTGGTGGAAGTGTTGGTGGTGGTACCAGCGGGGTTAGTACGGGTGGGATGAGTGAGAGTGGGATTCCAGGTATTAGTTCTGGTCCTTTTAGGCTTCCAGATGGTCCAAATGCTGCTGGTAATGCAGGAACAACTGAAGGGGAGTTGCATGCTTTGGATGACCCGAATGTTTACCATTGGATTTGTCAATTGACTTACGGTCCACATAAAGAACAAGCTATGTTAGAATTAGGCAGAAAAAGAGAACAGTTTGATGATCTAGCGCTGGTTATATGGACTTCTTTTGGTGTTATGGCATCGTTGTTGAATGAAATTATCAGTGTGTACCCAATGTTGCAACCAAACTATTTATCAAACCAATTGTCGAATCGTGTTTGTAATGCATTAGTTTTATTACAATGTGTTGCCTCGCATCCCGAAACTAAACATTTGTTTTTGCAAGCTCATATTCCTTTATTCTTGTTTCCATTTTTAAATACAACCTCTAGACAAAGAACTTTTGAATATTTAAGATTGACTTCCCTAGGTGTTATTGGTGCATTAGTTAAGAATGATTCTCAAGAGGTCATTAGCTTTTTGTTGAGAACTGATATAATTCCATTATGTTTGCGTATCATGGAAACATCATCCGAATTGTCCAAAACAGTTGCAATTTTCATCTTACAAAAAATATTACTAGATGATATTGGTTTGCAATACATTTGTGCAACAATGGAAAGATTCTATGCCGTCACCAACGTTTTAAAGCATATGATAGACCAACTAACATCCCAGACACCACCAGGTAGATTGTTAAAACATATCATTAGATGTTATTTGAGATTAAGCGATAACTTGGAAGCTAGAAGATTATTGAAAATTGTCTTACCGGACAAATTAAGAGATAATACATTCACTGATGTATTGAAGGATGATGTAAACACAAAGAGATGTTTGGCACAATTACTGTTGACCTTAAATGAAGAACAATCCCAGTCACAAACACAAACTCAATCACAGGCACAAGCACAAGCGCAAACACAAGCTCCAACTTCATCACAGCCACCTCATCAACAACAACAATAATAATAATAATAATAATCATAGCAGTATTAGCAACGGTACCCTAAGCTCAATGCTTTAGATGACCATTTCCTGTAATTTTTTGGTATCCATATATATATATCACATATCTTTTTAGCATAATAGCATTTTATTTTTTAAGAGATAAATTCATTAGAACCTCAACAACCAATCACTGATCCTAATTGACATTGTCAATAGCTCATGGCTAACCATTGGCATTGGCATTGGCATAGGTAAGATCTATGGCTTAGGGCTTTGTTCACTTTATCATTTTTAACGATACGTGCCAAGCGATAACAACACGTAAAGGCAAAATCTTTCAACGAACTTGAAGAAAGGATTATAACTTCTTAGATTGAGATAATAAACAAGGTAGTTAAGAAGTTGATTTAAATATGCATTGAGATTGTCAATTGAACTTGGAGACTGGTTAGATTTGAAGGAGATATAGTTTCTGTATACTGTAGTTTTCTTTTGTTCAAAAAAGGTTTAATTTTGAGAGAATAAAGACAGTTGAAAATTGATCTTACTCAGGATGTCTACCCATACTTACAAGAAATTTGAGAATGCTGATTCAGGGGATCTTCCTGATAAGATGACAATCTATCAGGATTGTATGAACCAATTCAATGAGTCCCCTGTGAATGCTAAGAGATGTAGAATTTTAATTGCCCGTTTATTAAGATTATTGGCCAATGGTGAAGTTTTCCCAGAGACTGAGGCTACAGCTTTATTTTTTTCAATTTCCAAGCTGTTCCAACATCCAAATGATTCATTAAGACAAGCAGTCTATTTGTCGATCAAGGAATTGAGTGGGATCTCTGAGGATGTTTTGATGGCAACTTCATCGATTATGAAGGATGTTCAAAATGGTTCTGATTTAGTTAAATCAAATGCTATTAGATCTTTGGGTGTTGTTTTAGATGAATCAACTGCCTTTTCTGCTGAAAGATTGTTGAAAAGCGCTGTTGTCAGTAAGAACCCAACTATTTCTTCTTCTTCTTTGGTTACTTCTTATCATTTATTGCCAATTTCTGAAAATACTATAAAAAGATTTTCTAATGAAACTCAAGAAGCTGTTATTGATTTGAAACCATTCCCACAGCAAGATATGGTCGGTGATTACTATCCAAACTCTACTTTCATCTCTCAATACCATGCATTAGGTTTATTGTATCAATTAAAAAAAAGTGATAAAATGTCATTATTGAAATTAGTTAAGCAATTTGCTGATTCGAATAATCTAAAGAATCAATTAGCTAAAGTTCAATTAGTCAAAATCGTTAACGAATTGGTTAAGAGAGATCCTCAATTATTCCCACAATTCCAAGAAATGTTATATAACTGGTTAACCAACAAATTCGAATCCGTTCAAATTGAAGTAAGTAAGGTTATTACCTCATTTGCTGCGGTTCACCAAAGATTTGTTTCCCCCGAATTATTTGCTGTCGCAATCCAAACTTTACAAAGTTTATTGACTGTTCCAAGAGTTACCACTAAGTTCGCAGCTCTAAGAATTTTGAATAGAATTTCAATGGTGTCCCCTGAAAAGATTTTGATCTGTAACCCAGAATTAGAGTCACTAATTAATGATTCCAATAGAAATGTTTCTACCTACGCAATTACAATCTTATTGAAAACTGGTACCGAAAAGAACATATCTTCATTAATTTCCACTATTACCAAATTCATTCATGAAGTTTCCGATGATTTTAAGATTATTATTATTGATGCTGTTAGAACTTTATCATTAAATTTCCCACAAGAATGGAAGTCTATCCTTAATTTCTTAATTGATGTTTTGAAGAATGGTGAAGGTGGTTTTAAATTCAAGAACAACGTTGTTGAAGCCTTGATTGATATTGTTTCATTTGTACCACAATCAAAAGAATTAGCTTTAGAAAACTTATGTGACTTCATTGAAGACTGTGAATATAATGAAATTTTAGTCAGAGTTTTACATTTATTGGGTAAAGAAGGTCCATTCACATCCAAGCCATCACTTTATGTTAGACATATTTATAACAGATTAGTCTTGGAGAATTCAATCATTAGATCAGCAGCCGTTGTCTCTTTATCTAAATTCGCATTATCAAAGAAAGATATTTCTTTAAGGGACTCTATTGTGAGTTTGTTAAAGAGAATTGCCAATGATCCTGATGATGAAGTTAGAGATAGAGCTGTTATTGCTTTGCAATTCATTGAAAATCCTTCTGATAAAATTGGTGAAGAATTCATTCAAAGTAAATACACATTCGATTTCCAATCTTTGGAAAACAAATTATCTGCTTATATGTCTGACAACTCTGATTCCTTCAAGACTCCATTTGATGTATCTTCTGTTCGTAAGATCAGTGAAGATGAAGCTAAGGCCTTAGAAATGAAGAGAAAGCAAGAAGAAATGCATAGAGGTAATTTAGAATCATCTGAAACTGGAAAGCATGGGGATGGTGCTAACAAGGAGAGAGCCGATTCAGCTACCTATAGTGGCCCAAGTTCTTCTGAAGATCAAAATGAATTATTGGCTTCCAAATATGCAGATGAATTATTATCCATTGAAGAATTAAAACCATTTGGCTCCTTAATTAACAGTTCCAACGTTATTCCATTAACCGAATCTGAAGCTGAGTTTGTTGTTCGTGGTGTTAAGCATCTATTCAAAGAACATGTTGTTTTCCAATATAATATTACGAACACATTGAATGATGTCGCATTAGATAACATTGCAGTAGTTTGTACTCCAGAAGATCCAGACAATGCCATTTTAGAGGAATTATTCAGCATTCCAATTGAAAGATTATTGCCATCTACTGAAGGTTCTTTCTACATCGCTTTCAAGAAACCAGAAGAAATTGTTATGGAAGGTTTCTTAAACAACTTAACATTCACAACTAAGGAAATAAACCCAGAAACTAATGAACCATTTGAAGGAGATGAAGGTTTTGAAGATGAATATGAAATTGATTCAATCTTTTTGAACGCCGGTGATTATGTTAAGAGTTCTTTCATTGGTGACTTCACAACTACATTTGATGAATTACCAAATGAAGAAATTGCAGTATACAACATTCAAGAAGACATAACGTTACAAGAAGTTATTGATAAGATTATTGTAAATACAAGTTGTTTACCTTTGGAGAATACCCAATATGCACCAAATGAATCCAATTCTCATATCTTGAAATTATTTGGTAAGAGTGCTCTAACTGGTGTAAAAATTGCATTAGTCGTTAGAATGGTCAAAAGTTCTAAAGGTGTTGCTTTGAAAGTACAAGGTAGATCTGAAAATGCCACCTTATGTGTTGATTTAGTCAACGGTGTGATGTAAATTAACTCAAGTAAGTAATTAAATTCAGTAACGCACGAACATTATCTAGTATAAGTGAATATAAGTGAACTATAAATATACATAAAACCCAATGAACTTCTTTTCTTAATTACATTAATATTTTTTCTCTATTCATTTAGAATTTGTTAAACCAAAATAAAAATTATGTAGATGAGACATGTCATGTTCCTGATGATATAGAAGTAACTAATAATTAGGGTGAATTGATATTATTATATTGGTCCAATTGCAATGTCACAATAAAAAAATACATGATTTAAAAAATATGAGCGGTACGAGAATCGAACCCGTGTCCCCACCTTGGAAGGGTGGGATGATAACCACTACACTAACCGCCCGGTGTTGTGTATTTATTTAATTTTTTGTCGATACAAACGAGATATTGCAACTAAGATACCTTTATTAAACAATCAATTAATACTTAAATAAATTAGGCTCTTTTGTAGTATATAATGGATGAGAAACTAATTAAAATTATTCATAAGGAAATACAACAAAATGTCAGTTGATATCTGATATTAAAGCCAATGGACTAAGCATTTAAGTTAATATCAAAGGCTGTATCTGTGTGAAATTCTATGGTAATTTGGAATATCTTCAAAAGAACTCCCAATTACATTATTGTTCTATAATCTTTACAGTAAAGACTAAAATTGATTGAATGAGTCTTGAAAGGTTCCTATTTCATATGATTACCCCATAGTTTTACGATTATATGATCGAAAGCACTTCTGTTTTTTCGGTATCCAATAGTTCAAAGATTATATTTTTCTTAGAAAAGTCATAAAATAGTAGACTCCATGGCCAAGCTGGTTAAGGCGTGCGACTGTTAATCGCAAGATCGTGAGTTCAATCCTCACTGGGGTCGGTATTTTTTTTGTTTATGAAGAACAGGTGAATAGATATAAGCTGAAACTGTACACGTTTGAATGTTCTAATACATCCTAACGACTGGAGCTTTGCAATACTAATCATTTCTAGCTTCAAACATTTTTTTTTTAACCCAGCTTGTAGAAGTTAATGCTGCTGGCGCCAAACTCTTTCTTCAACTAGATATATTTTATGCAATACTTAATGTAAATAGTAAAGACACAGTTAGATTGAAATTAGCTTTTCCACTAAAGCCAGTGCTTGAAAGTCTATTTGAATATTGTATGTTAGAGAAAAAAAAAGGAAAACTCTTAAACTATATATAAATATTAATATATTATATAATTTTACCCATTATAAAAGTACCAAATTAAACCATAAGTGAACTAATACCGCTTAGATACACTGTCTATATTTACAAATCCCATTAAAACTCAAATATACCATAAAGAATTATAAAAACAAAATCTCATTCTATGTGCAGATTAAGAATTGTTGAGTTCTTTACTTTCCCAAATTAAAGAATGTGGTATTGAAGCTTCACAAGATGTTCCACTATCATTTTGTTTAGAGATTAATTGGGATCTCAAAAATGCATTTCTTTTATAAAGCCATTTCATATAGTTGATAGTCTTCATATATATAACAAGCTCGGAACGGCTTTCCTGTGATGTCAAATCAGGTACAGCTACAACCAATTCATCATAAATTGCTCTTAATAAAGTTCTTCTCTTTTGTTCAGAGTTGACATGATTAATTTTCACTTGTGTATCTGACAGTTTATTGAGTTTCTTAGTCCTTGGTTTTCTTACTTTTTTGACTACAGAGGTAGAACCAGTGTCTGATTGTCGAGCAGCAACATCTAAACTTAGTTCAGGCATACTGAAAATTTCTCGTAATAAAGTAGATGTCTTTTTTCTGAATAATAATAATACCGTTCAATAAATAGAATCTTTATTATATACTCTCTTTGTTCCTTGTTACTATTATAGTTTAAACAACCTAAACTCTACTTTCTTATATCATCATCAGTGTGGTAGTTGGACTTTCTATTCAAATGCTGTCATAAATTTTCAGTTTTGCTTAGAAAAAATATTCATTAATCACGTGATTTTTATAGTTAGAGGTGACAAAACCTAAGATGACAGATATTGAAGGATCTGACACATCTCTGTATTTAATGGTTAATTACTTTCCCAGTAATTAAAGTTATATGTCACTAATATTTGGATATTGCTTTGATATAACTTCGTTAAAAATTAGTTAAAAAGATACATTTCATTTTCAAATATTATTTATGTTTTGGTCCCAAATATGGGTAAGTAAAGTTATACACTGATTCTTAATCAATTAACCAGTTTGCCAAGCAAAATCTAAACAATCAAGTCATAAGTTATTGAAAAATGTTTCTTAGTTTTTTAAAACTACAAATAACCTATATCTAATTTTTATATTTTTTTAAATGTAGTTATTTATTTTAATCTCATATTAAATATTACACCATACGTTCCTGAAGCACTTCCAAAGCTTTCTGTTTACGTCTTTCATCTTCACTATTTGGATTAGGGACAGGTTTTGCACCTCTTTGTTCAGCAACTGAATTTCCCTTATCGATGTCAGTTGTTTCAAAAGGACGAATCAGTCTTAATTTTACACAAACTATGTCATATGTGAATGCAAATATTGGTCTTAAAATTGGTTTCACAATATCAGGGAATAAATAAATGAATTGGAATGTATCCGAAGAATCACCCTTCAAAATATTGTCTGCACTCGTGGAGCTCGAACCATTCAATGGTAAAACTTGATAAAATCTTAAATAAACCCAAGTTGCAATAAATGTTAGCCAAATACTAATTAATTGTGCAAAATGATGCAACCATACCAATTGAATTAAAGTAACAACGCAAATGACAAAAATTGGTAACAGTTTAAATCTAAAATTATTAGAGATTATTGGAATATTTTTAATGTGGAAAATAGATGTTTCTGGCAATAACTGTTTGTATACAATAGGAAAACCAATCAATACAGTATAATTACCGTCAATTGGTTTATTCAGATCAATGGTAGGGATAATAAATGACAACCCTATAGTAAATAAAGCAATGATTATGTTCGTGATGGTACCAAGCACTAGAGTAAATTTGAACATTTCTTTCGTTGAACCCCAATTACGTTCAATATATGACCCACCGATAGTTAAGTTTAATAGATTAACAACAAATTTCCATACTTCGATATCTACAAAATTGGATAGAAAAACAGAGAAAGGAAAATAAATCATTTTCCCTGGAACCATCTGAAGTAATGGGAACGCAACATTTTCAGTAATTTCATCACTTGGGATAAAGGAATCAATAAGCTTCATTCTAACTGAAAATAAACATCCTGACAGAAGAATTGTAGATAATGTTAATATTCTAGTGGCTGTTGGTAATTTTTGAAACTTCCAAAATGAATCAGGAACATCAACAGAGAAAAATCTAGAATCAAATTTCATCTCCAGACAATCAGTTAATCACTATATACACAAAAGTTGAATGATTCTAGGAGTTCAAAAAGTAAAGCTCTCAAACCAGTTAAAAAGTTTCAGATCAATTGTAGTAGTTATTCTTCATATATTTTCAATTTCTACCTTTGTCTTCACTCAAAAATATACTGACAATAAAAAAAAAATCGAAATATAAGCACTCACGGTGGGGGTCGAACCCACAATCTTCTGATTAGAAGTCAGACGCGTTGCCATTACGCCACGCGAGCTTGTATTTCGTGATTGAGTTTATTTTTATTTAGAACTGATGATTAAAATCAAGTCATGTGATAAATATATCTTATACTGTTAACTGCAATAGTATATCTCTCTACTGCAGGTTCTTGCTGTTACCATCACATATCTTTACTATAAGTATCAATTACTTTCATTAAATGATGAGTTGATGAGATTTTTCTAGTAACAGATAGAACTAGAATTGGTCAGATATTCATCAAATGCCATAGTACATGTAGTTGGCAAATAATTACAAACAATTGAAATGCGATGAGTTCGCTACATCAAAAAGATCCCTTTGAAATGTGAATATATCATACTTTCAAGTATTGTTAGTGAAGTACTGACGATTGTAAAGTTGAAATTCTAAATTTTATATAGAAGTCTTGGGAAACTATCTCAAATAATTATGAGCTTCTGATCATATTCCAAGCTAACTTAAAACATTTGTAAAAGATAACTTCTTATAAGGCATGAATAAAATACTATACATTTTTACTGTGGTCAACCTAATTTTGCTATATAATTCTAGTTTATATACTTACAAAATTTCTAGCACAAACCAATATGACAACCTAATTAGTGTAGTTTTTATGAATTAAAAGCTTCTATGGCCAAGTTGGTAAGGCGCCACACTAGTAATGTGGAGATCATCAGTTCGACTCTGGTTGGAAGCATTTTTGTTTTTCTTAACTAAGATAAACTAACGACAGCAATGCCAGGTAAAACTCTCAATTATGAGAATCCAGTTTTATTTTTAAAATATTAAAGTATTGTAATTAATAATTATTTTATATATTAATGAACGTAGTTATTTTTGATAGCGTTTTCTGTAATTATGCGGCATCAATCATACTAAGGAACATGCAATGTTTTAGATTAAAGTTTAATTGTGAAGGCTATGAATATCTAATAATGTAATTTGAGTTAATGCAAAATTGAAAATTAGGAATTAATGCTACAAGCATTTCATTTCCTGGAAACTGTAATTGTATTTTAACCGGAGCTAAAAGTACTGTCGAACTGATTGTGATCATCTTCTTCTAGTTTTTCGTTATCTGGATTGACAATCCTTAGCTGTCGATCATCCATCATATCTGGTAGTGATAGTGAACTAAATCTGTTATTTTGTTCTTCTGAAACTGCAAAAGGATCTTCTTCAAATACAGTTGAAGGAAGGTTCGGTCTTGTCATAGCGTTCAAACCTGAATTCACACTCGAACTATGCATACTTATATCTTTTATATTATCATGGGAAGAAGTTGAAGGCATTCCATTTATTGAATTATTTGCATCTGATTCGGAAGAAATAGCGGTATTATTTCTTGAAGGCTTGCGCCATTTGGAAGATACTGCTCTATCTGGAACCATTATTGGGTTGGCATCAACTTCACCATATGAATAAGGTTGGTGTTGTTTACTTTCTTCAATATCTCTTTCTTTGTTTTGTTTTCTTCTTTTCCAGTAGATAAACATTAGTGCACCTAGTATAAATAGTGTACCGAAAATGACACCAATAACGATACCTGCAATAGCTCCCCCAGATAGACTGGAGCTCCCACTAGTATTCTTATTATTAATAGGGATAGCAGATTCTGTCACCACTGCTGCAGTAGTAGCAAAAGTAGCGGTTTTGGTAATATAAACAACTCCCTGAGAACCACCACCTGAATTAGTTGTTAAAGCAGTGGTTAAGACTTCTGTAGTGATCCTTGTTGAAGTGTAAACTCTCGATGAGAATGAAGTCGATTTATTTTCTGATGATGAAGAACTACTGAAAGTTGAAGAAGTTGAGGAAGTTGAGGAAGTTGGAGTTGAGGAAGTTGGAGTGTCTGTAGAACTTGGTATAGTAGATTGAAAAGTGGAAGTAGACGAAGTTATAACCGATGACGTTCCCAATACATTTGAACTACTAACCGATGAAGAACTTAGTGCACTTGATATAATAGTTGAAGTCGGTATATTTGCACTAGTTGAACTCACAGACAACGAAACACTCGAATCAATGTAAAAATCCATATAAGACTGACCACCACATTTCTGATATGGCCAACCGTCACAGTTTACATCACACTGATTAGGATCCGACTGCAAAGAAGATATAGCATCTAAAATAGACGTATTATCACTACAAAAACACTCGCCACCTCCCAATAATCCAACAAATTTCGAACCATTACACTCCTGTTCACAATACGAAACCGACTGGTAAATATACGTCCCCATCGATGACATCAGTGCCTTCAAACTATTCGAATCATAGCAACCTTGGTAATTATACGTGACTGCAGAAACCATATTGATAGACAATGATAAGATTATCCAAAGAGTCTGAACTAGCATCTTAGAAAGAATAAGCTTTGTCGAGGGTATGAATGCTTATATGTGTATGTGTGTGTGTAGTATTAAACTGGATGAAATTTTTTTATACCATCAGATAATAGAATAGCAAACCCAATAGTTGTTTACAGATCCCGCTCTCACACCTCTAAAAAGTATAAATTTAAGACAATTGAATAGACATGAATACACATATATATCCATACATATATATATATAATACAAGAAATATAGAACCGCGATTTATGGGTTGAAACAAAGTGACATAACAATCCAAATTTGCAATTGGCAATTGGGAAACACATAACTCCTCAAGACAAAAACCAATCTAGAATGCTTTCGAGTCCAGACGAACTCAATTCCACCAATTCACTACCACAATTGAATCACCAAACCTCAAATTTGAAGCTTTAAAGCTTAAAATCTTCATCGAACTACCATGAAACAGGTTTGTTAACCATTGGAAACTGATGAGATTTCTTAAAATTGAAAATTTTGTGATACTTTTTTTGTTTTCAATTACGAAATCTGTGATTACTTAATTAGAACACCTTTTCCGTATTAGTGGACGAGATTTCAGTACTGTGGCCTAATTGGGAAACATTGCGATATTTTCGGACTATCCGGATACGATTTGACGATTGCACAGAATTGGTGTAGAAACCGCTTAGAAGGCGTTATCCTATTTGGGACAATGTACTGAAATAGGAAGATTTCGTAGCTAGTGATTACATATCGCGTTTGTCCGAACCCTAATTATACATCTAAACCCTAATACAATAATTAGGGTTTGGTTCTTAAAATTAGGGCTTCTTTCTTCAAATAGATTTTGAAAAGTTTCAACAGTACAATTAAACTCATCTCATCTCATCGATGAGATGAGATGAAGACTAAATATATTTGAGATAAAATTCATACATGGTAGAGGTAATGAATAGATCTGTTTGCAAAAAACCAAAGTCTGAACATCTCTATACACGTAATGTCCTCTCTAAGAGCTATTAATAAAAAAATTACAAAAAGAAGACAGGTCTATAAACCGATTTTGGATAACCCTTTTACGAATGAGTCTCAACTTTGGCCTCATGTCAGTGACCAGCAATTGGTTTTTGAGATGTTACAATCAGATATCCTCTCGTTGTGTAGAACATTGAAAGACATTGAGAATCAGGAATGGCCTCTGGATGTTTTGTACACATTTAACGAGATTAACAGCTTTTTAACTGATGATTCCAATGCCAATGAAAGCGTATTGTTGTTTGCATGTAATAAAGATCAAGGGATTGCTAGTGTGCTTCTGCAACAGGTCCCATTGATTGCGTATTTGTCGAAGGTCGATGTTTGCCTAGTTCAATTGCCTAGGAACTCTGCAACAGTTATTGTTGATGCTCTGCCTCTCGACGAACATCCATTCGAAGGTTTATTAATGATACGTTGTAACGATAAAGTAAATACACATTTTGTTAAAACTATCAAGTCCAAAGTTGAAGAGCAGAGTATTCCATGGTTAAATAAAATAAAATACCAACCAGCAAGCATTAAATTAGTGAAAACAACAGCACCTATTATCTCAAAAAATGATAATCAAAAACAGAAACAGAAGGCAAAACAAGAAACACAAACCAAACAAATAAAGAGATCAGCAGATCGTTCATCCACTAATCAAAATAAAAAACAAAAAACAAAAAACATCTAAATAGTTATACTAATTTTATTTTAATGTAATTTACACTATATAGTTACTTCTCTGCATATTTAAGAATATTCTAATACACATATGGAACAATCTTGTAAGGAACCTTACGTTCATACTCTTCCCAATCTTTTCCATATTTCTCTCTACATTTTTGCTCATCTCTTTGTTGACGATGTAACAGTAACGACATGAAGTAAGCAGAATAGTAATATGTCAATGGGGTTTGAGTCCAAGTGGTTAGACACCAACTTAAAGAAATGATCCAATCACCAAAATAGTTCATGTGTTGAGATTTAGCCCACCAACCATCACATAATAGTTTAGTACCACGTTTAGTTTGGATACTTTTTAGATGGGTTAATTTACCTTGTCTGAAGTCAGATTTTTGTTTGTTAGATGCACGGAAAATCCAGAAACCTAAAACCATCATAAACAAAATGAAACCTAACCTGAAAGGCCCTAGCTCGATTGGAGAAATACTTAAGTACCTAGCTTGCAAAGAGTAGGTAAATGGAACAAGGCATAAGTCACCAAAAGCTAACATGAATCCAAAACCATCAGTAGTGATATCCATCATGCTGATCACACCTTCTTCATTTAAGACACCATCAAAAATGTAGAAACCTTGCAAACAGTTAATTAAAACTAAAGCATCATTGATTTTACCTGTTTCTAAATAGTTGTGGTGTAAACAAGACAAGTTAATCAACAACCATAATAGCATACCTGGTCTTAATTCAGAAAACATTTTCAAATCGACTGGACCGATTCTTGGGTTTAGTTCTCTACCAATGAACCAATCGTAAATAGGATTACCAGAGTTACCACCTAATGCTAAAATCTTCTTGTTGCTATCTTCACCATTCTTTTTGAATAATGGTACAAAACTGGCAATATAACAATAAGTTGCTAATAATGCAGAAAACAAAATGGTAATTACACATAGATCAACTTGATTGTCGTATAAATATTGTAATTCTGGTAATGAACCATCCGTTAATTGATATCTAAATGCTAAAACTAGAATTAAAACGGCAGATACAGCGATACCATTGATTTTATATAATAATTTAGTACCATCTCTTAATTCAATACCATACATTTTTCTACCAGGTAAAATAGTGTCTAAAATAGCCAAAACAACATACCAGACTATATAATAAGTCCATAGGTCTGCTTTATTTAAATAGTAACTGATTGGTTTAATACCATTCAATATTTCTGCCAGATCAAAATTTGAAAAGAGTCCTGTAATGAAGTAGTCAGGTCTAATCATTTGATTCAATAGAATTGTCAAAATTGGTAAACCAATGGAGATGACAAGGGCACCTAAAGTACCACCGAATTCAAACTCAGTAGTTCTTGGATTTAGTTTGGAAACCATTGTCAGTGTTTTAATGATAATTATGATTTGGTTTATACTTCAAGATATGATAACATGTATTTTTATAAATACCATGTTTTAATTTTGTTGATTTTATAGAAGAGATGGTTTTTTATTGTACAGATTGAATCGTTCTCGCTATTCGTTTGGGGAAAATAGAATGCAATTTTTCTTTTTAGGAAAGGGACATCCCACTAAGGAATGATTTCGGGAAGAAAATTAAACGAGAGATATTCGATTGAGAAGGATATACAGGAGAGCCGTCGATGTGTCAAATATAGCCAGTGATAAATCATTCCAAAGTAATATGTTACATCAATAATTTAATTCATGTTTTAAACATTCTACAATTGCAAAATTCATAAAGAGGAGTAGTTTTTGAACAATGTATTGACTGTTTTCTTCCTCTGATAAAATAATTCCAGAAGTTGGAACTATTAAACTTTCTTTTTGAATCATTGGCATATTTTTGGATGGATAACAGTTACTGAATATGATTATGTCGTTAATTTCATCCCACCAGAGACCAAACTTTAGCGGATCATTTTTTATGTCTTGTTTCATCATATAACTTCTAAATTTATTGGTAAAATAGTTAATTGAGTGTACCGAGGAACCACTTAAAACAAAATACCTTCTCCAGAACAAATTATTTATTCTTTTATTTAATATCCTTGGGGAAACCCTCTTTGTCAGATCAATTTTTTGGATCACTTTAAGCCATTGTATCCATTTGTTAACGACATCTTTCACAAGAATTTCAATATATGATTGCAAAATTTTCTTAACATTTAGAAACAAATTTGTAACCAACTTTTTCTTGTTCTTATCAAATAAAACTCTCAGACAGTTAGTATGGTTGTTTAAAAGATGCACAAATTCTGGTTTCCCGGAATAATTCCTTACATGTAGCAATTTTGGAAACAGTTGAATCTTGGGAAACGAATTATCCCCTAAGTCAATGGAATCTGATGAAGCAATTGTCAACCCATCCAAACCATCACCATCTTCATTTTTGATGCCATCTGAATCCTCACGAATGATTTCAAAAGCACTCTCCAAATATTTCCACGTCTCTTTATTATTCCCACCATAACAATCTTTGAACAAATGAAATGACTCAACAGGAAAACTATCTTTATTCTCAAAATCATTGATAATCACACCATTATTCAAAAAATAATGAACTAAACCAAACTTCGAGTCCCCATCAACAACTATATCCTGAGAATCAATCTTAACCACCACATCAGGATAACTACAAACTTTATCTTTTGAAAAGTATTCCTTCACCATTGTGTCATCAAACTCAGTCACCAAATCCATATTCAACATTACTATTCAAACTCTACCACTCTTGCTTACCACTAATTTCATTAGTATTCTAATAATATTCATTCAAAAAAGTGAATTATAAGAAGTAAACTTTATAAAACTCTTTTCTCTTTAAATACAAAAAGTTATATCACCAAAATATAGCCGCCAATCTTTTTATTTTTGAGCCCTTATGATCACATCTCACGACATCCGAATTTTTAAATGTTCGCTGGTGGAAAAATCAAAGTAGTATATAAAGAGTTGTTTAGTGAGGATGGGCATTAGGAAAGGTAGTTTCTCTGTTAGAAGAGATAAGTGTGAAGTTCTATAGCTTGAGAGATTAGCGAAATTGTTTAATTTGGAATTGGATTGGTGTAAAAATGTCGAAGGCTCTTATCGAAGATTTAAGTTCACTAAGAAATTCTCTGATTGATAAAATTCAGGAACTCAAGAATTCAAATTTTGATGACAATTTTGCGAGTATAAATAATGGTGGTGAGAAGAGTGGTCAAAATAGTGCTGACTCTATTAACTGCATGATGATCAAGTACGAAGCGATTATAAAATCATTAGTTGTTATACTGAACAATGAGTATAGAGGTTTTAGAATTAAATGGCAAAAGAGCGTGGATTTCAATGGTGCTGATGATTTGAGAATCATTGAGTTCGATAATGAATATATGGTTGGTAATGTTAAACAGGAATTATTAGCGATTATTAATCAGTTTGTTTGTGATGTTGATTGGTTTTCTGAGTTCAAGATTGATTTTAGAAATATAATCAAGGCGTTGTATGATAAAAACTTGTCTGAAATTGATAAGAAAAGGGAATCTATTATTAAATCCCATATGGTAGAAGAAGGTGAAGACATACACGATGATGAAACTGGAAGCGGGAAAAGTGTTACTGGGGATCATTCAAGAAAGAAAAAATCATGGACTTTTGAAGATAAAGGAGTAACAGCTAAAAGTAAATTATTGAACACAACCAAAAAGATAACGAATAATTTAATTAAAGGGAATCAAGTTTTACAGTCAAGTGTGCTACAAAGTAATTTAAATTTAGACGAATTAAAACAGCAAACTTTATCAATGCAAAAAATGAACGATAAATATATGCAATTCGAAGTCGTCTTCAATAAAACTTCTGCATTAGTTAAAAAATTAGAAAAAGCATCACATCAAGAGAAAAGAGATGTCTACCTTTCCCTAGGTTTCTTAGCTATCTGTATTTCATGGGTTCTATGGAGACGTATATTCAAATTACCTGTCAAAATTGGTTTATGGTTAACATTCCAATTTTTCAAATCAATATTAGTCAGTATAGGGTTTATTAAAAAAGTCACCACCTCCCATAGCAATGTAATATCATCTACAATAATATCAAATACTATCACAAGCATAACAAAAACAGCATCAATTGATAAGCAAAAAAGCATCGAACAAGCAGTCGATGCCGCAATGGAAAGAATCATGGAACATGATGAACTTTAAATAATCTCTCATTACTAAATAATAAACAATTAATCAATTATAGATCAATATCTTACTCATTTCATGTATATATATTCTTAGGAATTGAACAATCTTTCAATATTATGTTACCCGAATTGGAACTTTCCATCATTATTAACTGAATGAAAATTTTTGAGATGAGATGAGATGAGATGCGATGAGATGAGAACGGTTCACTGTAGAAGTAACTCTATAAAAGTTAGTTTATCAAATTTGATGACAAATTTTATAATTACTCTACAATTCTTTTATTTCCAATATAAATACTAG
This sequence comes from Tetrapisispora iriomotensis, assembly GCA_003705975.2. Classification (NCBI taxonomy): domain Eukaryota; kingdom Fungi; phylum Ascomycota; class Saccharomycetes; order Saccharomycetales; family Saccharomycetaceae; genus Tetrapisispora; species Tetrapisispora iriomotensis. The sequence goes on along the minus strand of PPKC02000005.1, from coordinate 474,271 downwards.
TAAAGTCAGATAACATTAGATTTAGAGAAAAAACGATGGCCCCTGTCAACAAGAAACCAAAGAAAGAAAATAATAAGCGTTCATTGAAGAGTTCATCTTCTGCTAAACCAGCAAAGAAGGCTAGAATTTCTGTTAACTCGTCTGAAGAAGATGAGTTAGACAATGCTTCTTTTGACGAAGCTTCATCTGATGAAGATGCTTTAGATGATGTGATTTCTGATGACAGCGATGCTGAAGATCAGCAAGAAGCTGTCGAGGAAGCTGATGAGAGTGTTGATGAGGATGCTGGTGAAGAAGGAGATGCTAAACCTAGTGGTGAAAACGCCAGTTCCCATGCTGAACAAAGAAAATTATTGAAAGAAAGAAAGATGCAAAGAAAAGGTGGTTCTGAAGTTCAACACATTAAATCTTTATGGGAAAGATTACGTGTAAAGACTCCTCCAATGCCAAAACCTGTGCGTGAAAAGTTATCTAATGAGATTTGGGAATTAGCTAAGGATTGTATTAGTGATTTAGTTCTAAAGCATGACGCTTCTCGTGTTGTTCAAACTTTAGTTAAGTATTCTTCCAAAGAACGTCGTGACCAAGTTGTCGATGCCTTGAAAGGTAAATTCTACTTATTAGCAACCTCTGCTTATGGTAAATATTTATTAGTTAAATTATTACATTATGGTTCTAAAAAATCAAGACAAGCTATCATTGATGAATTGCACGGTAATTTAAGAAAATTAATGAGACATCGTGAAGGTGCTTACGTTGTTGAAGATTTATTTGTTTTATATGCAACCAACGAACAAAGACAACAAATGATCAAAGAATTCTGGGGTTCTGAATACGCTGTTTTCAGAGAATCTCACAAAACTTTAACTATTGAGGAAGTTTGTGAATCAAGTACTGAAAAGAGAAACATCATTGCTAGAAATTTAAACACTACAATCACAGCTGCTGTTGAAAAAGGTTCCACTGGTTTCCAAATTTTACACGCTGCTATGAGAGAATACGTTAAGATTGCAGATGAGAAGGAAATTTCTGAATTCATAGAATTATTACAAGATCAAATGGCAGAATTAGTGCACACTCCAGAGGGTGCTGATGTTGCCTGTACCTTAATTGCAAAAGCTACTGCAAAGGAAAGAAAAGCTATCATCAAAACTTTGAAGAATCATACTGACAAATTAATGAAGGATGAACATGGTAACATGGTTTTTATTACTTTACTATTAACAGTAGATGACACAGTTTTAATGTTCAAGTCTTTCAGTTCAGCAATCAATGAAATCTTCCCAGAATTGGTCATTGACAAGTTTGGTAGAAGACCACTATTATACATTCTATTAGGTTTGGATGGTAAGTATTTCTCTCCAATCTTAAAGAAGGATTTGGAAAAATATATCAAGTTTTCCGAGGCTACTTCTAAGAAACCAATTGACACCAAGAGAATTGAATTGTTAAGCAAATTTGCTCCAATGATTGTTAGCACAATTGCCAAGAACTATTCTGAAATCTTGGCTGAAAACTTGGGTAGCCAATTCATTTCTGAAGTCCTATTAAATGATGATTTATATGAACAATTATCCGAAAAAGAAATCAAGAACTTTAACACCATTATAGATAATGTCATCATCACATTCAAAGGTGATATTACCGAAGGAGACCATCCTATCCACAGACCATTCTCCACCAGATTGTTAAGAGCTCTAATCCAAGGTGGTAAATGGAATAACAAGGAAAAGAAAATCGTTCCATTATCCAAGGTTGAAGGCCTTGGTGTTCCATTCGCTGCAAGATTCTACGATGATATAATCGATTCTTCCAACTTATTGGATTGGATAAATAACAAAGATAGTGCTTTCACAATTGTAGCAATCTATGAAACACTAATTACCAAAAGTAAAGATGAAGGTAAACAATTCTTAGCTGATTTAAAAAATGTTACAAAAAACATCGAGCTTGATGAATCTAATAAAGGTGCTCAACTATTAATAAAGCTTTTAAACAAAAATTAAATGTTAGCACATATTATTCATTCTCATTCATAAATTAAATAGATATTTAGATCAATCATTACTTTAAATATTTTGTATATTAATACTAAGCACTTAAAATATATTTCACTTGCCTTAATAGTGTTTTTATAGAAGCCATACTGCCCGCTCGATCAATTAAAGCATAAAATAGGATAACATAAAAAAGGCTATTGCTCAAGAAGCTATAAGTTTTTATATAAGGGCACAATATAGGATACAATTTCCATTTCGAATAAGCTGTGGATGGTTTTTATGATAGATTAATCAAGTTCAAGCCTTAATATAGTTTTTTTAGTTAAGTAATGGAATCAGAGAGTAGAGGAGATGAAATTAACGAAAGTGTAACAGTTCACCATGATTTGGATGAAGAAGAGGTTGTTATGAAACAAGATGAGGAGCCAGAACAAGAAGGAAATACTTTGAAAGGGGAGACAATAACAGAACTGGGCGCTAAGGAAGTAGACAAGAGTGAGCTGGACACAATTACCAAGACGGATCCCACAGAGGTACAACCGAAAGAATTGGATAAGGACAATGAAACGGACCTAAGTACTGGTAGTAAAGATAAAGATGTCACTACTGAAGTGAATGGAGCTTTTGAATTTACTCTAGATGATGATTCATTTTTTGCACATCCCTTAATTGAACACATTCCAAAAGAGATTCAATACACATGTTTTGATGCGTATGAACAAAATTTGTATTTAGGTTCTAAAGAAGGAGATTTATTGCATTATTTCGAGATAGAAAAGAATAATTACATGCTAGTATCCCAGACAAAGTTCAGTGCAGACTTTCAGTTACCAATCGATAGAATGATTTTGTTACCCAAGATTGAGAGAGCCTTGTTGCTTTCTAATTCTATTGTAACACAGTTTTTGTTACCTGAGTTTGCACCTGCTCCAAATATGCCGAGTACTTCAAATGTCCTTGATATTAACTTGAAATCATATTCTAAAAAATCCAATACTTATAGAGTTCTATTGTTTTTAGAAAACAGCATCGATGAATACAGAGTTACACAAGATTCTTTTGTATTTATAAAAAAATATGCCTTTAAGTCAATAAAAAAAGCATGTTTACAACAGTCACAGATAATGACTGACAAATTGAATAACTATGAATTGATAGATTTAGAGAAGAAAGAATCATTGCCTTTATTCAAGGTAAGTGAGTCTGACGTTCCTTTAAAGCCTGTTATGGCATGTTATGATGGAAATAAATTTCTTTTGGCATCTGGTGGTATATCTATAGATTCAACTGCAATGATATTTCAGGTTACTCAAAGAGGTGAAATGAGTAATGGAACCATTGTATTAGATCGATACCCTGATAATATAATATCGAAACAACCCTATATTATTGTTAGTTTTGATAATAATGAGTTACAGATTTTCAAAGAGTTACCTTCTGGTGAATCAATTATAATCCAAAAAATTATAAGTAAATCTAATTATAATGTGACTGAAACTTATAAGGATTTTGAATGTTCTAACATGGAAGAGGCAAAATCTGTGAAGGATCAAATTATTGAGAAGTTATGCTTGGTTCCTTTAGAAACAGCTAATGAAACTTTTATAGTTGAAGGGGAAAAATCGTACGTTGGGGATATTTTTAAACTATCTACATCTCTAACGATGTATGGTAAGGAAGGTATATATTTATTGATACAAAAACCAACATTATTAAAGTTTGATAAGTATGATGAGGTTGAAATAGAAAAGATCAGGAAAGTCATTAAAAATTACAAAAATATTTCCTCCAAATATGAAGGAGTAGAGAGACAATACCTGCTCATATTGAAAGTGTTACTACAAACTTTGCATAGCAATTCAATTGATGAAAAATTGATTTCAAAATGGTACCAATATTTTCATTTAATTGATATCAGAATTCTTCTGTATTTACTTGATTTAGACTACCATGGTAGCATTTGGGTATTTAATGGTTTAAAACCTTTCATTCAGAATTTAAAAACTTTAAAATTAATTCATAAAGTTAAAGATATTAAAGTTTTATTGATACTATTAAATCAAAAATTAACTCATTATTCTCAGAAGGATGAAATCAGAGACTATACTAATGTTGTTATGTCAGTTGAACTTAATCTGTTTAGGTTGCTATCGGAAAATAATGATGATATTGATTTGAATATGTTTATTGATCCTGTATTGGAGGAGATATTGAAAATTTGTGAGGCTAAACCAGAAGAATATTCCGATTTATTAAAAAAAATATATCAAGGGAAGAAAAGGTATCTTGATTTAATTTCTGTATTAAAAAAAGAAAACAACTCCCAATTATTACTAAATACTATCAGTTCATCATTTGACGAGTTACCTGAAGAATATAAGGCGAATTCATTGTTAAAGGATCTTGTTCTTATCATTACTTCATTGCCATTGAATAAGGACATAATAAAATGTGTTATAGATGTGATAACAAAAGCTCATATCCCAGTAGATAATTTTACAGATAAATTAACACCTACTATTGATATTAAGGTTGCAATTATTGAATACTTAGGAGCAAAAAGTTTCAAGGATAAGGAATTTTTAATAAAGTTTTACCTTGCTAATTTACAAAAGGAGATTGAGCTTCATAGCTTGTGGGATAAATTTGGTGAATACACTGCAGAATATACCCAAGATTTAGATTATTTCAAAACAAATCTATCTGATTTTTTATTTATTAAGTTCAAGAGTGATGATGCTTTTACTAAATTTTCTACCTTTTTGGAACAAATTAAAGATATATGCAGAGAGAATAAGAGTGATAAAACAGATATTAGAATAGCATTGGAAGAGATCAAAAAAATTGATATATCTAATATTTTGTTATTTTTATTTATTGAGCCGGACTATGAAGATATTATCTCTCTGTTTGTTACTTCTCAAGAGTTATTTGAAAGTTACCTTTCTCATAACAATTTTCTGAACATTGAATTATTACTTACCAAAGAAAACTTTTTAAGCATATTGAAGCATTACTTAAATTTGGCAGATGGTCCTGAAGTTAATAAAGTAGTTATTACCTTTTTGAAAAGAAATCGTTATATAATTGATGAAAATGATTTATTGTATGATTTATTCAAAATATTACCACGAAATTATACTATAAGTTCTTTGTTTGCAATTTTGTTTCCAATAATAAAAAAAATGGACTCTCAACAAGAGGATTCAATTCTAATGAAGTCACTAATAAAAAATGAACTATCTTCATATTCTAAGATGCTAAGCAATTTTGAAGAAGATGATTAAAAAATTATCATTTATTAGTTATATAGATAATATCCTATGCATTAATTCATAAATTCCTAAATATTCATTGTATACCATGGAAAACCATTTATATATGAAAAGAACGTTCACAACATTTCATAAATTACATGCTCTGCTTCTAAATTATTCAGTAATTTTTGTTGATCTATTAGATCACAAGACTTAGGCATTCTTATCTGAACCTTTTCAAACATAGATACAGGGATATCATGGGAAGTTAATATAACACCATTGAATGATTTTACTAAATCAAGTTTTTGTATAATCTCATTAGATCTTTTGATATAAATATATACATTGCTCGAATATCTCATTCCACTGACTACTGATGTATCATGTCCAGTGATACCCGGTGACAAATGAACATGATTCCTCTTTAACCTTTTGATTGCTCCTGATTCTAGAATCAAATTAAAGTTGGCAATATTAGTTCCATGAACTAATTTATCTGGAAGTTCATTAACAGAATGAATCTTCTTCAGCACGTCTTCATTAGGTTGAACATTTTGCAATGAATGACCTTGTGTTGCACAAATATATTCTTCATTGTTAATGATTTTGATGTGGAATCTCTTTTTATCATTAGTTTCTACGATATTATGAATTTCTTCCAAAGTACAGTGATGTGTTTTTAACCTATTATGATTTAAAACCAAATCAATCTTAGTGTATCCATTTTCATCAATCGGTAAATTCTCTTTAGTAGCACCGTGTCTTAAAAGATAAGACATAGCCTTTGAAATTTGAACATGTCTCTTATTGTCAGTCATCTATATGATTTATTGATGTTATATACTATCAAGTTAAAGTAATGGTTCTTATAAATGACATGCAATCATGAACTTATATTTTTTATACGTTATAAAAAATTGATGAGATGAATATTCATATTTTTAAAAATTACCTAGAACCTGCAAGACTTTAAAAGTTTCAATAATGAAGAGAAAAACAATTCAGCAAACATCCTTTTGTGAATCATCTATTTAGGTATTTACACGAAAGTGCTATTGTACTGTACAGAAATAACATATACAATTTCCAATAGCATTTCTAGAATATTAAGTACGTATTATATATAGTGATAGTAGCAATATCCCAGTTTATCTGCCACTCCCACCACAGCAACCACCACCAGAAGCTCTAAAAGTACTCTTGTCTTTTTTTATGGATTCATTATCACCTAATTCTGTATCTTTGTGAATATTCAATTCGTAAGTATTCTTACCAGCTTCATCAATGCCAACATTTCTACCTTGAACAACGTTTTTTCTCAAAAATGCTGCAACACCCTCCATCAACTCTATCTGCTGTGGTTTAGTCAATTTTTTATCAGGATTCATCATACCTTCCCTCATCTGAGCTCTTGCAGATAATAACATTCTTGTATCGCCATTAAACGCAATTCTGGTAGCTCTTAAACCATGTCTATAAGCTGACAAAGCCTTTTGATTCAAACTCATATATAAAAATGTAATCTATTTCCTGGGAAATGTCTAAGTGGTTCAACTTAAAAACTTATAGTAACTTTTCAACTATTATTCCCTATTTCTTTATCCTATACTCTCAATTTAAATATCACCTATAAAATATAGAAATACATGTTAATAATTAATTTCTGAATTTTTTAAACCTTATTATACAAGCCGTTATAACTCAAACTTGCCTATTCTACAAAAGAAGAGAAAAACAACAAAAACAATTCAAACTAGAAAGAACAAAATCGCTAACAAACAGCATACATACCCTAAACACACTAAGCTAGACAACTATTCCATTTCTGAGCTTTCTGCTCACCCAGGTTATCCAATTACATACCAAGACTTTAATCAATTTTAAAAGTTATATTACAAAATCTAAAATCTATCATAACAGATCAACCAGACCATTTAACAAAATTCCATCGAGAAATTAGCAGTATACTACACAATTGAACGAAACAATACAGTTTATAGACCATTTGAACCTCTTATATATTCGAATATATCGAGATTAAAACAGGTATATTTCTTGATTACGTTATACTTTTAAGTTATTACTTTCGAAATTACTTTTCAGGCACCAACCCTAGGGCGTTGATACGTTAAGTATGGGGATCGCTACCAACGGAAATGGAACCCTAATGGTTTTGCAAAAAATAGGAATTAGGGCTTTGGAACATTTTTTAACAATAGTAAAATGTTCTAAAATAATAATTAGAAATAGGAAATGAACCACAATCAATGATTGTTTTAAAGGATTTTATTATGACAATGAGTGTTCTATTTGAGAGAGTTATTAATGAATTGTAATTAATTGTTGGGAACAGTGAGGAGAACAGTTTGAACTTGGTAGATTAACGAAAAAAATCGATACTTTTTAGTTCCCATTTTGCTAAATTTTAGAAATTATTTAATATTCTTTATTTTATTTATTGTAGTGGTTAAGAAATCTATGGAAAAGGTTTATGAATCAGTGAGATTCTACAGGTATACATATATAAATTGATAGATTTAAAGAATAATTAGAGCATGAAGTTTAATACGGGGGTTTCGTCGAATTCCAGGCCACTGTTACCTTCTGACGAGGAGGAGTTGACTAAAATATTGTCACAGCAGCAGTCGTTGAAGGGAGTACAAAAAGGTTTTAGTGATGAGAATGAGCTAACATTTCAGCAACGGAGCTCTTCGAACTTGAATATTCATGGTTCAAATGTACTGAAGGGGAATGGAGAGAGAGCACTTACTGACACAAATAATTTCATTCAAATGTATAGCGGGCAGAACCATGATGGTGAGAAGTTAGCGGATGAGGAGATTGGTGATAATGATGATGTTATCACTAGTGAGAGTGAGAGTGAGAGTTTAATTGATGAGAATAGGGAGACTATTTCTTTAGGGAGCATGGATGTTACAGATATAAGAAATACTTCAAATTCTGAAGTGTTAGCTGTGCTAGGAGAACAGGAAGAGAAAGAAGGTGATAGTGATCTATCTGAGTCTGAAGAGTTAATGCTGAGAAAAAAATTTTTGGACGCCAAAAAGCAAACGAATGATAATAATAATGATAGTGACGATTCTGTAAATAAACTATATCTTGATGAAGGTATTACTTTAAGTGATCAATTGAGAGAACAAAGAGAAAAATGGGCTCAAAGAGGTGCAGCAGAAATCGTACGAAATGTAACTGATCCAAAAACTGGTACTGTTACTAAACAAACAGTCACAAAGGGAATTAAGGATTTCAAGTTTGGTGAAACAATTGGTGATGGGTCGTATTCAACGGTTATGCTGGCCACATCTCTTGAATCAAATAAAAAATATGCAGTTAAAGTTTTGAATAAGGAGTATTTGATTCGCCAGAAAAAAGTTAAATATGTGAACATTGAAAAAAATGCATTACAAAGATTGAATAATTCTAGGAGTGTAGTAAAATTATTTTTCACTTTCCAAGATGAAGCACACTTATACTTCCTCCTTGATTATGCACCAAATGGTGATTTTTTGTCAATCATGAAAAAATTTGGCTCTTTAAATGAAGAATGTGCTTGTTATTATGGTGCCCAAATTATCGATGGTATTCATTTTATCCACTCCAAAGGTATTATTCACAGAGATATCAAACCCGAAAATGTTTTACTAGATGCAGATATGAAAGTTAAGTTGACTGATTTTGGTACAGCTAAAATTTTAGAACCTGTAGTGAAAGTCAATAGCAATAATGTAAAATCTAACTCATTTGATTTATTAACTAGATCAAAGTCATTTGTTGGTACAGCAGAGTACGTTACGCCAGAATTATTAAATGATTCATATACAGATTATCGTTGCGATATATGGGCTTTTGGCTGTATATTGTTTCAGATGATTGCCGGTAAACCTCCTTTCAAAGCTACTAATGAATATTTAACATTTCAAAAGGTTATGAAAGTCCAATACGCATTTACTGCTGGATTCCCAGTGGTTGTTCGTGATTTGGTTAAAAAAATCTTGATTAAACAACCAAATCAAAGATTATCCATTTCTGCAATCAAAACACATCATTTTTTCAGAAATAAAAATTTTAGCGATGGTTCTGTTTGGGATGAAGCTCCTCCTGAAATACAACCTTATAAAATTAATGCGAAATCAATGCAACCAGTACCAGAGTTAAAGGATTCTTCAGGAAAAAGGCATTATATATCACTTCCTAAGATACCACATTCTCGTGCTAGTTCATCACCTTCGACATTTCCTAATTCTAATACACCAAGTTCTAGCGAACTTTCAGTTAATAAATCAAAGGCATCCAATGAAAAACATATTAATACAAAATCTAAACAAACGAGGAATATTTCAGGCACGAGGAAAACCAGTGGTGCAGCATCCGCAGCATCAGCTGCACTTACTAAAAGAACACAATCAAATACAGCTCCACATCAAAAAATCAGATCAAGAGTGAGCTCAGCAGCTTCCAGTAAATCAAACCTAACTAACAAATCTTCTCAGAGTACAACAGAAATGACAAGTCAACCTACAATTCCTAGATCCCCTTCAACCCCAATCTTAGACTCTCATTTAAGGGCATTCAATAATACACCCATTAGTAGCCCAACTATTCCAAGTGCGAATGTCATTGAAAAGATTGAAGTTACTCCAGCAATGAGAAAAGCTTCTGAACCATGGTCTGAATTTTTGATTGATGAGGATGAGCAAGTGAATAAAGTCGGAGAGGTCTATTTGACGGTTGTTGATTCAAGTAGTTTAGAAAAACGTATTCATAAGGCCCATGGTCACATTTTAGACCCTCAAAGTTTTGGTGCATCTAGAACTACTCTTCTATCGCAGGTCGCTAGAAGTGGAGGTGTTACAGGTTTGCGAAATGATACAAATCCATCACATTTACCTGAAAACCAATACTATTCTGTACACGCATCAAATTATGAGAATATGGCAAATGATTACAAAATTCCTGGAGGTTCAGCTGATTTTTCAGATGACGATAATGCTTCCAGCATTTGTAAATCGTCATCACCTTCAATTATTAATGAAGAGAAGGGATTCGGAAAATTTAAAAAGTTATTTCAAAAACAAGATCATTTGAACGAGCCGTTATTCTTAGAACCAAGTTATAGGCGGCTCTTCATGCTGACTTCCTATGGTCGACTACTGATTCTCTCAAAGAATAAATCTGAGTCCAACAATACTTGTGAAAATTATGAACCTTGCTTCAAAATATATGTTTCTCAAACGGGTTTAAAAGTTAAAGAATTAGTTTTTAGTTCGGAGACAGATGGTGGATCAATCAATTTGGGAGCCATAGTCACTCCTTTTAAAACCTTCATATTTAGCTGTGCTAAACAAGATATCGCATCTTGGTTTACGAACTTACGTAACAGTATCAAAATGAATCACGATAGACTAGTGCTGCTATCTGTGTCCAATACTCCAATAAATAGGGACGGTGCCATTACGCCAGTGGGATCATCTAGCAGTGTTGTGAAAGAAAAATCACCATCTACAATACTGCGCAGCAGTACCCCATCTTCATTAAAGGCTTCTAAAATATCATCTCCAGTTGCCCATAGTAAAGCCTTTGGCAGTAACCCACCTAGTCCAAACCCATCTCATATCGGTAGACCAAGTAGGTTATTCGATTCTTTTGTAAATTCTAGGGAGAAAACCAAGAAACATATTTCTCCTGTTCCTGCTTCAACAAAGTTAGCCAATGGATTACCTGTGAAATCTGATCACAGTTTTGTAGGATTGGGACTTTCATCTCTGCAAAGTAAAATTACTAGACATAACCCAACACATCCATCTACATCATCCTTTACAAGAGGTAATAATTTTTCTAAGAAAACTACAACGACAAATACGACTAACACACCAACAGCTAATACTTCTCGCTTGTTAGGAGAGAGAACCTTAAGACATTAGTTTCATTTTAAAATAAAGGGAAATAATTAAAGAGTTTTGAATAAAGTTGCATGAGACAAATGGTTCGACCATTTTTTAGTATAGTTTCAGTATATATAAGTTCTGAAGAAATTCAGATATTAACTAAATATCCATGTCGTAAATAATTTTTCAGAAAAATTATTAGTCACAATGTATGTTATGTTTTAAACTATATCTCAAAATGCATATGTAAGTTAATAGATCTATTAATAGTTTGGGGTAAATATATACTTAAGACAGTAACTGTTATGTATAGTACCCAATTTAAAAATGATTTCCTCAGCCTTTTTCACTATTGTTCATCCTCTTCATCCTCTTCGTCGTCATCTTCGTCGTCATCCTCTTCATCAAGCTGTAATTCTTCAACTTCAATATCATAATTTTCAGTTTTCAAGAAAGCATGAACTTCTTCTAGTTTACTTGGATGACAACTTATGAATGCAGCACCGTTAGAGGACGAAAACAAATTGACAAAATAATCATTAGTAACTCTTCTCAAATCAGCAATTGTAACTTTTGATAAATTTTCCAAATATTGATCATTGAAGTTGCTACCCCTCTTCCTTAAAAATTGATCAATATACTTAGATAATGCAGAGCTAAAATAATTACTCTCCATTGTTGCAATTCTGTTGATTATGCTACTTAAAGCACCTGCAATTAATTGCTGGTCAAATTCAACTTTACCATTTGCATAATTTGAAACGATTTCTTGACCTATTTTATAACACTTTATGATATCTGTACCTCTAGTGATGCTAAATGCCCATGCATTATTTTCTGATTGTCCCATCATGCTTGCACCATATGCTAAACCAGCACCACGGATACCTTTCCAGAATGGACCTTCCACACATTGAAAATATTCTGAAGCTAAGGAAACTGCAGCATAATCAGGATGACTGTAATCCATATCAAAAGATGCGTTTGTCAATAAAGTCATGTAAGAAGAATCCGAAGCAGGAGTTGTAATAATAAATGCTTTTCTTTCTATTTTATTTCCTAAAGAAGTTAATACTGCCAACTGTTTTGGTATAGATGGGATAGTCAAGTCAAAATTATCTGATGGGTTGTGCTTTTTATGTACAGCAGTTAACTCCTCCCATGGTTCAAAAAAGTTGTTTAAAACTTTTTTGATATCACCTAGCACTAAGATCTGATAATTAGAAAATTTTCCTCTTAATTGTTCTCTCATTTGTTCAAGTTTAGGCAAAATGCTTGAAGAGAACTTTCCATCTTCAATGTCATCTAGCATCTGCTCCAATTTATCCTCAATGTACAAAGCATCCACTGATTTCTTCATTGATCTAGAGTTAAATATTTTTCTATTTGTTAAAGATTCTAACATAACATCACCTTCTCTTTTCAATTCTACAATAGAATTCCAAAAATTCTCTAAAAGGATGCTTACTCTTGTTTCATCAAAGACCATATCATATAAACAATATTTAATCCACTTAACTGCGTCATTGTAATTTGATGATCTAAATCTAATTCTAAAATCAATTAAATCTGTCGTAGAGCCTTGCAAACCTAATGTAATATTGGAATCTACGGTTTCGTTTTTTAACTTTGTAATCACATCTTCATAAGAAATAATACTACCATCATCTAAATGCATAGGCATAGAAAATAATTCATTAAAAACATGAAAATAAGGTAATGATTCAACATCATCAACTGCCCAGGAATTGATTAAAACATGCAATTCAATAAATTGAGATTGAAAGTGTTCAGCATGAATGAAAAACGGAAAATCTTTTGGTTTCAGTGCCAATAGTTTTTTCGTTAAATCATCCTTATGATCATTTCCTTCAAAATTCTCAATGAGTGTTATCCCCTTTGTTTTTATTAAGTCCACACTTTTCAATGGATTATCAATGGTGAATATACTTAACAATTCCTCTGGAATGGGTTTATCGTTATTTTTTTTAGCATTTTCTAGTGAAATTCTCAAATATGGCTTTCTATTATCGTCATTAATACATTCTGCTTCCCTTTCAATAATTCTCTCTGATTGTTGTTCTGCAAGGGACTGATATAAATTTTTGCTTGGTTTTCCTACAACAATAATAGGTTTATTATTAATGAAATTTTTGTTCAATAATTGCTGCCAGGTTTCTTTAGCCCAGTTAATGATAGTATCAAAATCAGATAAATCGCATAGAGTTCTTTTTAAAGACTGACCTTTCAGATCACCATATAGGAAATCTGAAATAATCGCTTGTGACAAGATAGAATCAGGATTCTTTTCACATCTAAGAACATAATCCCATTTACCATTGTCAACCATTTGTCTCATTCTTGATAAATCAATATCATGAGTTCTAATAATTTCTAAAACTTTCTCTTTAGTCTCTTCCAATCTTTCTGTTGGTATACCATGGACTCCCAAATTTATTATAGTTCTACTAAAATCATCAGTCCAATAATCTACAGAGTTAGCCATCGGATCTTCAATTTCTACTAATAGTTTATTGAATGGTGCAATTGCAGTCTCAGTTAAGTAATCTAACAGAATCGAAACAGCTAAGTCATTTTCATAACTATGATATTCTTCGCCAATCCAAGAAAACAACAATTCGCTTTGAGTTTCGTTAACTTCTGGGAATTCAATAACAGATTCTACAACCTTATCTCTAGATTCAGGAATTTTTGAAAATTCAGATTCAACAAAGGGCCTTTTCATGAAATTACCATTGGCATCATTTCCTGAATCAGTGTCCCATTCACTTACAACCTTAAGTAACTCATCTTCTGGGACATTACCACATATAATAACACATAAATTTTCCTTTCTGTAAAAATTACTATGGAATTCTTTAATTTCTTCATTTGTTAACTGTCTTAAATTTTCAGTTAAACCACCAGTTTCAGAACGATAACCATTTCCTTTTTCAAACATCAGTCTTTGCTTTTCTAACATTGTAACAAACCAATTTTGGGACTCAATGGCTTCCATTTCACTATAAACAACACCTTTATCAGTCAAAGAGTCTGGGTCAATATGATACACTTCAGTGACGTAGGCATCCTCAGTTAAAGTAGGATGTATAATATGCTCCAAATACATCGGCAACAATTTCTTGAAACCGGTCCAACCAGCACTAGTCAACGTATATACTGTTTGATCAGTAGCAGTCCAAGCATTAGTGGAAGACATACATAAATTCCCAACAGTATCTAACAAACCTTTATAAGGGTATTCTGGGGAACCCATAAAAATCAAATGCTCTAGTGTATGAGGCACTCCAGAATCATTTGTACACTCAGTAGCTACTGCAAAGTAACCTTGAACTAACGGAGACGTTTTATGATCAATGTGGACTAATTGCAGATGAGTCTCCATTGATACATATTTAGTAATCTTATACTGTGGAGCAAAGTCCAATTGAAAACTAACCAATTTCTCCCAAGTCATAATTTTATTCTCCCAACCAGTAGTTCAATTGGCTGGTTCCTTAATTGATCTGGAAGGTATACTATTCTGTAACAATTGACACTTTTGTACATTTTATATCGAGATGAGATGAGAAGACTTAAAGTTAAAGTTTATAGTAAATGGTAAATAAAATTTTCTACGTAGTACGTGTCACATGATCGAAAACTCTCTAAGCAAGTGACAATAATTGAGCAAACCTGTCACTTCAACCAATGTGAGTGTCACTAAATAACGGGATATTTACTAATTAATAAATAAATGTATGATATTAATGTAAAAATATAGTATTTATTTGTAGCCTGCTTTGAGGGCTTCTTCATAGTTTGGATAATCAGTGTATCCGTCTTCTTCTCTTGTGAAGAAAGTTTCCGTTTTTGCTTGAGTAATTGGCAAACTGTTTTCTAAACGATAGACTAAATCAGGGTTGGCAATGAATGGGATACCGTAACCGATCAAGGTTTTACCATTGTCGACAGTTTCCTTGATTTGATCTGCTTTCTTTATCATGTCTCCTGTTCTGATGAAATTACCTTGCCAGATGGAGTTTGCGAAGTCGTTACTGGCATCCTTGAAAGGTTCATTAGCCTCTGGTTCTAGTAAATGAATGTAAGCCAATCTGTTACCTTCTTGGGCTCTTTTTTCAAGTTCACCAATGACATAGGCGTATACAGCTAACAGAGTTGGATCTTCTGAACCACTCATTGACCCGTAATGATTCCATGGGGAAAGTCTGATAGCGACTTTTGAGCTACCGACAGCAGCTATTAGGGCATCGACAACTTCCAAGGTAAACCTAGCTCTGTTCTCGATAGAGCCACCATATTCATCTGTTCTTCTGTTAGAATGTGGGTCTAAAAATTCATTTAATAAGTAACCATTAGCAGCATGAATCTCTACACCATCTGCACCAGCCTCGAGTGAGTTTTTAGCGGCATTGACGTAGTCCATAACCAAAGTCTTGATTTCTTCCTTAGTGATTTCTGATTGAACCATATCATTCTCCTTAGCAGCCTTTTCCTGCCTCTCATCCATAAAGGGAGACGCACTAGGAGCTAATAATTTCAAGCCTGCCTGTTTAAGAGAAGCTGGCGAAGCTTGCCACCCCAAAGCCCACAATTGCACAAAAAAGAAGGACTCTTTGTCATGAATAGCCTTAATGACCGGTTTCCACGCTTCAACTTGTTCAGCAGACCAAATACCTGGAGCATGGTCGTACCCAGAGGCAATCTTCGAGACAAAAGTAGCCTCTGAGATGATCAGAGTTCCCTTGTGCTGGGCACGCTGCTCGTAATACTCTTTGACCCAGGACGAACGAGGAACATGGTTGGGAGGCAGGGCTCTCATCCTAGTCATAGGTGCCATAACGACACGGTGTGATAATTCAATATCACCAATCTTAATAGGATTGAAAAGTTTTGTATTTTGAAAATTTGCAGGTGTATATTGTGCAACGAAGCTCATTGTTTAAAGAAGTAATTTGTTTTATTTAAGATCTGATATGTAATGAACCAACAACAACACTATCCAACAAAAAAGAAACACACCAACACATTCGAATCCCAAGCCCTTTTATACCATTTCCAATGCTCATCTTCAATACCGATTGATATCCAATCATCTGACATCAGAAATATTACTAGTTTTTCACTAAAACTAACTAACATTTACATAAAACTAACCTCCTTTTTAGAAGCTCAACATCCACGAGACACTACAACCACTAATCAACGAATGTAACTGTTCAATGAGTAAAATATTACTAATTCCCAAATGAAAAAGCCCTTGAATTAGCAATTAACCAGGTCTCTCATGGAGCCCTTTTTCCTATCTAGCGTTGCTCAATTACTAATAGGTAGGTTGCTCATCCTCAATGGTAATTGATCATTAGACAGAGGTTGGTCAATGGTTAGTTGTCTTCCTTCAATAAGAAATGGTTGGCTTATATGGGTTCCGGATATGACTTTTCTGTTATATCCGGAATGGACGGATATAACTGTTCTCGAGAGGCCGTTGAAACTTTTCACTCAGTCCAACAGTGAAAAATTACCATTACTAACGAAGTTTTAAGCAATGATGAACAATGTGGAATGAAATGAAGGTGCATTGGTGAATGAATAGTTGTGAACTAGGTGCCAATGTGGTGATTGAGTAGGTATATAAGTTGTTTGAAATTGAACTTCTCTTTGAGAGTTGCTGGAAGAAGAAAATTTTGAAATTAGTAAGTAGTGCAGAAGGTGACAGGTGTATCAGGAATAGTTATGTCAGTATTTACACCAATCAAGGAAGTTTTAGAGCATTTCAAACAGAATAAGTTTGTTATTGTGATGGACGATGAGAGTCGTGAGAATGAAGGTGATTTGATCATTGCAGCTCAAAATATTAGTGAGAAAGAGATGGGTTTTTTGGTTCGTCACTCTTCTGGTTATGTTTGTTCTCCCATGTCTAATAAAATTGCAGACACTTTAGATTTGCCATTGCTGAGGAATATGAAATATGAGTCCTTTGATGATGACAGACACGGGACTGCGTACACCATCACTGTTGATTATGAAGATGGTACTACTACTGGTATCTCTGCGCATGATAGGGCTTTGACTTGTAAGAAATTGGCTGATCCAACTTCCACTGCCAAGAGTTTTTTGAAACCAGGTCATATCTGTCCTTTACGAGCTGCTGAAGGTGGTGTTTTGACAAGAAGAGGTCATACTGAGGCTGCTGTAGATTTGTGTAAATTGAGTGGTTTGAATGAGGTGGGTGTCATTTGTGAATTGGTCAACGATGAGGACGGTTCCATGATGAGACTGGATGACTGTGTCAAGTTCTCAAAGAAATTTAACATTCCAATCATTTCAATCGAAGATTTAGTAAAGTATTTACAAGAACAGTAAGTATCATAGGTATAGTATAACAAGAAAAATTATAATGCCATAACTTTTATTTTAGATTTTATGTCTATTAAGTTGCATATATGGTCCTATGTATTCTTACATATATATAAAATTAGGTTCGATTATTTCTTAGATGGTTTTGGTTCTTTTGGCTTAATTGGAACTAATCTTTCCTTCTTACCACCAGTCAACTTATGTGGTGCCATAAATTTCTCTAGAATTTCATCAGTGACTTGACTTCTACGTTCTTGATAGTCCTTCACAAATTCTTGTAAGGTTGCGATACATAACTTCTTCATTTCACCGGATAATAATTCACCCTTTCTGTATTTATCAGCTGTTTCATTCAAAAATTCATCATCATCTTTAAAGAAAGACATGTATTGGAAAGCAACATCAACATCTGGGTTACCACCCAATTCTCTGTGTAATTCCATAGTACCTTGACCACCACTAAAGGCATGCTTGTTAATCTTATTTTGAATTTGCTTGGCAGTATCAGTCATGAAAATAGCACTATTTTCATCAGAAGCTGACATTTTGGTTGACGAACCTTGTAAAGCTGGGAAAAACTTGGAATGAATCAATGCTGGCTTGGTGAACTTTAATTTTTCTGCAACATCTCTACAAACTCTGAAGTAAGGATCTTGATCAATAGCACATGGAATTAAACATTGAGTTTTATCTGGTAATCCTAAAACATCTGGGAAAGAACTTGGGAATGCGGTAGCAATTTGAATGGATGCAAAGTGAAATTTACCAATACAGTCAGAATCATTGAAACCAAAGACGGCTTTAGCAGTGGATCCAGTAATTTGTCTTGAGACTCTAACAACAGTCTCATAGAATCCACCACCCATGTAAGCTAAATCAGAAAAGATGAAAGTATTTTCTGGGTTAAAACCAACAGCGATAATATCTTTAGCATTTTCACGGGCATAACCTTTAACGTCTTTAATTGTTAACTTAGGTTTGAATAAAAACTTTTCATCATCTGTCAATTCAATAACTAATGGAACATCAAAAACATCTTGTAACCATTTGGTAAATAAAAATGGAATCATATGACCCATGTGAACGGAATCACTTGAAGGTCCTCTACCAGTATACAAGAAGAATGGTTTTCCTTGTTCATAAAGATCTAAAATCTTAGTGAAATCACGTTCACTAAAGAATAAACCTTTACGCATGAAATGATGTGGTTTATGGCCAGTAACTCTCTCGAATCTGTCCAAAGTTTCCTGATTAATTGCTCTGGTACCGAATTGTTTAATTAACTTGTCATAATCAATCTCTTGGGCCTTACCTTCCGAATCAATAGCGCCTTCGACATCCCAAGGAGTTACAACTTGCTCTTTGTTAGCACCTGTAGTGTCCAACTTATTAATATCTTCCGTAGCCTGTTTAATCTCTGGAGCACTCATCGTTAAAGTTATAGCTCTTCGCTGAACTCAAAGGATCAATTGTTTGGTATAACTGAACAGGTTTTCTATTGGTAACACAGGAAATACAATTCTATTATAGATAAATGAACAGAGATTGGCAAGATATAACCATTAGATAACCTTTACTTGAACCGTAACTGACTGGTATTACTCATCGATAGTTTGCAAAAATTTTTCAGTAGACAAGATTTTAGAGCGTCTGATTTTTTGCCTGATATATAGAGATGAAAGTACCTTTTGAACCTTATATATAAGAATTTATTACCAACGATTAATTATTATCATGAAGATATAGATATAGAGATATACACTGGCTATGTAGATTGTTAATATCAATGTTTTTTTGTTTTTTTACAGTCATTACAGTACCATTTACCTCTTGGCAGAGTGGTTAAACCTATACATGGTAAATGGAACCATTCTAGTTCACAGTTGGCACCGTCACATCCTACCATTTCACCAAAGGCAACTCTATTACAGTAACAGTATAGTGGTTCACCATATTCGTTTACTTTTGGTTTTGGTAATTCATTCTTTGCAGCGATTTTCTCAGAATCTCTGTTATCTTTTGAATTTGTTTTACGTTTCTTCGAATCTGTATTGGTTGTGTTATTTGCTCTTTTCCTACCAGCTGTGCCAGTACTTGCAGTGGAGGCACTAGTTGTAGCTGTATTCGATATGTTTGTGTTTGCTGAATTTATATTTTTTTCTTTAGTGGTTTCCTTGTCCTTAGTTTCTAGCTGTTTTTTACTTGCTGCCATTGCCTCTCTTCTTGATTCACTTTTAGAGCTTTGTGCTGATTTGTGTGCATTTGTATTCTTTGTATTCTCAATCTTCAACATCAATTCATGATGCAAATGCATTGCAGGATGATTATCCACACCCAGCCTTAATTTTTCAGGAATTTCTTGATTTTTCAATGCTACTTCATATGCCAGCTCCAGTCTCTTGGTTAGATCTTCCAATGACTTCAACATAATAGACGAAACGTACATTTTCTCCTCAAGAGATGGTATAAGTTCCTCAAATAGCTTATTTATATTGACTAGATTTTCCAATTTATCATCAGATTGCAACGTTTTCTTTGAACCTATACTCGAATACCTCTTTGTAAACTTTACAAAACTTTTGATCTGCTCATCCAATTGAGGCAACGAATGTACACATTTCGCATCGATCTCATGAAGTAATGTCAAATATCTTGACGTTTCAATGGGATATTCTTCTAAGACATCTGAAATGTCACTTAAACCAGGAAACAAATTAGCAGATGCATTCATTCTTATTTTCAGTATTTCTTAAGCTTATTGATAACTTCCAGAGCTCCAAATTCTACTCAAATATACACTACTATCGTGGAATACAGTTCGAATCTTCTCACAACCTATCTATCTTAGATTCAAAACAATGCTTTAATAATAACCATTGTATTTCACTTTATTAAACTATGTTTTATTTTTATATATATATATTTTTATGTAGCGTGTAAGAATAATTTATATACAATTTTGTTGAAAAGTTCACCTACATCCATAGAGAAGAGATGGTTAAAAGTGACCATGAACTTGACCAAAGTTGGCAGTCTTGATACTTTAACGTTTGCAAAATATATTAAATTTATACACTAGAATTATTTAGGTAAATTCTGTGGCAAAGTATATATATATAGATATATAATAAATACCGAATGTTGCAGTTCTAAGTTTTCTTGACGTGAGCGACCCAATTCTTTGGTTTCTTCAAATCGTTAATAGTATGATATAGAACACCACAAGAGAAATCTTTCCATGTGAAGTCTAGATTTGGATCACATCCACATCTGTTTTCGAATCTTATGACATCATCGACAGGACATTGGTGGAATGGATTGTGGAAGTAACCGATATCTTGGAAATGGTGAATTTCCTCACGATCCAAAAATAATGCAGCTGCTATTGAATGGATTGGAGCATCGCCCCATCTTTCGTAGAAGAAACCACCGGCTTTATCCAAATAGTCGAAGTAAGCAGAATAAGCTTCACCTCTCCAGAAATTCAAATCACCAATTTCGAAATTGGACCAAAAATGACAGTTGTTGTAGGAGTAACCACCATCGTCACTAATAAAGTCTAACATGTTATTTTCATGTACATACTCTGGATGTTCTTCCATAAAGTCCTTTGTAGTATTCCATAACGTTTTGATGGTAGCTACATATTCATGAATAGAGATTGTGAAACCATATTTTTTACCATTATCTTTCATAAATTTGAAAATATCGTAGTTGATATCACAATGTAACTTGATATCAGGTTCCACACGCCAATAGTAGTCGTATTCGTCCAATGCTGGGTGTCTATAGAAGAAACCACTCTCGTATCTACACATATGTCTGTATGATTCTAATTCACCAAAAATAATTTCGTCCTTTCTCATTTGTTCTCTAACTTCTGCTGCTTTCTTTAAGTCAATCCATTCTGGATAAGACCAATGCTCCTTATCAATCAAACCAAACTTAGACTTACCACTTACTAATGTGGATATAATTTCTTTGAAATTATCAGAAAATGGCTTGTCATTTAAGAAAACCCAATCGTAATTAAAGTTCTTGTTGAATCTATCCTCAACATTTTGGATAGCATCTGCCAAACTGTATAAATCCTGATCTCTAGCTAACACCACCATTGCGGCCTTAACCCTGCCAGAATTATGCAATGTAGAACCAACTCTCGAAGAATAAATATAATCACCTCTGTCCATATAAGATTTCCCATTGAATGAAGGCAACACATAAGTATTAGGAATAAATTCGTTCCTTCTAATAATCAACATATAAAAACTAAAGAGCACCACAATGGCAACACCAATGACTCTGGAATGATGGTCAAAGAAGAAAGCTACATCATTACTCTTCCTCTTCACTTTACTCTTTTCCTTTGGCAACATTATCAATATTTCCTGTAAAATATCACCTAAACACCAAAAATAACCTGAAAAAAGGGACAATTCACAGATACCTATCTCAATCGATGAATACCTTACTATAAGCCAAAATTATACACTATTTGTACTTCAATTGATGATATTATAACTACTTTATTCATACTTTAACTACTTATTCCTTTTTATAGATCTCGTTAAATACTCTCTTGATGCATTTTAACAGCGTGACATCTTCGCTCACGAAGAAAAGTGCATAGGCCGGGTAAATATTTGGCCATAACAACCATCTTAGGCAAGGTATATGCCATGGTTAGCCAAACAAGACATGGTTTATATCCAATTGATGCCCGAGTGTAGGATGCTATAGTACCTGGATTTGCATTATAATTAGGTTCTGAGTCCTATGTAAAGTATAGAGAAAAATAAATGTATTTTTATTATTATTCAAAATGGATTAGATTGATTAAATTGATTGTAAACTCTTCCAGTCTTCTGGTTTAACTCTTCCAGTTGCGTCGTAGAATTTTGGTAGACATGAGTTGGACATCCAGGACATTGCTGTAAATGGGTTACATATACATTTTGCCTCTAACCTCATTTGTTTATCTAGTGGACATGCAGCTTCCATTGAGTATTTGCCTAAACTGTGGTGGTAACCTTGGTCTGCGAAATGGTGGACTTCGTCTTTGTTTAGTAGCAGAGATGCTGCGATTGATCTCATGTCGTTGGAGGACCATCTTTCGTAGAACCAGCCGTTTTGTTTGTCCATGAATTCGAAGAATGCACGATAGTTCTTAGATCTGAAAAATTCAAAAGACCCTACTTCGATACTGGCTGTATAACTACACATATTGTACGATTTTCCCTCGTCGTCACTGATGAATTTCATCAAATTATTGTTGCTGATCATTTCTGAGTTTGTTGAGATGAATTCGGTGACTTTAGACCATAAAGTTGGAACGCTAGCTCTACGAGTGAATTTAGCATGGAAGAAACCATATTTCTTGTTATTTTCCTTCATAAATTTGAAAATATCGTAGTTGACATCACAAGTCAATTTCATATCTGGTTCAATGATCCAATAGTATTCGTACTCGTCAAATACAGGATGGATATGGAACAGACCAGACATGTATCTCCAAACTTGAGGTAAGAACAATTCACCACCTTTAAAGATATTTCTGTCCTCTTTTAATTTAACTCTAACATCAAAGGCCTTTTTCTTGTCAACAGAATCAGGAAGTTGCCAATGCTCGTCCGGTATCGTACCAAAATGCACTTTACCACTAACTATCTCACCAACAACATATTTGAAATCTTCAGAATGAGGTTGGTTGTTCAAGAAAACCCAATCGTAATTGAACTTCAAATTGAACCTATCTTCAACATTCTTAATCGTCGGTAATACCTTATACAAATCGTCATTCTTGGCCAGCATAACTATGCATGCCTTCTCTTTTGGACCATTATAATAATTATATTTCACCCTGTTCGGATACACATTCTCATTATCTTCATCGTCATAAAAACTTTGCCCATGGTACGAAGAATAAATACCAACTTGATCATCAAATTTAACAAGCTCTGAAAAATTATCAATCACAAAATAGATACTCACAATCGCAATTAGAACACCAATAATTACCTTATAATTATCATCCCTTGCACGATGAGGTGGGTATAGAAATTTTTTAACATCCATTTTTGAACCAATTGATGAACCTATCACCTTGAAAATCTCGTTCTAATCACTTAACTTCTCAACCAATCGATAGAATCTCGTCGCAACCCTCAATGACTTCAATTAAACCATAAATATCACCATTGAAACCGTATCTCGTACTCATCAACTGGTCAATTTATGTCAAATTCTTGACGAATCTTAACACGTCTGTCGTATTTTCGAGAAATATCACGAAATTTACCCGGCAAAAGTGAAATTTCGTATGAAATAATGCTGGAAAATTTGATGAGATGAGTATTTATAAAGGAATTTACCACTAAACATGAGGTTTAAGTTGAGCTTAATGGATCTAGGAAGGTCATAGAAGGTATATAGGACTGTGAATCAGTGATCAAGATGTCTGAGCTTATTGTTGAGAAGCGTAGGAAACTTTGCAAGCCGGGAGCAGGCGGTAATTCGAATGAGATGAATGGGAATGGGAATGGGAATGGGAATGGTAAGAGATCTTTATCTTCGACGCTTTTGAATTTCATTAAAAATCCGATTAGAACCAGTTCTGGTGCCTATAGTGGGGGTGTTGTGCGATCTAAGGAGGGTTTGGGAGCTGTTGAAGGAACAAAGAGGTTGCAGAATCAGGATTCTATTATTTTGTATGAACAAGAGGATGACAATGGGGTTTCAAGACCACCGGTGCTACCATTGTTGCCATTGCAGAGGTTGCAGTTGTTGAGACAGAAACAGTTGCAAAGGTATAATCAAGTGAGGTTAATGGGGAGTACTGGAGGGGAAAGTGCAGATAAGAATGTGTTGCGATTGAGAAGCAAACAGCCAGTCCATAAAAAACAGAAATTAGATAAGAAGAAGGGTGTCTGGTCAGTTGATTTTGAATACGATACTTCTGAAGTTCCAGTTGTTGCAAAAATCAGCGACAATAAACCTTTGTCTGTTGTGAAGTTGCAATCCACACCTGTGATAAATTTGGCTTCGACCAAGAACAATGATCAGTTATCTAGCACAGAGAAGAGTTTGTTATCCAACGGATTATTGCCCGTCAAAACAGCTTCTGTTTTGAGCGGGATCAAGATCAAAGTTCCTCTGGAGTCAAATAATGTTGCTAAAACTGCCCTATTGCCAACTGCTGGTTTTGATTTCATAAAGTCAGATGAAGAAGCAAAACAATCAAGCATTCAATTAGGCTTGTCAAACGAAAACAATAAAGATACAAACCAGGAAAAGAAACAGAGTATTGTTTTTTCTTTAGGAACAGCTTCTGAGCCTATCAGCAAGACTGAAGGCACCAAGCCTTCGTTTAGTTTTGGTTTATCAAAAATTGGTACATCAAATCAAACTGATGAAAAGACAGTTAAATTTAAAACAAAACCTTCAACTTTACTGTTCAATCCAGAAAAATCATTGGCCAATAACACCGAGAGTTCGAGCAGTTTAGAATCCAAACCTTCTTTCTCATTTGGAAAGTATTCTTCAGGAAAAACTGAGGGACCACCTGTAAAGCAGCAATTTTCTTTAGGTTCTTCCACTACATCTGATGAACCACTTACAAAAAAGCCTTTTACTTTTGAACAAACTTCGACATCAGCTAGCGATAAAAAACCAGATAAAAAGCCATTCTCATTTGGTGATAAACCGCTAGTTGTAAATGAAGAGCCACAGACTAAAAAACCATTCACATTCGGAAAATCTACGAACGAAGTAACAAATGACTCAACCAAACCATCGTTTACATTTGATACCAAGCTGGTTGAGAAGAAAGAGGCAAATATCGCACCTTCATTTGTGTTTGGTGGTAAAACTGAAGGAAAACCATCTGCTACAGAAAAACCAACATTTAGTTTTGGTATAAAAAAGGAAGATAAAGAGGACACCAGCACATCAACCCCATCATTCATATTTGGTGAGTCTAAGTCAATTGAAAAGGATGCACCAAGTAATGTATCAGTCTCAGAACCTAATAAGCCTTCTTTCTCATTGAATTTAGGTTCTCAGCTACCTAAATCAGGGGTTAAACCTGCTATTGCTTCTTCATTTTCATTTGGTAAATCAAATAGCACACCAACACCAACACCAACACCCACTGTTACTCCAACAGAACTTTCTACGGACATAAAAACTAACCCATTTACTTTTAATACAAGTACTGGTCCTGCTAACCCTGTTATAAACCCATTATTGACGAATTCATCTGTTCCAGGTACAAATCCATTACTTTCTGTTGGAACAAATTCTGCTATCAATAATGATAAGACACCTTCTTTTTCTTTTACAAAGAAAAGGTCTCAACCTTCAATGGATCCAACTAACGCTAATTTAGTAGGAGGAAACCCTGTTACAAAACCGTCTTTTAGTTTTGGTAACAATAAAGTAGCTGGTATAACAATGGGACAATCGTTGGGCCCATCCTCATTCAGCGGGGGTATGAATACAATTAATCCTATGAACAACACTCTGAACAATGTTAATAATGGCCCAAGCATGTTTGGTATGAACAATAACATTCCAAACCAACCACAACAACCACAACAACTTGTGTTTAACCCATCAAATTCCATCAATTTAAATTTCGGGAATACATCTAATGTCAGCCCAGCAAATATATTCGGAGCTCAATCAGTTCCACCCAGTCAGATGTTTACTGGATCAGCAAGTCAAGTGAACCAAAATCCAATGGGTGGTGGGGCCAATCAAGGCCAACCAATGCAAAGAAGACTAGCAAGAATGAGAGCACCAAGAAGATAGATCTCGAACAAAATACATCTTTCAATCATAAATTAAAATAAAATAACAGCATTAATAGATTTAAATACACCAACGTATGATTCAACAAGGAATACATAGGAATAATATATAGATATATGTATATATAACAGTTTTATAATAGCAGTTTTATAATGAATAAAGCATACTCTTTTCTTAATTGTATACTATAGGCCATCATTTTTTTATAAGGGTTTTTAGTTAGAACATAAAAACAAAAAAATGTAATCAGTTAAAAGTAACTTTATATAAATATTAATTGTATTTGTAAGACGAAATATAACACAAAGAAGTTGACAGATCGTGGATTGCTATTTTAATATTGTTGATAAAGTTATATTGAACTAGATAAGGCTAGAGAAATGACAACCTTGGCTCAAATTTCTTTGAGAAGAACATTAAGTAGATGTTTATCGAAGAAAAATTATAATCAATTATTATATCGAACTTACTTCACTCATTTTAACAGGAAGAGAGACCATGACGAGAATAGGAATGAAAAGGGTTATCATACTGTGAATCGTGCTAAATCCAATCTTGCCATTTTGAGCAGTGGATCTGTATTGTTGACTTATTATTATTTTTCTTCCAATAATTTGGTTGCTTTGGATAGTATTAAAGGACTAAGACAATACTCATCGAATGCAAATGATAATGTTGATTCTTCTAGTGCTGGTGGTGAGAACAATAGAAATTCAGTTTTGTTGCTATCTGACGAAGAGGTGAATAGAAAATTACATTCTTTGGAAGAAAGTTTGTATGTCAATCGTGGTAAAGGTATTATACGTTATGACATTTCTCAACTAGCATCTAATAACCCAATCGAGGATAATCATGTTGAGCAGATCATTACAATTCCAAGTTCTACAAGTTCTAACACTATCATTGAAACCGATTCTACAATTACTAAAGATAAAGATTCAGACTTATATTTTTTTGGTATCTTTGATGGACATAGTGGTCCATTTACTTCTTCCAGATTGTCTAAAGATTTGGTGAGATATGTGGCAACACAACTCAATGATATATTTTCCGAGACCGGTGTCACAAGTACAGATGAATTCAATAAAGCTATTGAAAATGGGTTTTTGAAATTAGACAACGATATTGTTCATGCCTCTTTGAACACATTACTAGATAATCCTTCAAAGGAAAATATGATTGCATCATTACCAGCTATTAGTGGATCATGCGCGTTATTGTCAGTTTTTGATTCGAGAGACTCTTCAGTTAAAGTTGCAGTTACTGGTGATTCTAGAGCTTTGGTCTGTGAACAACTTCCATCTGGCGAATACTGTGTGAAAGCATTGTCAACTGACCAAACTGGTGATAATTTGAAAGAAGTTGAGAGAATTAAAAGCGAGCATCCTGATGAACCATACTGTGTTCGTAACGGTAGGGTGCTAGGGTCATTACAACCTTCTAGAGCATTTGGTGACTATAGATATAAAGTTAAAGATATTGATGGTAGATCATTAAATGAATTGCCAGATCATGTAAAGATTTATTTTAGAAAAGAACCAAGATATCTATTGACACCACCATACGTTACTGCAAAACCTGAAATTACGAATACAAAAATTGATCCAGTCAAAACAAAATTCATGGTTCTAGGGTCTGATGGGTTATTTGAACTTTTAACAAATGAAGAAATCGCAGGATTGGTTGTAGGTTGGATGGAAAATTATCCACATGCAGATGCAACCAACCAGGAAAAATTGAAGAAGAAAAGCAAAAATTATAAACTTCCAATCGTATCAGATTTTTCAGAAGATAAAGAAGCACAGAGACCAGCATTCAGATATAAAAACAACAATTCCAAAAATAAACCTCCGGAATATATTTTACAGGATTCCAACGTTTCCACCCATCTGATCAGAAACGCATTAAGTGCAGGTGGCTCAGAAGAATACGTCTCAACTCTAGTTAGCATACCTGCTCCAGTTTCAAGGAAATACAGAGATGATCTAACTGTCACCGTCATTTTTTTTGGTGATGCTGAAAATTCAAAAATTAACAACTCACAGATCAAAAACGATGGAACTCTAGTAACAAATCTACAAGCTACAACACCACTAACTCCAAAATTATAGGAAATATATATATAATATAGTTACCTTCTAATCGTAGATTATTTACTGTCGTTTGTATTTATTTACTGTCATCTCAATTTACTGTCACTTGTTAATCATTTACCACGAATCTCCTTAAATTTCTTGAAATTCTATCAGTACAAGACATTATCAAAGAGGCTAAGATGATTAAATACCTGTTTAATGGTAGAAGTTGATTATAAAAGTATTTCAATACAACTAAGATACTATTAAAAAACTCTAATCGTTTGTATTTTTGATACTAGAGAAAGATTGAAATTGATATTGTTCATAGTGGTTGAAAAACTTTAAATTTGAAAGTACAAGGACAAAGTTTGCTCAAGATAGTATATTGTAAGAGTATCACAATGAATTTTAATGTTACTTCTGTTAAATTAGTACTGTTAGGTGAAGCAGCAGTTGGTAAATCTAGTATTGTTGTAAGGTTTGTTTCGAATGATTTTTCTGAGAATAAAGAGCCTACTATTGGTGCAGCATTTTTAACCCAGAGAGTTAATATTGATGACCATACTATAAAATTTGAAATATGGGACACTGCAGGACAAGAAAGATTTGCTTCATTGGCTCCTATGTATTATAGAAATGCTCAAGCTGCATTGATTGTGTATGATGTTACCAAACCTCAATCTTTTATCAAGGCCCGTCATTGGGTTAAAGAGTTACATGAACAAGCCAGTGATAATATAATAATAGCCTTAGCTGGAAATAAAATTGATTTAGTGGAAGAAAATGGTGAGAATGAGCGTAAAGTGGCAACTGAAGAAGGTCAAAAACTAGCAAACGAAGAAAACTTGCTATTTTTTGAGACTAGTGCAAAAACTGGTTTTAATGTCAATGAAATTTTCTTAGCAGTGGGTAATAAGATTCCATTGAAGAAAGCAAGTGAAGATACCAACCCAAATAATTCAAATAATTCAAATTCTGCCAGAGTTCAATTAACAAACACTGATAACAATGCTGCCAATGCAGGTAATTGCAGTTGTTAATATTAGGATATACTTATAATAGAAATAAAATTGAATAAATGTATAGATAATTAAATACATACGATAATCATAGTAAAATATATTAGGAATCAAACATATAAATTTGTATTGTCATTTATCTTTAAAAAATTTATGTTTGGTTGTAACTAATTGGTCTTTTTCCAATCTTGGTTTTCATGTGCTCTAATCATGCATAAAAGTAAACAAAATCATCTCATCACCACTCAGTTGATTCTTATTTAATTGAATAAACAGTGCAAAACATGGATGTCGAGGAAGAAGAAGAAGCTAAGAGCTTTCGTCAAGTATTAAAATCATTCTGGGTTTACAAAGAATATGCACTCCATGAATATCACGAACCAAGATACAATAAATGGGCAAGTTTATCTAGTCATCAAAAAGATCTGTTACCAAAGGAGTATAGAGAGAATTTAGAGAAGCTCAGAGATGCAATTGACAAGAATTCTGAGTTCTACAAAAATGTAGTCATTTTTGCTGCTCAGATGTTCGGTTACGATTTCAGCCTTATTGATCAATGGGAGACACCTCGTCCTTCAGATATGGATAAGACCTGCTCTATTTTTATCCAAATATATAGGGAATGGTCATTTGAGTGCCAGGAAGAGAGAAACATATTACTTTCAAGAATTCAACCGTTTTTAAGGGATCTCAATAACACAAATGGAGAATTGAATGTACTTATACCTGGAGTTGGAACTGGCAGATTAATGGTTGATTTATGTAGAATACCAGGGACAAAACTCAATATCAATGGGAATGAGTATTCTGTGCATATGCTAATAATATCAATATTTTTATTAAATGCAAACTTACAAAAGTTTCAATTTACAATTCACCCATTCATTCACTGTTTTTCCCATTGGGACAAAAGAGAAAACCAATTAAAAGGTTATAATATCCCAGATATCGATGTCCACTCATATATGAACGAGCAGAATCCATTAAACATGGGCATGAACATGGGGTCCTTTGTGGATTGTTTTGGACCAAACACCATCATACAAGAGTCTTCTCAGTATAACATTAATCCTAAAATGAGAGTCCAGAGGGCCAGCGTTGAAAATTCAATTGACATTATAATAACAAATTTTTTCATGGACACAAGTAGTAACATATTAGATTACCTATTAACAATCCACCATGTACTGAAACCCAACGGATATTGGATCAATTTTGGTCCTCTGTTGTACCATTTCGAAAATGATAACACCACTGACACCACTTACGAAACCAACCCATACACAAATAACAGAGACATAACAAACACAAATGTCCCTCTAAAAGGCTTAGAATTAACTACCGAAGAGATACTGCACATTGCCTCGAATAAATTAAACTTTACACCCATTATAATAGAATCAGGAATACCCAGTGGGTATGGGAAATCAGAATCAAACATAGCACTTCCCGGGTATCTCTGTAACTATTGGCTCTTACAGGTCACTAAATAGCATCAATTTCCTACCAGATTGGTCATAAATAAATGCATTGTACCTTCAATCAGAGTGTCACAGAGTATGTTTAAGTAGATGTATCTACTGGCTCATCTCTTCTTATCTCTTACATATAGTTTAATATAGTTCAATATGCTAGCGACGCTCTAATCTTTATTGCTAACCAGCTTTACCGTCTTATTTTTTCAAAAATTATTTTATTTTATAACAAGAGAAAATTTATTATAAAATGGAAACTTATAGTGATGATCAATAGTTGAATGAGTTGATGGATTTGACATCAAACCTACGTGCTATAGACGAACTAATTTGCTTAAGGGTGGATATACCATTTTTAAGAGATTAAAGTTTGAAATAGTGAAAAAAATTGGTCAAGAAACGAGTAGATTACCAGTGTAAAAGATGCCTCCACATTCCAAGAGTAAGAAGAAGAAAAGCAAGTCTAAAAGTGGTAAGAAGGGTAGTAGTACTTCTGAGGTGTCGATGAGTGCCGAGTTATATCATGATGAAGAACAGTATCCTTCTTCTAGAGTGATTAAAAGGGCTCCAAATGGAGATATAATAGTGGAAAGTTTACCATCAAGTGAAAGTAATAATGCTAGTCATAGGGAAGCTAGTTTGAAGGATGATTATTTATCTTTAGCGTTAGATACTCATTGGGAGTGGCTATCTGCTGAGGAGAAAAAAGAGATTTTGAGAATTGAAAGAGACGAGGTTTTTGAAGTGATGAAGGAATACAATCATAATCATGGCCATGCCCATCATAATGGAAATGCAAATCAGTCAGTAAATTCTAATGGGTATTCTATGAATAACCCCAATACAAACACAGGTAATAGTTGTAACTGTTCAATCTGCGGACGTCGCCATTTGACAATGGACCAAGAGATGGAAAGAATATACGATACCTTATACGAATTGCAGGACAGACGCTATGAAGATATGAACCCTGTAAAATTTCATTTAAATATTATAAAAGAGTTACAAAATTCAAACATGCAAATTCCAACTCCCACTAGTTCTCCAGTGCAGTTAAAACAACATATTCATGATGATCAAAGAACAGTTGAACATGTAGAAGAGCATCCGACAAGTGCTGCATTTGATGATAAAACAATAAATGATGAATATTTTAAGAATGATGTTATGAACCAGTTCTTATCAAATAATTCTGTTCATTCTTTAAAGAAAGAAGTTATGAACTTTAAGCAGAATAAACAAAAAGAATTACATGATAAGGAGGCTAACGATGAAAACAATAATTTTAATATTGGTTCTAATATGTTAACAGATATAAATTTGGAATCAACAATTCCAGAAGATGTGGATGAAGAAACAAAGGCAAAATACTTGTCATTTGCTAAAACGTTTGTTTCTTCACATCCAACCATTGCCCAAGAATATGTCAATAGAATTCTTATGTACCCGGAGATGAAAGAACTAACGGATGATTTAATGAATAACAGCGGCAAAGGATTCCTGAAAGTAATTGAGTCTTTTGTAAACCAAAATGAAGGAGGCAAAGATTCAAATATGCTCGAATCAGAAGAGCATTCCAATGTGAAATTAATAGACCATTTAGATGATCAAGGAGATATAAACGAACAGCAATCACCAATAAATAAGGAAATGGATAACGCTAAGGAATTTACCACAATGCTTCATAATGGAAATCCATTGACAGCAGAAGAATACGCTAACTTACAGAGACATATTGCCGAAAGAGTCACTAGTTCTTATGACACCGAAAAAAGAGAGTTTAAAGGAATTTCCCAGTTAGAGAAAGAATTATTTACTCGATTCATGTATGGTGAGGATAGAAAAAATTTTGGAACTTTGATTTTAAAATCATTTAAAGAGAAATACAGCAATATATCTGTTACTGATGCAGCTCTTCGCGAAACAATTGGCACAGCTGCATCTGTTGTTAGTGATGGATTTGACTTCACATTTGGTATCGAACAAGAAAATGAAGAGACTGAAGAAGATGAATTCCAATATTCTGATTATTACGATGAAGAGGACAATGAGGATAATCATTTAAACCCAGAATTTCATGAAGATTTCGATGGAAGCGAACATGTAAATTGTACACATCCAGACCATATACACCAAGATGGTGATTTAATGAAAGATGAAGAAATTTATCCGACACAAAATGGTTCCGAAAGTTACAACTTATACAATCATGATGAGCATCAAATCAATGAAATTTGTGATGAAGATGCAGATGGAATTAATGATGTAGATTATGATAGTGAAATTGATGAAACCGAAAGGCTAGAAGAAGGACGTAAGTTACTACAAATAGTTTTGACAAAAATATTACAAGGGAGAATAATGAAATCATTTCACGAGAAACAGGCAGAAAAGAACAGGATGAAGTTATTAGAAGAGTTAGAAGTTGAAGAGTCAAAGAAGAAAGAGAAGAAAGAAAAGAAGCAAAAAAAGAGAGAGAAAGAAAAAGAGAAGAAAAGAATGTTACAACAGGCCAAGGAAGAAGAGAAGAAGAGAAAAGAAGAAGAGGAAGCTACAATGAAAAAAGAAGCCGAAGAACGTGAAATAAAAAGACGTGAAGCTCAGAGAAAGCAGGTTGAGGAAGCAAAAAGGAAGAAAGATGAAGAGAGAAAGCTAAGACTAGAAGAACAACGTCGTCGTGAGCAAGAACAGGAGCGTCAAAGAAAGATAAAAGAAGAACAAAAACGTAAAAGAGATGAAGAAAGAAGAGAGAAGGAAGAAATAAAGAGGAAACAACAAGAAGAACAACAGAGAATAAAAGAGGAAAAGTTAAAAGAACAAGAACGTATTGCAAATGAAAAGTTAATGAAATTGAAGGAAGAAGAACATCGTAAAGAAATGAGAAAGCAAGAATTATTGAAAAAAAAATTAGAAGAAGAAAAAAATAAAGCGGAAGTGCAAGCAGCTGCCATCCAATCTTCATATGGCTGTATGCTAAACCCTACAATGGATATAACAAACACAAATAGTGTCAATAACGAGATATTTGGTATAATAAATGCAGCTACTGTCTCCAAATCAATCTCAGAATCTCCTTCACATCTCCATCCTTTATTAAATCAAACTGAATTTAATAACATGTCTCGACCAATTGGAGTTTCAGTAAGCCCTAGAACATTTTCTTCCACTGATATGTTTGATTCGCATAATCATAATATCAATGCTGGGAATTCGTTTGAATCTGTTAATGGCACATCTGTAGGGTTGGCTAACACTTCTGCAGATAACTCTAATTCTTTTGATAGAAGGTCATGGAATACCTTTTCAAATTCTATTCCTTCTGATCCTAATTCATCTCAGTTTCAACAGCAATCACAGTTGAATCAACAACCAAGTTTATTACATTTAAACTCACCACAATCTCGTTTGGGTTCTATGTCACTAGGAGCTGATGCTTCAAGACAACAATTTAATGGTGATTTGCACACCATTACTGGAATGCTTTCTGCTACTTCCTTACAGTCAAAAACTCAAAATGTAGAGACATTTAATACACCAAGTTCATTATGGAGTTCTCAACCACTCACGACCAGTGCACCATCTAGTCAGCTACCTGCAACGTTGATAAAACAGAATGTGAACAACAATGGCACCTCTATGCCTATTCCAATGAGTGAACATCGCAGTTCCATTTGGGACTCGACCCATAGTTCTATTAACGAACAAAATGCTCCAAATAGTTTACAAGATAATGGACTAGCAAATCCAAATTCTAATAACTCTACTTCCTCAGGATTTATTGCAAATAACATTTGGTCTCAACCTAATCCATCCTCAACTGGTAATGCAATTTTGAACCAATCAATTTCATTCCCAGCAAATGAGATGAACACGATGTCATTAAACCAAGTTCCAGAAGCACAATTGAATTCCAACCCTGTAGTTGGCAATCAAAATAATATGGTAAGAAATATTATTCTAAACGAACTAACCGCATTAACAGTTCAAAATGCCGGTTCTGATGGCTATATCCCAGTTGATATATTATATCAAAAAGTCCTTGGACACGGTATTGACACACCTGCTTATTTTGGCGAATTGATTAATCTAAGAAATAATAATATTTGCTCTTTAACAACAAAAGAAAATGGATTCCTATCAGCTGTAAAATTAAACCAGAATTCATCAAATAGATTAATTTCCCAAGTAATTTCACAAACACCAAACTACACAAACATCTCAACCGCCCAAGGCACACATTCAACCATCATTCCAAATGGAACTCCAAATGGGACAATGAATTCAAACTTAAACGATTCGTTGAACTCTCAATTCTTCGAGATAAACCAACCAACAAAATCAACAGTTTTGAGTAATCTATGGACATGAATAGGTACGGGTATGTATTATATAAATAAGTAACTTATCCAGTAACAACAACCTCTGCCGTAATATTATTCACTACGCCTAATTAGAATTTGTAGTACCGACTTGTCTGCATTTATAGCCATTATTTGTCACCAATTTGAATCATCTCTGACAACTGACGTTTTTTTGAATATTAGCAAGCATTTTTTAAGGCTTGAAAAATGAAGATGTGAAAAATATAGTAGGTACCAATTGAATATTAAATGTCTAAATGTTAAATTCCGGCATAAAAATAGTTTATTGATAACTGATTAAAGGAATTGACCTGCACTTCAACTTGTTATTTATATTAGTTGAGTCAATTAGTTGAGTCAATTGAACATAGAATACCTAAAAAAGTTGACAACTCTGTATTAATTTCACATTTGAGTATAAGAATACTGTATTGTGGATTTTTGAGAGCATTTGTAGGTAAGATAGAAGGTGCATATATCCATGTCAGACCAAGTTAAAAGAAAGTTAGTTATAATTGGCGATGGTGCTTGTGGTAAGACATCTCTTTTATATATGTTCACATTAGGTAAATTTCCAGAACAATATCATCCAACGGTATTTGAAAATTATGTTACTGACTGTTTTGTTGATGGGATTAAAGTTTCGCTGACGTTATGGGATACTGCTGGTCAGGAAGAATATGAGAGACTGCGTCCTTTTTCTTATTCAAAGGCTGATATAATTTTGATTGGGTTTGCGGTGGATGATGTGGAATCTTTACACAACGCAAGAACAAAATGGACGGAAGAAGTTCTTCGATATTGTCCTGATGCCCCAATCATCTTAGTTGGGTTGAAATCAGATCTAAAAAAGAATCCAGACAACATGGACACAGAGTTTGTCAACCCTGAAGATGCTCAACAAGTTGCAAGACAAATCGGTGCCAAAAAATATTTAGAATGTAGTGCCCTAACAGGCGAAGGAGTCGATTCAGTATTTGAATTAGCAACAAGAACCAGCTTACTGGTCCACAAAGAGCCAGGAAGTCAATGCTGTACGATCTGTTGATCTTCCCGGGGTTTGCTTTTCATTTTCCTAACATACTTTCAATCCTTCAAACTTTATTATACTGCTGCATTTTTCATCCTCATATTCTGAAGTGTTTTCAATGGCAAACCCTATAACTTCTATCCATCACCATTATACAACTATTTACTTATTTATTACTAGTAACTACATAAACTTACATTAACAATAATACATACTTTTTCCCATCATAATCAATGAGGGCATTCACTACAATGGAATCTTGAAATCAATTGACCTTTCCATCAGTTTGAAGTCCTGAAATTTCATATAACAGCAATAGAATTATTATTATGAGACGTATCTGCTAGCTACTGGTTCATTCCTACAAACATAGGTTCATCTATACATAATACTTTCCTACATTAATGAGAAGAACTGTTCAGTATGTGTTCAACTTCTTAAGAAAACAAAATATACAATTAGCAGCGCCGTGGCGCAGTGGAAGCGCGCAGGGCTCATAACCCTGATGTCCTCGGATCGAAACCGAGCGGCGCTAATTATTTTTTTTTTCAATATTTAATTCCTACTAATTGAATAAGATATTAACACTATCACCTCAACTACAAACTACCACCAACTACAACTTATAATGAAGCCTTTTTATTGAAGAGCAGATAGGTTATTATCATTGGTTCTTCTCTTAGCACAGTTTCAGTTAACTTCCCATACACGAAACTTTAGTCGCGTAAGAAAAGTCATCTCAGAAGAATATATAAATATTGAACTG
Source organism: Tetrapisispora iriomotensis (assembly GCA_003705975.2). Classification (NCBI taxonomy): domain Eukaryota; kingdom Fungi; phylum Ascomycota; class Saccharomycetes; order Saccharomycetales; family Saccharomycetaceae; genus Tetrapisispora; species Tetrapisispora iriomotensis. The sequence goes on along the minus strand of PPKC02000005.1, from coordinate 437,184 downwards.
CTGACAACCTTATATTTGTTCAGGTTAGCATCTTAAAAGGTCTAAACGTAGGAAATCCATCTGGTTTAAGTACATTGATCGAGTAGCAAGGATGCCAAATTTGGATACAAAAATTAATGAGTTCATCAATGAAAAATTATTCACTGAGATTAGATCTATTCAGTTTCAAGATCTGGTATCTGTTTTTGGAATTAACCATCTTCAAGCCAAGGGGTATATGTATGAGTACTATAAGACCACTACTGATGTGAAGTACAACTGTATTATTATATGCGTTCTGAAGAATGATTCAATCAAAATTGTTCACGATATTAGCTCAGTGGACAGTTTCAAATATGATGTGGTTGATTGTTTTATATATGCTTTCAATCCCATGAAAGAATACATACCAATAAGTTCGATATCGAACTATTCTAAATCGTTGACAATTAAAAACATAGCTGAGGTTGAATGTGAGGTTCTAACAAGTTCTCAAATGGTTGGCAATGGAGATAGCAAACCTATTAGATCACGCACAAGTGAAGATAAAACAACCAAGGGAACTTCCAAACTGTTCCCGAGATCCAAGACTGTGGCCAGTGATGGGAAGAGCGAATCAAAAGCTGAGAAGATAAAGAAAGAGGAGCCAAAGAAGACAGGATCAAGTTTGAGATCAACTGAGATTTTAGCCAAGATGAAGAGAGCAAGAGAAGAAAAAGAAGAAGAAAGACAAAGGGAATTGAAAAAGAGGAAAGAAGAGGCTAACAAAAAAATTATGAATGATCCAGAAAGAAAAGAGCAGATGCAAGAATTACAAGGTATTTTTGACGACGACGACGACCTTGAATACGAATCAGAGAAAGAAAAGAACCAGGAAAAGGAAAATATCCCAGAACACGAAACCATCAAAAAGGAAATCAACCAACCTATTTCCGAGGAATTAGAAGCTCTTTTGGATACCACAGCAGAGGAATCACTCCTGGGCATTAACACCGTCAAACAAGAACAACCAAACAATGATATTCCCGAAGACCTCACCTCGTCATTTGTAGATGAAGACGGATATATAGTCACAAAACGTAACACTCCAGTGTCAACCCCAAAGACTTCAACCAGCAAACCAAAGCCCAAAACTACCAACTCAAGAGAGCAAAGCCCATTGAAACCAAGAACTATAGGTTCCAAGAAACAAAGTACCTTGGAAGGGTTCTTCAAGAAATCGTCCAAAAAATAACCCATTGAATTCATACCTGACGTTATAGCCAGTTATATATATAGATCAAACTAATCATTACATAGACATATAATACTGATAATAACCATCATTGACCTTAGTCTCACCATCATTTGTGACACTTGCACCCAACATGGCATACCCGTATTCGATGATGTGTGGGCATGTACCCGGATATTCAAGTTTTTCACTTATAATTTTTTGTTGCAAAGTGACAATTAAAGTATTAATTTCATCAATTTTAGAAGAACAATACTACTCTTGATTAAAATAAAGGTTGTAAGATGAATAGTATTGTTGCTAAACTTGCATTATTTAAGAGTTATCAATGATCTTTTATATATATTGAGTTAGAATTTGAATAGATTGTTTTATATTTCTAAAAAAAAGTGTAAAATTATCCTTCTATATCATTTATTCGGTTCTTTTGAAAATTTAGAATAAGAATAAATTAATCAGGGAATTAGAAGAACCTATATTGCAACATTCCAATACGTTTCAAAATTTAATCAAGATGAGTACTGATTTATGTCCTGTTTATGCTCCATTTTTTGGTGCCATGGGTTGTGCAGCAGCCATTATTTTCACTTCATTTGGTGCAGCTTATGGTACTGCTAAATCTGGTGTTGGTATTTGTGCCACTTGTGTATTGAGACCAGATTTGTTATTTAAGAACATTGTTCCAGTTATTATGGCTGGTATTATTGCTATTTACGGTTTAGTTGTTTCAGTTTTAGTCTGTTACTCTTTAGGCCAAAAGCAGGCTTTATACACTGGTTTCATCCAATTAGGTGCTGGTCTATCTGTTGGTTTAAGTGGTTTAGCTGCTGGTTTTGCAATTGGTATTGTTGGTGATGCAGGTGTTAGAGGTAACTCTCAGCAACCAAGATTATTCGTTGGTATGATCTTAATCTTAATTTTCGCCGAAGTTTTAGGTTTATATGGTTTAATTGTTGCCCTATTATTGAATTCCAGAGCTACTCAAGATGTTGTTTGTTAATTTGATACGGATTGAATTGTCACTACTCATATTTTTTTATCATTATTTTGTTCTCCAAGAATGAAATTTATAAATCAGTCCAGTAATTTTAAGAAATCAACCAAACATCTTCAATAAAAATTCAAAACGTGCATATTTTTTTAACATTAAAATATATAGAAGTCATATATGTATACATAATCATATATCTTTCGGTTTACCTTTAAAATACAATACTATTTTAATCTTTTATATGGACATCGAGTTAACTGAGCTATAACGCAATGCAATCAAATATTTGGTTTATTATACTTTCGTTGATGTGAATTTATTAATCATTCTTCTTACAATAGGCCAGAACCTTTCATTCAAATATTGGCTTTCTGGATATACTGGACCATGGAGTTCTTTATGCTTTGTTCTCTCAAATCTTAGTAAATCTTTGACAGTAATTAAACCTTTTACTATCCCATCTAATTCTACAATAATTGTTTTGCAGCCAAGTTGCTTAAACATCTTGAATAATAATGCAACTGGGGTATTTGGCTTGACGGTTATTGGCGAATAGTTTACAATATCACTGAAATCAATCACATTGAATGATCCACCCATTGTTCTATCTACCGATTGTATATTAATAAAGGAAACTAGCACACTTTCATCATCAGAAAAGTTGAAATCAGGTTCTTCAAGTTTAGCAATTAGATGTTTCTTTAAAACATAACCTATCATTTTTTTATCAGGTTCACTTTGATCATAGTCTCTGATTATTGGGAACCCTTTGAGAATGCTACCTGCGTGTGAATATACAATATCTTTTATTTCAGCTAAATGCATGGTTTCTGATAAATACTTTAAATCCTTAGTCATTATATCATTTGCTGTAAATGTCCTCATAAATTTTTCTTTACTTAAGTTCTCAACGTATGGAAACCCATTAACCAAAACCATCTGGTCAGCAATACCCCCTAATACATTCTCATGTTCCAATACTAGCCTTGTTATAGCTACTACCATCATTGTTGGTATTATATATATAAATGCACCAGTCAGTTCAAACATAATCACGACAACTGTGATGGTCAGGTTAGTAATACCACTTAAAGCAGCAGCAGCTCCCAGAAATGCATATGTTCCTGGGGTAATCGAAGAGGAGTCAGATATTATTCTTTCAACAAAAATACTGACAAAACGTCCAAATGTTGCACCTACTGCCATGGATGGAACAAAAATACCTGCAGGGATCATAGCACCATATGACATAACAACCATTATGGTTCTAAATATAGTGGCGAAAGCCAAAGAGAAAACAATTTGAACAAAACTACTAAAGGCTGGGTTTTTATCCAAAGTACATAACCTATGGGCGAAGGTCGAATCATCATTTGCGTTTGCTGTAGAACATTCATGAAATAATATACCCATACTTTCTGTCATATCTAACTTCAAAAACTCATTAAAATATGATACAAAAGCAGTAAAGGCAGTTAAGACCAACACTTCTTGAGTAGGCCAACTTGACAAATATTTTCTACGGAATTGTACGTAATGAATATTCCATTTAGAAACATATTTACCATATAATCCTCCAAAAATTCCCAATAAAATAAAAATTGGAATCTCAGAAGCTTGCCAATATCTATCGTAAGTAACATTGAACAAAACAATCATTCCATTTCTAAATGGGTTAATTATTTTTAATGTGGTGACAGCACCCAAAGCAACGTAATATGATTTCCATAGTGTACTTGATTTGAATTCGTTTGTAGGAGCAATTTCTTCCAAACCAAACAAAACACCACCAATTGGTGTACCAAATGCAACAGCTACACCTGCTGCACTTGCAGCAGTTAAATATTCAGATTGCTGAGAAAAGGTTAACACGTCCTTTAATAACCAATTGGTGATGACATAACCAACGCAAGTAGCATAGTGAACAGAAGGACCTTCCTTACCTACACTTAAGCCAGAAGATATAGCTAATGGTAAAGCAATACTCTTAATAATAAGTGTCACAATGTTTAAAAACTTATCGTGATACTGGAATCCCGAAACCCAAACTTTTATTTCTGAGATACCAGACCCAGTTGCACTCGGAGCGACATACTTAACCAAACTATTACTTAAATAAGCAAATATGACAGACAATACCATGAATGATAAAAACGGGAACAGTAGACCAGATCTATTGACCCACAAATCTTCTTCGACACAATCCAATTCTTCTCTTTTAGACAATTCCATAAACAATCTCTTCCTAAAATTCAATGTTGAATTGACAAACTTGCTAACATTCTCTTGACTCTTCTCATCCAACACATCTACACTGCAACAAAATGATTTATTCAATAACCAATTTCTTTTACAATGACCAGTCTTAATATTGACTAAAGTCTCTGTGAAAATCTGTAAGAAACCAGCTATACAGCCAATGATGATAGCAATCAGCGTCAACGTGATGACCGTCCTCGATCTCTGCCAAATAGCCTTCCTGTAAGAACCAAATCTGCTAAAATCTGTGAAGCTACTAGCATCAGCTTCGCCATTAAATTCGTCATTGTTGTTTGAAACGTTAATTAAGGTACCATTTGTCAACAACACAGGGGTACTCTCTTCAGCAATCCAGTCAATAGTAGTGAACTGGTCAAACTTTGCTACCTCGGGTATATTCTGGTTCATTGCAATGTGTGTCAAATCGGCACTGGTTCTAACATTCGTATCTCTATCTAAGTCAGTTTCGATCTCATCCATTTCCAATGGCTTGTAAGCACTCATTTTTATTGACAAACAAATCCCTGAAAAACTTCCTACAGAAACGGTACTTCCTTATGACTTGCCAATTGACCAATTTCAACCTTCAAAGACCTCCCAAACTTATAATTGACCAATCTAACAATGGAGTGGTACCTTATAAATGCTGTAAAAGAAGGACACCTTTTGACTAAAGTTTCAATATCTAAAAATTATGTCATATTACCCGGAGAAGCAATTCACGCTCACACACCCCAGCACAATAACCAATCCACCATACGTAGCAAGAAATCAACTACCATCGACCAGAACCTGGCACTCATCGCCAAGTTTCACCATTGCACTGCATCCATCACTTCAGCCACTACTGCAACCCCTACTGGCTCAATTCGAGTACAGAACCAACCCAGAAGTCTCAAAACCACACAGTCTGAACACAGGCAACCTCTCCACCATCTTCACCTGTCCAATTGACCACTTTTTACCCACTTATTGCCCAATTCTTGACCCATCTCATCTCATCTCATCTTGGTCACTCGTCCACTATTTTACCCGTACAAACAAGCACTTTTCCAATTGAAAACTTTTCAGTTTTTGCGATGAGCTAAAAATTTTTCACTTTGAAAAATTTTTAGCTCATCGTAGTGCAAAACCATTCTTTAACGATAAATCAGGTTGTAAATTAGTTAGTTTATAAGCAACATTCAGTGATATTAAATGTATATAAGAGATATATTATTGAATTATTGATATATTGATATATTGCAGTCTTTTTAAAACTCTTTTTTGTTTATTGGTTGTTATTTTAAGAGAACCATTCAAGCGAGCTGGCATTTTTTTTAATCTATTCATTGAACAGGATATTTTTATTTTTAAGCAAGGAACTTGAAATATTGATTTGAAAACTGATTAGTTACAACAGAACAACCCACCCAATTGAAAAATAAAATGTCTACTCCAAACCCAAAAGCTTTCCCATTAGCTGATGCTGAATTAACTCAACAAATCTTAGATGTTGTCCAACAAGCTGCCAATCTAAGACAATTGAAGAAGGGTGCTAACGAAGCCACCAAGACTTTGAACAGAGGTATTTCTGAATTCATCATCATGGCTGCTGACTGTGAACCTATTGAAATCTTGTTGCATTTACCATTGTTATGTGAAGATAAGAACGTTGCTTATGTTTTCGTTCCATCAAGAGTCGCTTTAGGTAGAGCTTGTGGTGTTTCCAGACCGGTCATTGCTGCCTCTATCACCACCAATGATGCTTCTTCTATCAAGTCTCAAATCTACGCCGTCAAGGACAAGATTGAAACTTTATTGATTTAATTTACGTTATTAGCAACTTGCATGTATTCAAATATTACTTTTATGTATGTAGAATCGTTTTTAGAATGTAGTTATTAATATTATACAGTACTTAAATTATTTAACACTGGCTTGCAAGTATCTGAATTGCCAGACTTGGCATCAATACATTTATTCCAATTAATATAATGGCCTAAATAAGCAATATTGGCCCTGATGCAAGATGCCCAAACGGAAATGCTACCGCTACTCGGGCTCGGTTATATAAACAGTAACCCACAAAGTTACGAAAATAGAATTTACAATAATTAAAAGTTACAGTAAAATATCATTTAACTATTCTCATTTCCTGGAACTTTGGCAGGACATTGACCAAGAAGAGTATTTCAAGTTTTGTGATTAGTAGTAGGTACCCATTTATGAACAGCGTAATAACATAAACCCAATCGTTAGAAGCAAAAAAAGCACGTCGATAAGTAAATATGGTTTTTTTTTTTAAAAAGAACAAAGTAAAGGGGAACGACAAGACACAGATACTTTCAGCTAGTAAAATAGGTCAAGATCAATTGTTCTTTCGATCGAACGACGAGAGGAGTGCAATTGACAGTAGAGCTGCATCGCATCAAGACATCGATGAGGTCCGTGGAATGGCTAAGCAAAAGGTAAGCAATATCAAGAGAAAGGAAACAATTGTTGCAAAACCTACAAAAACTAGTAATACCGGTTCTAAAGAAGACGGTGTTGTTAAGGATAATATAAGTATTTCCTGTCCATGTTGTGGGACTTTGTTGAGGTTGCCTGGGAATGTCCCTAAAATTCGATGCATCGTATGCCAGGTTTCAACGTATCTAAAGAATGATGAAAGATCAGAGCTAGAAGTACCCAAAGAAACAAGTGAGTCAGGTATTAAGAGATGTACGTTGGTGGATCTGAAAAGAATTGTTAATGAATGCAAGGTTAAAGCGCAGCAATATAATTTGGAAAATTTAGGTAGAGAAAAATTGTCAAGTGAAGAAAAATCAAAAATGTTTAATCCAGTGAGGAACTATTTGATGGAATGTTTTCACAGCATCGATATTTTGAATAATTCATTTATTCTTAAAACGAAAAACTCTAGGGAGAAAGGGTCGATGATTGATTTTAATGAGCTTAATGAGACATATGACTTAATCATGAAACTGCCCACACGAAAACCTTTTTATTCCATGATATGCGCTTGTAATGATATTTTGAAGAGACCAGGAATCGAATATAGTCTATCGGATGACAGTGTTTCGTTTCGTTGGATATTAATCATTTTCTTTAATCCAATGATAAGAGAATGTTTATATTTTAATACTTCTGCAGCTAAATCAAATCAACATGGTAATGATAAAAACAGTTTATCCCGATTTGCAACTGCTGAGATAAATTCAGTAGCATACGAGTTGGCAAAAAGATGTATAGGCTATATGTCTTCTTTCAAGAGTGTTAGCAAAATAAAATTTAAACTATTCATGGAATATTTGAAAAATTTACCGCTAGATCTCTTGCTAAAGTCTGTGGAGACAGTAAATTTATACATAACGTTCCAGTTATCTAGGGTTTTAAACGGCCGTAAAAATGATCATGGAGTAACTCATAAAAAAAGAGTAATAAATTCAAGATATTCTGTAGGAGGAAATCTACATCCTGTAATATCGAACCCCAGAACTAATAATATTCCTATCGTTTCCACTAACGTCTATGATGGTAATGAAAATCTAGATGATTCCGATATGGAAGACGACAGTAATATACCTACTCCGAGATCTGACAATGAAGCCTGGAATCCAGGCAATCTAAATGATGAGCTTTTAACTAAACTTAATGGTAAATACATTCCATCCCAAAATGATTTTAGGTTCAGAACATCTGATTATGACACGGATTGGCATATAAAAAATGCAGCTAATTTAATGATTATTCTGAAACTTGCAAATGACTCTAGAGAAACAGTTAAAAAATTGAAGAGCACCAGTTTTTATAATATGCTGCTGGATTTTATAGATTACAAACAAGATTTTGAAAACTGGAGAAAATTTAAAACAATTAATAGAAGGTCAACAATTAGAACAATCAGAGATTGGGAACTTCTAAATCTAAATATGGTTAAAGGTATTACTTTTTGTCAATATCCCATCCTCTTGTCATTAGGTCTGAAAATATCTATCATGAATTATGAGGTCAAGAGAATTATGGAATTTGAAGCCGAGCAAGCTTTCTTAAAATCGATTGATCAAAGAAAACAATTTGACGTTTATTTTAAAATCAAAGTAAGAAGAACTCATATTACTTCTGATTCTTTGCTTGCTATCAAGAGCCACCCAAAAGATCTTTTAAAATCCTTAAGAATTGAATTTGTTAACGAACCTGGAATTGATGCTGGAGGATTGAGAAAGGAATGGTTTTTATTACTTTCTAAGGCTCTGTTCAATCCAATGAATGGTCTTTTTGTCGTTAATAAACAATGTTATCTTTCTTGGTTCAATATTCATCCAGAGTTTGTCGATCCGAATAATGAGGAAATGTATTATCTTTTTGGCATTGTTTTGGGTTTAGCTATTTTCAATAGTACCATTCTCGATATTCAGTTTCCTAAAGCTTTGTATAAAAAGCTTTGCCATGAGCCACTGAATTTTGGAGATTATTTGGAACTGTATCCAGAAACTGGTAATAATTTAATAAAATTATTAAACTATAACGAGCCAGATTTTGAAAATGTTTTTGCTTTGAATTTTGAGACAACATATGATAACTTAGCTTCAGATGTAATAAAAGAAACCTCACACTCAAAAAATCCAAGTGACAAAATTACCGTTGAACTTTGTAACAATGGTGGTTCGAAGGTTGTTACTAATGAAAATAAAGGTGAGTTCATTCAATATTGGTTCGATTTTTATATGAATAAGAGTGTCGAAAAGCAATTTAGGCAATTTCAAAAAGGGTTTTATGAAGTGGTATCTCAATGTGAATCAAGTAAATTATTTAATTCTGAAGAACTGGAGAAATTAATTTGTGGTGAAAGAGAAAATGAAAGTTATGATTTTACCATGTTACGCTCTATTTGTAAATACACAGGTGGTTATACCAATTATGACTTAGTTATTAACTGGTTTTGGGAAATAGTATCTAGCTGGGATTTTGATTTGCAAAAAAAGTTCTTACAATTTGTGACAGGTTCGGATCGTATTCCTTCGACAGGTATATCTACATTGAGCTTTAAGATCTCAAAATTAACAATCAATCCTTATACTTCATTATCCAAATCCACCAGTGATCCACTTCCCTTAGCACATACATGTTTTAATGAATTATGTTTATGGGAATTCAAATCTAAGGAAGCATTAGAACAAAAATTGAAAGTAGCAATTACTGAATCAGAAGGTTATGGGTTTAAATAGAGCTGGGCTTTATTTCTATTATTAAAATAATTTATTTATGTACGTTATATGTCTTCCTATTTAAATAAGTTAAAATGGTTTCTAAATTAGATTTTTATGATTAGCTTACTCAAATGTTTTCATTACTTACTAAGCAAGACCTTAGGTCATCAGGAAAATTTTCCCAACAAGATTCTGACCATCTTCTGTATAGCTTTCTTGTCTTTCGATATTGAATCATCATAAGTGTTTTATTGAATATTTTCGAATGTAATTTATGAATATCGTCTAATTTATCACCAAAATATCCATCTAACTGAAGAAATTCAGGATCTTCCTTGAACGTAAATATTGGTAAATATGAGCAGGCCTTTTCTTTGAAATTGATGCCTTCAAATTCCTTTAGTATCTTCCTTACATATCTGGGAAGATTTTGAGGCCTATAATTATCGTCATATTTAATTCTCCAATATACTGACCAATGCAAATCAGCATTTTCTGGTAAGTTTCGTGACCTCCCCAAGTTTGGTGCATAAGTTGTCTTCAACTTTCCATCCTCATTCTCTATTTTATATCCAATAGGGACACATTCTAAACACCACCATACGAGAATCATTATTCTGCTTATATTACCACAAGATATATTATACATATGTTTCAACAACTCTTCTTTTGTTTTAGAAGAGTTTAGTTGTTTCTTTATGTCCCTTTGAATTTGATTGATAAATTTATTTGAACTCATTGGTGAATCTGTACATAATTTAGAACACATTTGTGTGTCATGAAATATCTTGGCCAATTTTTTGTTTTGATATAAGTCTAGGCAGTCATTGACTGGAGTTAATATTGAATTTACCAGTGAGGTTTGGGCATCAAACAAGTGTAATTCATTAGGGGAAAATTTAACTCCAAATTTAACTGATTCAGATAAGATCCATCGAAGTGGAGTATTACTAACCACTTCCTGTGTCCTGCAATTAGTTGCCCAACTTCCACCAATATCTGAATGGTCACCAGAAAACCACTTTTCAACTAAATCTGAACAGGCAGTTTTATTCAACTTCTTCATGGGAACTGGTTCAAAAATAAACTTTCCTTCTACATTAACATTGGATTGAATAGGTTTACTGCATTGAGAGTATGAAGGTATGTATGCCTTAAAATTATTTAATGTTGGCCCTGAACTTTGTGGACTGATATTTGGGGAGTAAGTATATTCATGAGACGGTAAAGTAGGGCTTTTGATAATGTTTATTGTCCTAGGTGGGCTTGACCACTGAAAATCAAATCCAGTCTCACCTTCAATTATGGTCTCATTGTTACTTGATTCAGGAGGAGAGTTTGAATGTACATAAGTGTACCTCTTATATTTAGGAGTAAGTAGAGATGGTGAATAAGAATCATATGCAAAATTCTGTTGTTTGAACTTTCCTCTTCTCTCATCAATTGCTAATGCATGACGAATATGGTTAACAATATTGCTTTTTTGTGTACATGGAAAAGATCTATCTCGTAAGATACCCACTGAATTCACAGAATCAAATAAGCCTTGGAAATGAATTTCAATAGTATGTGGATAACAAAATGATTTACGAAATTCTTCAATAATTGTTGATGTATAGTTTGTCGTAGTTGGTTGTTCAGCATATTCCCAATAAACGTAAATTTTCCAAGCCATATCTACAAGGTGTTCTGATCCTTTATTCAACAATCCTACTCTCTCCAACATTCCAGCAAGAACTCTTGCTATAAATGCACCTCTAGAAAATCCAAACATATATATTTTATCTCCATGGTTCCAAAACCTCATTAAGTAAGTGTATGCCTTCTTGATATTAACATCTAAGCTAAAAGCAAACATAGCGTCAAAAGAGTTTTTTACAGAGGAAACTGAAAGAAATCTTTTAAAATCATATGATTGATCAAAATCTGCTGACGTTCCTATTCCTGGTTGATAATAACAAAGTTGTTTGTTATTATCAGATTTATCTAACATCTGAAATATTTTGAGAACATTTGTAAAAGGTTGCGCACCGAAGTTTTCCAGCGTTCCATCAAAGCATAGAATTATATTTTTGCAGCAATGTGTCATCAATGAAAAGTAAATTGTTGGCTTGTTTCATTTATATTGACAGTTACTTCTGTTCATCAATTGAAAACATTTATTGAATTTAATATTATTCTACTTTTTAAAATTTTTGTAAGAATTTTTTGTGACGCACTTTAATTGTGACGCTCTCGATCAACTAATAGTGTCGCAATTAAACGTATTTTTTGGAAGTCCTGGTTAGAAGTTCAATAAAAGTATTACTAGATATATCCTCGGACTCAACAAGTAAGATTTTATGATTTCAAAGTGCTCAAAATAACCAGTTTCAATAATTGTATGATTCCTTAAATTACTGGGCAATTATTTATAAATCACTATTTAATATCCAACCTTTCTTTATTTTATCAAATTTAGCAATTGAACGTAAAAGAGCCCTTACTTTTATTACTTCAGTCTGATCAGTTAAGGAGACTCCTATATTATTAATTATATTGGCTGACGTAGCAAAATTGTCATTTTGAGTTGATAAAAAGTCTTTTATTTTCAATAATGTTGCTTCATTTTTATTTAGAATTCGAGTATCATCCTCAGGTTTAACAATGCTTGTCGAATCTTGTTGGGTCTTTCTGATATTCGCAATGATACTGGCTGATCCAGTCTTTCTTGAACCTGTTTTTGTTTTCTTAATTTTACCAGCCTGTCCAAATTTCCCTGTCCATGTTGGTGTGCTAATATCATACTTTTTAGTTATTTTACGAGATTTTTTTAATGCTTCCAAAGCCTGTTCTGCAATTTTTGCAGCTTCAAGTTCTATGGATTTGGTGGAAGCTTTTGAATGTGAATCCTCGATCGCCTTTTGGGATTTAATAGCATCTATTGCACCTTCGCCTAATAGACCTTCCATTATTCTATCATCATCTGTTTCAATCTTCTCTTTTTGTTCCTTCCCATTATAGAAACTTTCCAATTTTGAAACCCCATTTAAACCAACTACTTGCTCAAAGTCATCGCTTTCTTTTGAAACAGAGTTTTTTAGCGATTGAGTGTGCTTTTGAACTTCTTGCTCTAACTCCTCAGTTGCATGACCATTTTCACCACCTAAACTGAATAAATCATGAAGTTCGTTCATTTTGAAAAATCTTTTTTGTTTTGGATCATTTAATATTTTGTTAGTTAAAAACTGCTTAAAAATTTGCCTGTGATATATTTTCTCTTCAATCGTACCTGTCACCATTAATCTATATATAGAAACTTCTCTTTTTTGACCAATCCTCCAAGCACGTTCACGGGCTTGCATATCAGTAGATGGATTCCAATCAGGGTCAAATATAATAATTCTATTTGCTCCAGTTAAATTTATACCTAATCCCCCGACTCTCGTAGTAAGTAAAAATAAATCATAATCTTCATTATTGAATTTATCAACAAGTGATTGTCTTACTGATATATTTGTTGAACCATCCATTTTCAAAAACTTAATAGAACTCATTTCAGGGTCCTGAAATGAGATGAAATTCTCCAAAATTTCTAGCATCTGTTTTGTTTGAGAAAATAATAAAGTCTTATGGCCCTGTGATTGCCATAAAGTCAATAACTGTTTTACAACTTGCATCTTTCCTGATCTCTTGGGAGCGCCGTAATTCTTGTCCCATTTCTTATTTTCCCTGTCCAATAAATCAGGATGATTACAAATCTTCCTTAATATATCAATACCATATAAAACTTGTCGTTTACCTTTTTGTATTTGTTCTAATTCTTTGGAATTTAAAAATTCTAAGTATTTCTGCCTTTGAAAAACTGTCAATTTACAAAACAATACCATTTCCTTCTTATGAGGGAGATCTTTGGCTACATCAGCTTTGACTCTCCGCAATAAATATGGAGATATCATATCCCTCAAGGCTGTAGCGCATTTATAACCAGCCTGAACTTGTACATTGGTAGCATTGGCATATCCACCAAGATTAATTGGTATAACAAACTGCTGCTGAAATACAGGTAATGTTCCTAGTTTACCTGGGTAAATAAAATCAAATAAGGACCATAATTCATTTAAGTTATTCTGAATAGGTGTACCTGATAAAATAATACGATTGGGTGACTTTAACTTTTTGCAGGTTAAAGCTATCTCTGAATTAGGATTTCTTATTTTGTGACCTTCATCCAATATTACATTGGACCATCTTACGTTTAACAATTTGTCTGAATGCACCTTCAATCCGACATAAGTTGTTATTAAAACATGGCCATCATTGGTCACCTTATCAATTAAACCTTGCACAATCGAAGTATGGCTAATTTGTGCTTTTGTTTTTCCAGGATTGATTTTTAAATCATCATAAGAGAATTCATCTGGGTTCGAATTCATTATAATATCTTCAAGTTGTTCCTCACTTAAGTTTTTATGTTTATTTTGTTTGGATATTCCAGAGCCTATCTGGTGTAAAATCACTGATCTCAAAGGTGGCCACCAATGATGTAATTCACTGCACCATTGTTTCATGACTGTAGCAGGACATACTATCAAAACAGGACCGTCTAATAGTGATGAATGATGAAGTGCTGCCAAATATGCAATTATCTGGATTGTTTTACCTAACCCCATTTCATCTCCCAAAATACCACCACAACCTTGTTTATTTAATTCATACAACCATTGAACACAAGTCTTTTGATAGTTAAAAAGTAAAGAAAATATATCTCCTGGTATTTTAAATTCATCATTTAGTTTTGCATCTGGGATATCAGGGTGAGGTTTATGCCATTCTTGAACATCATTATTATCAATAGTTCTATTCTTTGATCTCTGCTTGATCCATTGTCGTAGCCTTTTTTGATAATATAATTCATCACCATCATCTTCAACCACGCCTGATGTATATCTGAAAGATTTGGATTCGTTTTCTGTCGTAAAATCATTCAATTCTTCTTCTAAATAGCTAGAATCATCGCTTGTAGAGCTTGTTTCAATCTCAACAACATCATCAAATTCTTCCTTTATATTATTATCAATTGTCATGTCTACTTCTGATTCATCTGTTAAATTTTCAATCATTTGTTCATTAGCCTTCTCATAGTTGTCACCATCTACATGCTCCTCATCAATTGTGAACCCAGTTTTGGATCCAAATGCAGTCAGCTGCCCAGTCCTGATCAGATAATCCTTCTCTGACTCTCCATCTAGTTTATCTGACCTCTGTCTGGCTGAAGAATTCTTATTACTATTCTGACTCTCTAAATCATCCAAACGTTCTTTTATCTCTTTAATATTCTTCTTACATTCAGCTAGTTCAGTGGTAATCAGCTTTTGTAACTGTTCCTGCAATAGATTTCTTACTGAAATCCGGGATGCATTATTGATCTTTCTTTCTAAAACAGCCTTTTTCTTCAACGCCAAGTGTAATGCATTCTGAGCTCTATCTAAACGGTTTGTTTCGTTATCAATTAATTGTTTATTGATTAAAATAGTAGCATTATTTTCTATCTTTTCCTCTAATGAAGATTGTGATAAAATATTTACACCTAATTCATTCAGTTTTGTTTCGTTTTCATCCATATTTGAACTATCAGATGAACTAAAGTCCTAGAGTACAGTTTAAAAATGATATTCAGTACCCTTCTTTATTTTGGATCATATTGCTTCGATACTGTCCAAGTAATAATAGTATTACTAATTTTATAATAGTTGAATTTAAAAGCATCGATTTTTTTCAAGAACCATAGTAACAACATTATCTGAAAAAGTGACAGAGTAAATACTGACTTATATCAATAAAACATATTAGAATATTTACCTTATAAACATCTGCATATAATATGGATAAAATGATGAGTATTTACATATATACATGATTTTTTGAGAGGTTATCCATTGACCTTATACTTCAAGCACACAACAGTGCTTTGCTCTCTTACTATTCCTTACGTTGACTATTCAGTAGCTCTAACTTATGCAGTTCGTCTCTGGGGTTAAAGTCACCTTTACATAGCTTTTCATACTGTTCATCATACTTACCAGTTGATAATGCAGCATTACCTCTAAATCTTTTGGTCATATCAACCATCCCAGTTTTACAATCCAAAAATGCTTTCATTTGGGCAATACATAATTCTGGCAATTCTCGAGCAAGTTCAGGGTCTTCAATACATTTTTGAGGAGTGTTTCTTTGAATCATAACACATGGTGATCTTTGCAAACAGATTGCAACAGCTTTCTTCTGGTCAAGGCAACTAGCACCCATCTTTTTTGACGTTTAAAAATGTATAGTTATTATTTCAATTTAGTATGCTGAGTACAATTCAATTCTTATTATTACTCAACTCTCGAGTATTCTTAACTTTACTATTGATCTAAGAATATTATTAACTTTATATATCATTCCTTTATTTTATATCTTTTATATATAATAATTTTTCAAAAAAGTTTATATATAAAGGCTTCGAAATATGGTATCCAATGAACATAAAATTGTGCATATAATGATTATTCAATGGGTATAGCCAATGTAAGGTTAATTGTATTCAATTATAGTGAGTAATAGTACAGGTTTTTGAAATTAGGATTTTTTAACCAGATTTTGCAGCAAAAAATTTGGATTAGGAATGTCTTTGAATTTTTTACCTGGGAGACCAAATAATACTATTCAAACAGCATGTCAAGCATCATGGCAGAACCAAGTTATTTTAGCCTATTGTTCAGGTAATAATCTGATTTTACTATCCAATTCATATGCGAGGTTGCAGACGATATATATTGATTCTGATTGTGTTGCTGTTGATATTGATGGTAACAATGGATTTATTGCGTTAGCTTATTCGAATAAAGTGAATATTTACAAGCCAATTCATCAAGTAATGAAGAATCCAAAGTGGTCGTTATGTTGTGAGATCATGCATGATGAATCGAGGGTGAATTGCATCAAATGGGGCTCACAAGGGGAAATTATTATTGGATCAAACTACCTGTCTTTTTGGAAGATTATTGATGAATATGGTGTATATAAATCTGTTCTTTTATGGAACAAAAGACAGCCAAAACCGGTTTACATGTGTACAATATCAAATGATTCTCAATTTGTAGCGAGCGTTGGGAAATACGATAAAACTGTTAAATTTTGGACAAGAAAAATAATTAGTGGTGAGCAAGTCTTATTCAACTTATCTTTATTACCACATACAGGTTATGTAACATTTTTGAAATGGAAAGTTTCATGTAACGATGGTGCCCATTCTAATGATAGTAATTCAATTTACAGCAAGAATGAATCCTCTAAAAGTATATCAGGTCGGAGCAACATTAGCAATTTCGAGGACACGACCTTAACACAAACATTATACACATTATGCTCTGATAAGAAGCTGCGGATATGGTCATGCCATGATATCAATAAAGAAAAGACAGTACAGCAATGGGGAGTAGTTCAGTTGAAAGATACTCAACGTTTTGCATTCATTATAGACAATTGCGTTCTAAATAACATTGTGAAAGAAGAATTTCTAATAAAATACGGCATACACACCATTCCAGACTTAGTATTTCTAACTTCAAAGGATGGGCAATGTGAAGTTATTGCTTTGGAAAATCTTTCGCAGAATCCCCCAAGACCAATTAACCAAAAAGTCTTATTTAATAAACAAATATCAGAATCACTTTACTTGACGAATCCTGAATATATCAATTTTTGTGAAGCCCAAATTTACAATAATAAAGAAAACAAGAATAGTGTTTCTTTGGTACTCCACGATATGAATGGTTTTATTCAACATATTACCATTGATATCAATACCTTATTAATGGAACATTCCAAAGAAAATATAAAAGATAATTTCACTTTCACCGGGCATAATAAGTCAATTCAAAAATTAGTTAGAAGCAGTGATGGTGAAGCTATGTTAACATTATCTAGATTTTCTGAAAATTGCGTATGGTGTCCTCTTAGATTGTCAAATGGATCTTCTTTATGGCTAAAAAACATTATTATAACAGAAACACCAGTCGCTCATGCTATTATTCATGAAAAAGGTAATTTAGTTATTGTCTTATTAGAAAATCACAAAATTCAAGCATGGCATTGTCTCAGCTCGCATGTCAATACAGAGCTCGAAAAGGCTGAGATCATAGCTGAATATGATTTGGCAACTTCTCAAGATGAATTTGGAGAAATTGTACTAATGCTAAATACTCCAGAAAAAAAGCACAATTATGGACGTCATTTCATTGCATTGATTTATAATAGTGGTAAGACTCGTTCGTTTGAAGTTTCAAGTGAAGGGCTTATAGTTGAAGGAACTTCAAATTCTTTAGATGTCTCCGGCTTGAAAATCCAAAATATTTCTATTATAGATCCTGTGCATATGACATTTGTAAGCGATAGGCCATTGATTTCATTAATTTCGGATTCCGGAGTTACTAGAACTTATAAAGCTGTCGTCGAATCTACACAAAAAAATGTGGAATGGAAAATAGATGCAGAGATTAATACAGGAATCCAAAATGCCCGTAATGTAAGAGGCTCATCAACTGGAAAACTATGCATTGTTGACTCTTCAGGCAAGAGATTCTCTCTGTGGGATTTGAATAGACGGGTCCTTGAATATGATGAACAGTTTACTGAATGCATAAAGGATGTTGATTGGACAAGTACAAAATTTGGTCAAAGCATCGTATCAATTGGTTTCACTGGATACGTACTTCTATATACACAATTAAGATACGATTATACCAATAACATTCCTAGCTATTTACCGATAGAAAAAATTGATATAACTGAGCATACAGCTCACGATATTGGTGATTCTATTTGGCTAAAAGATGGTACGTTCGTTGTAGGTTCTGGTAATCAATTATACATAAAAGATAAATCATTGGATATGCATGATCCATTTGTATCGCGTTCAATTGGATCCAGAATGATTTTATCAAACGATATTCTTCATTTGAATAGTGTCTTAAACGGGCCTCTGCCTGTGTATCATCCTCAATTTTTGATTCAATCAATAATTTTAGGAAAGCAAAAACTAGTTGAAGAGTTGATCCTGAGATTATTCTTAGAAATGAGAAATATTAATTTAAAAGATTTAGAAATTTCTGATCTTCCTTCGAATTTAAATATAAGCAGCTCTGCCTTCATATTAAAATTCGATAAAGATTTTATGCCAATAAAATTTCCTGATCCATACCCTTTTTTCAGTGGAAAGGTTGTTGAAGCTTTGGTTGAGCTATTAACTAAGACTTCGTTACCATACTTAACTAGACATCAACAAATGACTTTAATCACTGTGATTGAAGCGACACTTGAGCTATCTAAAAATAAAAATATTTTGGATTATAACGGATTGATCTTTTTGTTAGGTGTTAGGTTATTCCATTCTCATAGGGCAACTCAAAGAGAATTATCGATGAGAGATGTTTCGTGGGCTTTGCATTCAGATAATAAAGAATTATTATTAAAAAATTTAGAAGATCATATTGAGTCGTGGCAAAATGCAAGAGATCATAAGATAGCCTTCTGGGCAAAGCAAAATGATTTGATAGTAAAGATAGAGCAGATCGCCAAATTTGAATTTTCTAATGGTTCTATTAGGGATCCTAGCAAATGTGCTATCTATTATCTTTCATTAAAGAAAAAACAAGTTCTTATTAGTTTGTGGAAACTAAGTGTTGGTCACCCAGAACAACAAAAGATGTTGAAATTCTTAAATCATGATTTCACGGAAGCAAGATGGAAAACTGCTGCCTTAAAGAATGCTTTTGCATTACTAAGTAAGCATCGTTTTATGGATGCAGCTTGTTTTTTTTTGTTGGCAGATTCATTAAAGGATACTATAAATGTACTTTTTAAACAAGTAGCAGATGTTGATTTGGCCATAGCGGTTTGTAGACTTTATGAGGGGGATAATGGCCCAATCTTGGGTGATTTTCTTTTAAGGTTGTTTTTACCTGAAGCTATAATGCATGATGATAGATGGATGACTAGTTTTATATACTGGAAATTGAGGAAACCTGAGATCGCTATTAAAGCTTTGGTAACAGCACCAATAGATGTTGAAAATAATCATCTACTAGTTCAAAAAGAGAAATGTGTTAACAAATCATTTTTGGTTGAAGATCCTGCTTTAATAATATTATATCAACATTTAAGAAAGAGGAATATCAAGTATTTCTTTGGTGCCCAGGAAATAGAAAATAAAATTGAATTTTCCTTGATATTAAGGGTATGTAACATTTATAACAGAATGGGATGTGATTACCTTGCTCTTTCTTTGGTTAAGAATTGGACATTTATTATGCCAACGGATGAGGTTAAAAAACGTACGAATTCCAAATCATCCAGTAGTAAATTTGGAATTAATGATTTAACAGCAGAACCTTCCACAACTACTAGAATGAGACCAAGTTTATTTGATAAGTTTGATGAAAATACTGTTAGTTCTCATCCATCACATCACAGTAAGGTTAGTAGTGAACAGCCAAAGAGTATTCTAGATGTTTTTGCAGAACCAGCTCAAAAAAATTCCACTCCTCCTGCATCAAGAAGTATACTAGAGTCATTTTCATCAGAGCCAGTTGCTACAAAAACAAATAATATTTTAGATAGTTTTTCGAGTTCTGTTTCTGTTCAAGGACAAGATGGAAATGATAACAAGAATTTGAAGGAAAATATTTCAAATAAAGTTAATCTAGTATCAAACGAACAACCCAAGAATTTACTTGACGACTTCGGAATCCCAGAGTGTTCCACTAAGAAACTTGAGCCCAGAAATCTTCTTGATGACTTTGGAACAGATTTAGATTTTAATAAAAGGTCTATTCCCCAAGCAAACCAACCCTCTAAACCAAAGAACTTGTTAGATGATTTTATGTAAATAGACTAATATAGTAGGTGCGTTTAGTTTTTTTCATTACTTCATTGCGGTTCTCTGTTGATGTTGGTGTATTGATCCTATAACTAACTATATGTATGTGAATATAACTTTATATATATATTAATTTATGGCAGACCATGATTATTTAGTATCACTAAAAAATTTAGCAATGCTTTTACGGGTTTTCTCCTTATTTGCTTCAATGATTGCAGTAATGGATTCAATCTTCTGTGATATCACTTTATCTTCAGGATTGTTCTCTTGACATAGTTTATAGTTTGTTAAAGCCTCTTCATGTCTTTTTTTAGCGACATAACTATTGCCAATTCTATAATAAGCTTTTGCTTGATCTAACTTTGGAATACTATCCATTTCTAGAAGATATGTAGCATAGTTGATACACTCATCATACTCTTTCAAGTTATAATAATTTAAGGCTAAATTTAAGTAAATTTTTGATTTCAAAGTTGTAAACTTCAAGTAATTCTCTTTGTCCATCTCCATATCAGGATTGAATTCATTAACGTACCTCAAAGATTTCTTATATTTGTACAAAGAATTTTGAAATTCTTTCTTTTTGAATAGCAAAGAACCCGATTCTTTAATCGTGACAGTTGCTTCATAAGCTTCTTTGAAATTGTCGTGATCAAAATGTTCATCATCGTTAGGATCTTCTTCAAAGATATCACCACCAATTGAATCATTACATGCATTGTATAAAGGAACGTCCATCGAATCATCCCAAGTACCACAATTTTTAATCATAATACATTTTTCAGGAAACCCATCTGAATCAATCTGGATATTTTCAATAGAACGAACTACATGTTTGCCAAATAAAACTCTACCGAAGATGGAATGTTTACCATTTAAATGGGGTTGAGGAGCAACAGTAATGAAAAATTGAGAACTGTTCGAATTCGAAGTCCCAGTGTTTGCCATGGCTAATAGAAACGATTTATCGAACTCTCCCAAATTCTCGTCATCAAAATTACCATAACATTTTAGTTCCACGGACTCATCATTTAGTTCTTTTTCATCTGCATAAATAGAACAACCACCAGTACCAATTTCAGAAGACTTATCGAACTTCCCAGATCCAAATACAATATCACCACACTGTATCAAGAATGTCCTAATGACACGATGGAAATAATTACCTTTATATGTTAATTTCTTCTCACCATCAATTGAAACATCACCATCACAAAGATGTTTAAAATTCTCAACAGTCTTAGGGGCTTTATCCTCATATAACTCATAAACAATCCGACCAATATCTACATCATCAATTGAGATATCAAAAAATACTCTAGGGTTTACCATCTTGTTATTTTATTTTCTTGTATTAAAATGAAATTTTAATGGTTAATAATGCAGCGACAGTCCGCTTTTTTGAAACCTACTCAAACCTAACAGCCACCTTGCAACTAAAACCCAATCTTAACAAGCCTAAAGAGGTTGAATCGTGTCCTGATAGTATCGAATATACCTTTATATTGATAGTTTTATAGCTTAATCACTGTCTTTAACTTGAGCTCATCGCAAGATCTCTTGAAATTTCAAGATCTTATATTGAAATTTTTAGATTCAAATTACCCGAACAATAGTTTTTAATATGGACATCTGTGAAAAAAGAACAAGTTGGGCATGAAAAAATATTATACTATGGTGAAATTATTTATAAAAACCATTCTTTATCTACAAACAACACTTATTTATCAACAGTGTTGTATTATTTGATGTAATCAATTTGTTTTAGTTGTTGATACTGAACTAAGCAGCTTGAATACTGTGTTTTAATTAACTTGAACGCTTTCGTATTGGGTTTAAACTTAGTGGAAAGAAGGCATCAGCTTAGATCCAAAAAATTATTGATATGGTTCATCATACATCTGGTTTAGTGGACACAAGGACGATTGTTATTCAAGAATGTTTGCAAATTTCTAATTCTCTTCGGAGCCATGTTATTAAAAATGATTATAATCAATTGGGTATGAGTGTTGTAATTGGAACGGGAAATGAATTTTTTACTAATGCCGTAGAGTCCAATATAAGCATAAATAATGGATCCAACAATAACGATCCTTTCAATTATTTGTCCAAGTTTCTTAATATTAATAAGAATGATCAGTTATTATGTCAGTTACTGGAGTTAAAGGAGAAGCTTTTATTGAGTCGGGATTCTTTGGATAAACTTTCACCTACAGTAATTTTAGGACCATTTTTACACATTATTATTAATAGTTCAGTACCTGGTGATATTACCGTTCAAGCTTTAGATGCTGTAAATAAATTTTTCAATTTACAGATTGCCTTTAATGGCGGGAGTACTGAGCACGTAAAGGCATATACTGAAACGATTAAGGCTCTGACACATTGTAGGTTTGAAAGATCAAGTAATATTACCGATAATGAGGTGTTATTAAAAGTTGTTGACATGTTGCAAACGATATTGGTTTCACCTTATAGTCATATATTGCCAGATAGTGTTGTTTACGAAGTACTGCAAATAACGTTATCAATGGTTTGTAATAGTAGAAGAACGGCTATTCTTCGTAAGGCTGTGGAAACAACGATTATTAATATTACTATCAAAGTGTTTTCAAGGATAAAGGAAATTGAAGTATCAGAACCTGACCATATATATATTAATTCAGAGGTATATGCTCAAAATAAGCTAAAGAAAGATACCATTGGTACTAATAAATCAGAATCTACAGATGAACTAGCAAATAATCATAATCAACTAGAAGTTACTAAGTCAGTTCCTGAAGAAGATATGTTGCCAGAAAAATTAATTGATCCAAAGGATACTACAAATGAAGAAAATTACGGTTTACCTGTGATTATTGATTACCTAAATCTGTTATTATCGTTGATAATACCTGCTAATAGCGAAACTCCATCTGTTGAAGCAACAGTATTATCCCTTAAATTAATGAAAATTGGAATTGATATATCAGGAAGCTTTTTTTTGCTGCATCCACGTCTATTCTCATTTGTTTCAGATCCTATTTTTAAATCCATTTTATTTCTGATTCAAAATTCAGATAACCTATTAATTCTACAAGCTGCATTAGATCTGTTTTCTACCATTTTCATTGTGTTTGGAAATTCATTACAAAGGCAAATTGAATTGACCTTAAAATGTTTACTTAATATTCTGAATGATGATAATATGGGAAGTAAGGAAATTAAAAGAAAAAGAAGCGGTATTGATACTCAATTCAAAGAAATAATCATTGAACAAATATCTCTATTGTGGACATGTCAATCCTCTTTTTTTATGTCAATATTCGCTGATTTTGATTGTGACCTTGACAAAGTTGATATTTCTTTCAAACTATTAAAATCTTTAGTTGACTTTACATCTTCAGATAAGTTCAATTCAGGATCTTCAGTTAATATTCCATCATTATCATTAGAGGGTCTTAATGTTTTTGTTGAAGACATTCATTCCAATTTACAATTAATTGATAAAAATTCTTATTGGGAAAATAAAACATTATTACCATTATTAGAGCAAAGAGAGCAGAAAACTTCATTTATTGAATGTTCAGACATATTCAATGAAAAACCAAAAAAGGGAATTCCATTATTATTAGATAGAGGTTTTATCGTTTCAAACACTGATAAAGATATAGCAAATTTCTTATTTGAGAATAATTCAAGGATGAACAAGAAGACAATGGGTTTGTTACTGTCAGATCCAGAAAAAAAATCTCTTTTAAATAATTTCATTGGTTTATATGATTTTGCTGGTCTAAGAGTAGATGAAGCTCTACGTATCTTATTGACAAAATTTAGACTACCTGGTGAATCTCAACAAATCGAAAGAATCATTGAATGTTTTGCTCAAAAATATGTAAGCCAGCAAAAGTTTGACACAAATACTGAAGAAGGTGAGATCGTTAAGCCAGATCTAGATGCTGTTTTTGTATTGAGTTATTCCATAATTATGTTAAACACAGATTTACATAATCCTCAGGTTAAAGAGCATATGTCGTTTGAGGATTATTCAAACAATCTAAGAGGATGTTATAATTCCGAAGATTTTCCACACTGGTATTTGGATAAAATTTACTGTTCTATCCGAGATAGAGAAATTATTATGCCAGAAGAACACCACGGTAATAAGAAATGGTTTGATGATGCATGGGATAACATTATATCATCTACTGTGGTTGTAACAGAAAACACATTAAAGCGTGAAAGTAACATTAAAAATTTAAGTAACTATGATCTGGCTCAAGTTAATGAGGTTATGTTTTCCAACATTGGCCCAATGTTGGTAGAGTATTTCTGTAAAATAATGCTTGGAACAAGAGATGTACATGTGTTTTCAATGATACTCACTTCTATTGAGAAATGTTTAGACATTGCATGTTTTTTTAATCTACATGATTTATATTCAGACACATTGGTTCTTCTAGCAACATATACTGAAATACTGCCCAAAGAATCAGATGATATTGAAATTGACAACTCTGTGATTGAAATATATGTGGAGAGTTCAAACCTGCATATTCCAGTTAGTAAAATGACATTACTATTGGGTTCTGATTTTAAGAAGCAAAAGTATTTAGCTTCATTTTTCAAGATAATTGGAAAAAATAACATGATCTCTATGTTAAGTAATAAAATATGGAAAACGACTTTAGATTTACTAATTCATTTATATGAAAATAAATTAGTATCTCCTGACATATTTGTCGATTTTCAGAAGCAATTATGTATCGGGGCTTTACCAAAACCAAAACCTTTAAATGTTATTAACAAAGAAAAGATCAATCGTGGTATATTATCAGTTTTTGCTTCATATTTAAAAGGTGATGATGAACCATCTGATGCTGAGATTGAAACAGCACTTACAGCTTTTAATTGTGTCCAAAAAATAAATGTAGCAATGTCCATTTTTGGTGCAGGGGCTCATTTCACGCCAGAGTTTATTGAATTACTAATTAAATCCATTCAAAAAGACAAATCGGAAATTAATGGGTTTTATTTTGAACAAGAAGCGTTGTTCCTAATTGAAATTGTCATTGCCCTTTTCCTACATTGTAAGGATATATCAAAGATGGGAACTCTCATACTCGATACCATCAGTTATTTCACAGAATTAGATACTATTTCTAGAGTTGGAATTAGAAGGTTAACAAGTTATAAGTTACTATTATTATCAATATTGAATAATCAAGAAGGAGTTTTGTTGGATGTTACTAATAATATCATTAAACAGAATGAAGTATTTACAGATAAATTTTTCACTTCTTCTCACGGTACAGGTATGATCAAATCATTATTGCTGTTACCAAAAATTGACAGTTATAGTGACGTGCTCTATAAAGAAGAATCATTTTGGCAATTACTTAGAAATGTAGTATCGAATGAAAATCAGTTGGCACATATTTTTGACTTTCTAAACACTTCATTGAGAAAAGACTTCCGTATTTTTAGTGAACAAAACTTTAAATGGATTTTAGGGTTATTGGATGAAATATCTTCTGCTGGTGCAATCGGTAATAAATGGGAAGCCAGTAGTGAATATTCCTCGGGTGAGAATCCACACAAACAAATAATAGATACATCATTGAAATCTCTACTTTTAACTCAGTATTTATTGGAATCTATTGTAATTGACAACGTCCATGAAGATGAAACCTTATCTTTAATACAAGCTCTGGCACATCAATGCTTAAATCCTTGTTCTGAGATACGACAATATTCTATTAAATGTATCGAACAATCCTTAACCAAAGAAGAAATTATTACTTCTCTAAGTAAGTCTACGATTGAAAGAATAATGCATGATGGATTACTTCCTTTATTAGAACTTGATGAAGGTAGCGATCAAAAAGAATACTCTGTCCTTGAAATAATTCAGTTGATTACCAAGATATACTTAGTGAACTTAAAAATGCAAAAGGTCACTTCCATCATCTACGATGAAATTTTATTACTAGTCAAGAAATTTGATGATGATGAGAATATTAAAAGAGAAATTGAAACTTTGATAAATGGTAATGCAAGTTACAATAGTGAAACGACTAATTGAATATAAATATTATATTTATCCTATTTTACTTATTTCATTATATACATGATAGTCATTTTTTATAGAATATTAATTAACATAAATTGATGATGATGGCCACCATAAGTCTATCGTAATTTCATTTGATCAGTAAGGATATTATCTTCAAGTTTTGCTCTCATATAATCTAAAAGAATCAAACCCATTGTTGTACCTGGAATTGTTGCAATTGTTCTCCTGACAAATCCTCTGTATAGCCATCTTGATAGATCGTTTGTCGTTTTATGTAGAAAACGGATGTGAGAAAATGTATCTAAATATGAGTGTAAATAAATATGGAAATAAGATCTCTTTGAATGTTTTAACACTATGGTCGAAAATACTAATGGATGATCTTGTAAGTATTTGGAATTATTTGGAAAAGATTTATTGAAAATATCGAATGCTTCTAGTCTTGAAAAATGTACTTTCTGTATTTTAGTGAATGGATACTGGAAAACTTGGAGCAAAAGGGCAGCAGAGACACCGCCCACAAAGATAAAAGCTCTTCTTATCCATTTTTCTTCTTTCATGGTGGTGAATTTGGCTGGTGTCACGATTGGTGCAGTCTCATGCGTATCACTCTGGAACTCAAAAGTCTCCTTTACTCTAAACTTAAATCTTCTAAAACCATTTATTAGTTGTAAAACTAAATTTGATAAGTTACCTTTTATTAGCTCAAAAGTAGTGAAGTAAATTGCAAAGCCAAATGACTCTTTGATTGCAACTAAAGTGAAACCACTATAACAACCGATTAATCCAATTTCTTTCAATTTGTCAAAACCAAAAAGCCATAAATTGTTATATCTTTTGATACTTTCAAAAATCTCAGCAGTTGATGATCTAGTGTAAATGGCATCTATCGGAGTGGAAATAATTGATTGTGCAAGCCCTGCCAAAAATCCAGAGTTAAAAACGTTCCATGGGTTGAATACATTAACATAGTTTTCTGAAATGGTCCCAGTAGGTGATAAATTGGTTAATGTAGTCAAATAAGTTGAATATAAAACAACCCCTGTGGCAGAGTTGGCAAGTAATGGGGGTAGTATTCTATCAGGAATAACTTTCCAACCGTACTTATTTAATGCTTTTGTCAATAGCCCCAAAGAAGAGTTCTCAATAATAGAACTATATTTGTAAGGAATAATGAACTTTGAATTTGTTTTTAAATTAGAATTGGAATTGTTTTTCGAATTTGAGACATTCGAATCACCAGTCAATATCACTCTCACATAATGAAAGTAATCAAATCTGGCAGGTTTGAACAACTTAACAGGAGTACGTAAATAAAACGAAGTTAATTGATAAATAACTGATCTCCCACCAGCTGTGATAGCACCAATCGCCGTTGAAGATGTTGAAGTGGGTTTCAAGCTAGTACCCTCAAGATCGTCCTCAGCTATCCCCATATCCTCATTCCTTTTCGTTTCCACAAAATTTAAGAAATCAAGTTCAAATAATGATTTCGATCTTAATAAGAGCTTTATATCTCAATATCAAGAGAAAAAAACTCATTGCATCTTGCCTGTTATCCATATTAAATAATGAAAAGTTTCAGACCTCATCTCTTAAATTAAAAATCATGTCCGCATGCTAGCGACATAAAATATTATCCCGACATCCAATACCAATATATATAATTTTAACAAGAAGAAAGACATAACTACAGTCACGAAGACAGTCGAACCATCCAGGGAACCTTAATAAAAATAGAGAATGTTGAATAATTGTAATAATCGGTATCGGGTTCATTAATAATTGTAAAATACAGTTAAAAACGTCCTACGATTGCACTCAACAGACCTTATCCACTGAATAAATGAATAAGTCAAACAGTGTTCTTTTGTTCAGTAGTTTTTGATCGTTATACTATTAAAACCTCTGCCTTCCCATCCAAGATAACAATTTAGCAAACAAGTTTTAAGGCTTGACGGCTGAAATTTTAACCTTGGTTGATTTCTTATGACAAAGTAGTTAAATCAAACTGGTTTACACCAATTTCCCTCACGGGTAGATAACTGCTACTTGTTGAACAGAATAAACGTTGTAATTCACCGAATTTCCCACCTGATTTCTTATCTGAACTTCAAGAAGTTCCTTGTTGTAAACAGGTCTCTTAATCGTAGGAGCTACAACTATTCAACTGGTGCGAATCGAACGTACGTCGAAATAACAATTCTTGCGAACTGCACTACCGGCGCTACTCAAAACGGATCTGTTATAAAGGCGAAGTTTAGGAATACGTATAATTAGTACTCATGTGATTAGTATATTAACTACACACTGATATTCATTAATAGTTTTTATGAGTATATGCATTAATCCTATCATTATTATTATGGAAAGGTTAACCTTTATATTATATTCATAGTATTTATGTTTAAGAGTAAAGTATGAATCAAAATGATATTTATAGTCGAGCTTTTGATTGCCACCCAAATTCTAATTTGCCTTGTTTTCCTGGTTCTATCAATACATTTAAGATACTTGTTTCCTTATATTGAATTGATCTTGACATTGCAATCTTGAAATATTTTCCTAGATCATTTAAGTTAGTGATCAAATATCCTGAACAGCCTAGCCCTTTACCAACAATGTCATATCGGCAATTCTCAGTCAAAACAGTGGGTGGTGGCAAATTTCCATTGATGTAATTATTTTTGGTTGTTCCATGATATATACCACTATTGTTCATTATAATAACTACTAGACCTAATTTGTATCTAGCTGCAGTTTCTAATTCCATTCCAGAAAAGCCGAAAGCAGAATCACCTTGAATTAGAACAATTGATTTTTCCGGTCTTGATAACTTTGCTGAAATTGCATACCCTAAACCAATACCCATGGTAGCCAGGGTTCCGCAATCTAGTCTCTGTAATGGAAATTCCGTTGGAAAAGATATTCTGGCAACATCCATAGTATTTGCTCCCTCCGTTACAAGAATTGTGTTTCTGTCATCAATAAGCTTCTTAATTTTACCATAAACCACATTGTAATTCAATGAATTAGCATTACTAATTAATTTAGGGATGGTATTTTCTTTTAATTGTAATCTAATTTCATTGTTTTTTATTTTATCTTTCATTTCTTCTGATACTCCTTTGTATCTTAAAGTTTCATTGCTTTGTACTTTCATTAATAAACTTGTTAATTTTTCAACAGTCAATTTAATATCACCTAATAATGAGTGTTGAATTCCCTTTGAGTTATTCATACCGAGTGTTTTAGGATTGTTATCGACTTGGATAAACCTCACATTATCTTTGTATTTTGGAGGTTCACCAAAATGTAAAATCCAATTCAATTTAGCACCAAAAACCAAGATCAGATCAGCATTTTTCAATGCCATCGATCTTGCACTCGAAACGTTCAGTTTATTTGAATCCTCTATAATACCTTTGGCCATTGGAGTAGGAAGAAATGGCAGATTAAATTGATTAATTAAAAATCTTAATTCTTTAGATGCATGAACTGAACCTTTTCCAATAACAACCAATATATTTTTTTCAGTATCCTTTATGGTAGCATGTAAAGTGTTTGCAACGTACATTAAACTTCTCTCGTTTGGAACACAGTTCAATTCGTTAAAATTAATAGGTTTATGTGTAATATTAGAATGACTTATATCCTGTTCTATAGTTTTATGAATCAAATCCCCTGGAATCTCCAGAAATGAAATACCTTTAGAACCTAACATTGAATTTCTCATTGCTTCGTATATTAATAAATCGACGTTAGTTTCAGATAAAGTACCTGTGAATTTTAAGTATTTATTAAGTAAAGATATATGATCCAACTCCTGGAATCCATTTTTATATTTCTGTTGAGACTCAATCCCACCTGTGATTACAATAAGTGGCCAATTGTTTTCAATTGAATTATAAATTCCAGCTAAAGAATGAACCAAACCGGGTCCACCAACAGTCAATAGTACACCAGGTTTGTTATTCAAATAACCATAAACTGAAGCAGCGTAAGAAGCACTCTGTTCGTTTCTAAAGGAAATGAACCTAATACCATTTGCAATGAATGACTCAGCTAATTCAACAATGGGAATTCCAACTATACCAAAAATTGTATCTATTTCATAAGCTTTCAGTAGATGTGAAATATAATTAGGGATCGAGGTACTAACAGACATTGTTTGCATTTTTGATTGTCCTTTTTCTCATAAACCGGCCATTTAATATCAACAAAATGCCAAATCTTTTATATAATTCTACATAATGACCTTTTAAAGTATATAATATTTGTAAGAATTACACCTTAGGAAAAAGCGAGGATTGGAAATTTCACACACAAAAAAAAAATTTATTCTGAAAAATTCTATAGTTTCTATATAAGGACAAAATATAAGTATTTTTATAATTCGAAAACCATATACAAATATAAGGAACTTCTCAAAGGTTATAAAAAAATTGAATCATTATTAATAATTTCTTATATGGATTTTAATCAAACTTAAATTTCCTTGAAAGTGAAAATAAACCCAAATCAAATATCTGTCATTGAAGAAAAAAAGATATTAATTTTTCTTGATTAAAGAGATCCATGCATTTTATAACGATTTATAATTGGAATTAATAAAAATTAGACACACAAATTAATTTTTATCAAAACCTCGAAACAATAAGACATTGAAATATATCTTTAAAAAGTTAAACAGAAATTCCTCAGCGATTCAAAGTTTTCCCTTCAAAAGAATAAAAAAATACTTTTAAAAGGAAAGAATATTCAAAAAAAAAGACACACAAATCTTTTTGAATATTGTAAAAAAAAACATAATATAATATTTCTTTGTTAATTTTCCATTTTAAAAAATTATTCTTTGAAATCCACATCACGAACAGTTTAACTTAGTAATCCAAATAATAGAAAAAATTAAGGATTTTAAAGAAACAATTAAATTATTTCCCAATATCTTTTATATTGTATAATACATATAAAAGATATTAGAAAAGACACAATTCATTATTGAAATCTTTTTACCAAAAAATCAAATTCACACATTGAAAATTTTATAATTCTTTATTATTTTTTTCAATAAGCACACACAAACTTATATTAAATAAATAATTTTGCACAACATAAAACAGGAAAACAATCGTTGTTATTATTGTTTCCCATTTTCAATTATCATATAGTCATATATCTTTCATTGTTGTTAGAAAAGTAAAATTGGGTTTTTCTTTTTAAATTTATTTTAAAAAAAAGGAAGAGAAGAAATTAGAAAAAAAAACAATAACATATAAAAAAACAGTGAAGTAAGAAAATCAGAAAAAAAAAATTAGAATGTAAAAAGTAATATCAGAATAACGGTAATTTACTCAGGATCTCAAAATCTCAGATCCAAATTCTTGATCTTGCATCAACCTCCTTCATTTTACCAAATTAGTTCAAATTATGAAATCAACATAAAACAACAATACAGAAACGGAAAATCAGATCTCAAAAAGAAACATGAAGTAAAAAGTATCGGGGATTAGAAAGAAAGAATAAAAAATACGAAATTGCATTTTTAAATCTATCCTCATACGAAAATAGATCATGGGCGGCTTTAATGCAATTCATACATTTTAATAATAATTACAATCTCCAACAAATTTGATGTCATATCTCCAAAAAAAATCCAACGTCACGCATTTGTAACTGTAGTCATATGTAAATCAAACATAATGCACAACAATTTAATACAATAAAAGAAAAATTGGGGTAAAAGAGATAATAAAAAAATCCAACAAAAAGTAAAATTATCACTGTTCTAAGTAACTTCAAATACATTTTTCTTTTTTATTCAAATTTTCCATTCACCAGAATAAAAAACAAAATTGGGGTATAAAATTATTATTATTTTTTTCGTTGGAAGTATTATGAAAGGGTAGTTCAGAAAATAAAATATTCAATATCAATTGATATATAAATACTTAGAATCTTTGTAATCCCTTTTGTCTTGCTTGCCATTTTCTGTAAGCAATAGTAGCTAGAATAGCAATACAAGCTAAACCGACTAAAATGAAGACTAAGATAACACCACCTGGTAAAGTCATTTTTGTTTATTTATAATTATTTTCTTTTATAATATAATATAATATAAAATGTGTGCGAATGATTTTTTTTGTATATTTTATATATATATTAAAAAAATTCAAACGAAAGTGTGTACTTTTTTTTATTTCAAGCACTAAATAATAACAATATATCAAAGAGAAAAAAATTATGTGGAAATTTATACACACATATATATTCACACATATATATATAATAAATTTTCTTTTCAAATTGAAGAAAAAAATTGAAATTTCAGTTAACGAATTTGTAAAAAAATGAAAATTTGTTAAAGAAATTGAGTGGTTTGTTTTCTCTGATACCGAGAATAGAAATTTTTTATCATTTTTATTTCTTTTATTATGTTTTATTCGTTATGTTTATTTTTTATTTAATTTCGAAAAATTGAACCATTCTTCTTCGGATATTTACCTACTGAGTTTAGAAATCTCTTTTGAATGTTTTTTCTGGTACTTTTTTCTTTTTTGTTTTCCTTTTTATTTTATTGTTTTCCGTTTTCAGTTTGCAGCATCCAAACGGGAGTAACTGTACGGTTATGGAATAATCGTTGTCCATACGTATACTTTTCAGTTATTCAGTTCTAGGAACACAAGTCTATTATTTTAGTCTTGTAAGATTATTACTTGAATGAATAATAATAAAAAAAAGACTCAAATTCATACGCAGGTTAGGTTTATGTACAAATTTATGTCGTTGGTATATGCAAGATCTAGTTCAGAGTTAAGGTGAAACGTCAGGTTTGTGATGGTTTTGTTATGTATTGGTCATACGAAATTAGCGTAATCTAATCTTTGTAGTTCCTTCGTATACCTTTTTTATGATACTACGTACTATGTAATGTTGTTTTATTTGTGGCATCTGCTATTTTCATTTTTTTATGTTAGGTTTTGTATATTTGTTGTTCGTGGAATGTGATTTGTGATTTGTTACAATCTTTCAGGGTAAATTGGTGGGTAGTGATTGTGCATTTTTTTGTTTGCTATATTGCCAAATTGGGAAATTCCTTAATTTTATAATAATCTGGATGAAATCATAGTACTATTAAAGTGATTATGTGATTAATATAAAGTATGAAAGTATTTTATATACACTTATAAAAGTATTTAGCGTCACATCTGCCACTTTATTTCAATTGAACAAAGAGATCTAGAAAAAAAAAAAAAAAAGAAAGTAATGCCACCTAAGAAGAGCTCAGTATTTAGCAGATGGAATAAAGCCTCTTTGTTAGATTTGATTGAAAAATTAAAGGTTGATGATGTGCCATACTCGATCAAAAAAACTGAATTGATTCAACTGTTGGAAGATTATTTAGCTAGTTTGAAAGAGCCCTTGAATGATGTCATTGAATTTCCCGAATTACTAGAGTATTATTCTTCCAAGTCAAGTGAAACTGTTCCTGAAGAACAGCAAGAAGAGACCCAAACTGAAGTCGCAGGGAATACTTCTTTTGTCCAAAAGGAAGAGTTAGTTTCGCTAGCTGACACAAGTAAAGGTAAGATGAGTAATTTCATTGATTTTACCAAACTATTGGGTAAGAAAAGTACAAAGAAGGATGTGGATGAAACTCAAATGGAAGCAACTGCTCAAGATGAAGAGAACAGTGAAGAAGAAGATGATGATGAAGAGTACAAACTGACAGATGGAGAGGTTGATTCGGATAGCGAGTACGATGAGGACTTAGAAGATGAACTTGATGAACTCTTGAATATTGAAGATTATAATACTTACCAAAAAATTTTGTTCGAATTGAAACAATTCAATGAAGATGTACAAGATCATTTATCTACAGTTTACACAATAGCGTTTCTAATGTTCATTGTTGAATTTTCCTTTTTCTTCAAACACATCGTTGAAAAATATTTACACTGCAAAGATCCTTTCCAAAATTGCCAATATCAAAATAATTTAATGGCGATAGTCACGAATTTGTCCCTATGGTCATTAATATCCATCCTTATCCCATGTCTAATAAGTTACTACATCAATTTCATAAGATATGATCTACCTTCAATGGAAATTGATCCAATGATTTTTTCACTAGCAAAAATAATCATTTTTTTCATTCTCTCAAATGTAAACAAGAGTACACACAATATCTTCAATTGCAAGACCATTGATATCTTCATAAATATTTACAATGTATCATTAAATCAAATACCATTCTGGATCGGTATTATAGGGTGCGTATTGACACTATACATCTTCTAAAAACAAGATTGTCTATTTGTTTGTATTCTTTAACCCTCAAAACAAGAAAAAAATTCAAAGAAAGAAAGAAATTAGAATAAATTACTTGTAACCATAGTTCATTCATTTCACTACAATCTAGTTGTTGTTTTATTTGTTCTGTTTTTATTTTTTTTTCTAATTGTAACTTCAAAATAGTCTAAACATATATAATGATAATTTAAATTAACTACCATAAGAACTTATTTCATAGCAAAACCCTATTCCCACCCCCATATATTAAAACTTCCAGATCTGCTTTTAACAAACCTTGCGCTTGCTCTTCATGTTCGCCTAATTTCATGTTTTATATTTTGTATCCATTCTTTTATTATTGCCAGATTCGAATTAAGATTCAGATCCATTTTCGAGTCTAACAAACATATCATCAGGAGAAATTAAAAGTCATATTAGACGTAATAAATTCATAACTCCACGGAAACATCCGGAGAACAACGTTAAATAATACCCACTTTTTTCGAAAAGTCATAACGATTTAGCAGCAACTGGAATTTCCCACTCGCAACACAGAAAAATACGTAGGGAAACATGAAGTCACCATGCCACTCCACCCCTTTTTTGCTTGTTTAGAAGATTTTCTGCAGAGTTTCTTCTTAAAGATGTTCGAAAGTTCTAATTGAGTTTAATTTAATTTCGAAAAATTCATTTTCTCGAGAATCATAATCATATTATTACTATTTTTAATACAGTGAAATTAGAAAGAATACACAGCTAAATGAATTAGTCTATGTTCAATAAAATTCACAATCAATATTATATGGACTAAGGCTACTGCTGCTAATGGATGGAGAAAAGTTCATAAGTAGTAATTGGAACAAAGCAATAATAAACGATTGCCTAGAGGATGTAGTTAGTCAACTTTGTATTGGTAGGATATTTTGTACAACCATCTCATATGATGGGTGGGTCAATCTTAAAATTCAATTTTTAAAAAAGGGCATCAATTGGTATACTAGTTGGAAGAAACTGATACAGTTTCTTTTGTTATAGGTTTTGGAAGTAAAGTAAAGTATTTTCATTCATATATAATAACTGTATATTCTTACTATTTCATGGTTTATTATTGTTGAGATATTTGGATAATTGATAAAATAGATAAATTCGGTAACTTGTTCGTATCTATTTCATAGTTGAATCAAGGAAAAGATTGATAATTATTTTATTTATCAAGGATAGGAATCTGTGAATAATTTGATTACCAAAAAAATATACTAAAGTATCCCTAATAAGAAAATTATGTCAGATATTCCAGAAAATGTTAAACAAATTGTTGAGTTTGACCCTTGGTTAAAACCTTGGGCACAAGTTTTATCTGATAGAAGGTATTTAGCTGATAAATTCAAATATGAGATTCAACATTCTACAAATGATGGAAGTGAGATCTCGTTGAAGAAATTTGCTAGAGATTCTTATGAAACTTATGGTATACATGTTGATCCAAGTTCCAAAGTGATTACCTATCAAGAATGGGCACCAAATGCTTCTAAAGCTTTTTTAGTTGGTGATTTCAATAACTGGAATGAATTCTCTCATGAATTGCAAAAAATTGACGATTTTGGTAATTTTAAGATTGTGATACAACCAATTGTCAAAGATAACCAAAAAACATTTGCAATTGAACATGATTCAAAAATTAAAGTAATGTTTGTTCTTTCAAATGGTGAGAAACTTTTTAGATTGCCAGCTTGGATTACAAGGGCAACTCAGCCATCAAAAGAAACTACTAAAGAATTTGGCCCAGTTTATGAAGGTAGGTTTTGGAATCCTGAAACTCCGTATGTTTTTAAACATCAGAGACCAACGTTTAATTTATCAAATGACTCCTTAAGAATTTATGAAGCTCACATTGGTATATCTTCTCCAGAACCAAAAATTGCCTCTTATAAAAATTTTACCAAAAATGTTTTACCAAGAATTAGTGACTTAGGCTACAATTGCATTCAATTAATGGCTATTATGGAACATGCCTATTATGCTTCGTTTGGTTACCAAGTAACCAATTTTTTTGCCATTTCTTCTCGTTTTGGTACTCCAGAAGACTTAAAAGAACTGATCGATACCGCCCATTCCATGAATATTGTGGTTTTATTGGATGTCGTTCACAGTCATGCTTCCAAAAATGTTGAGGATGGTTTAAATATGTTCGATGGTTCAGATCATCATTTTTTCCATTCCCTATCTTCAGGTAGAGGTGAACATCCGTTATGGGATTCAAGATTATTTAACTATGGTAAATTTGAAACACAAAGATTTTTATTGGCAAACTTGGCGTACTACATAGACATATACCAATTTGATGGTTTCAGATTTGATGGTGTCACATCAATGTTATATATACATCATGGGGTTGGTGAAGGTGGTGCTTTTAGCGGTGATTATAATGAATATTTATCAAATGAAAGATCGCATGTTGATCATGAAGCTTTAGCTTACTTGATGTTAGCAAATGACTTAGTTCATGAATTATTACCAAATCAAGCTATTACGATTGCCGAAGATGTTTCAGGTTATCCTACTTTGTGTTTACCTAGAGAAATGGGAGGTGTTGGATTTGATTACAGATTAGCTATGGCATTACCAGATATGTGGATCAAGTTATTGAAAGAGAAAAAAGATGATGATTGGGATTTGGGTAATATTGCTTTTACTTTAACCAATAGAAGACATGGTGAAAAAGTTGTTGCTTATTGTGAATCGCACGATCAAGCTTTAGTCGGTGACAAAACTTTGGCATTTTGGTTAATGGACGCTGCTAT
The DNA here is from genome assembly GCA_003705975.2 of Tetrapisispora iriomotensis. Taxonomy (NCBI): domain Eukaryota; kingdom Fungi; phylum Ascomycota; class Saccharomycetes; order Saccharomycetales; family Saccharomycetaceae; genus Tetrapisispora; species Tetrapisispora iriomotensis. Next base: position 399,472 of record PPKC02000005.1, on the reverse strand, counting down.
GTACACAGACATGACTGTCCTAAAAGAAATAACTCCAGTTATTGATCGTGGTATTGCTTTACATAAAATGATCAGACTCTTAACAAACTCTTTAGGTGGTGAGGCATATCTAAATTTTGAAGGTAACGAATTTGGTCATCCAGAGTGGTTAGATTTCCCTAATGTGAACAATAATGATAGTTATCATTACGCTCGTAGACAATTCAATTTAATTGATGATCACCTATTGCGTTATCAACAATTGTATAAATTTGACAGAGCAATGCAACATGCTGAAGAAATGCATCAATGGTTAAATACCCCACAAGCTTATATTTCTTTGAAGCATGAAGTTGATAAAGTGATTGTTTTTGAAAGAAATGGTTTACTATTTATCTTTAACTTTCACCCAACAAACAGTTTTACTGACTATCGTGTCGGAGTAGATGTTGCAGGTAAATATAAAATTGTCTTAAGTACAGATAAAGAAGATTTTGGTGGTCATAACAGAATTGATGAAAATTCAGAATTTTTCACTACTGACTTAGAATGGAACAACAGAAAGAATTACCTGCAAGTTTATATCCCAAGCAGAACAGCAATTGTTTTAGCATTAGATAAATAAGAAATTGTAGATTTAAGTAGCTATTGTAATGAACAACTATATTAGGAGTAAACTAACTACTCAGAAAAAAGGTTCTATATTCATATGCAATATTGTTTTATTGGTTTTCAGTAAAAATTATGGTGTATATTAAAGAATGAAACATATGTAGTTAAGATACCAGAAGTTATTAGCATTAGCTTTTATTTTTATATTATATATTATAAATATTCTAGAAGGATATAGGACCAGTAATATCCAAGAATAGTGTAGATTAAAATTTAGTTAAGTCGTAAGATATTGTTGAGTTTTTTTCGTTGATCACATAATAAAAATAACCAGTGTGTGTGTAAAATCATATATTAATAATTGACAATCTTTTTTTATACTGATGAAGTAGTATCAGCAATATCATAATGTGCAACAACAGGTTTTTCATCTTCAATATGATTTAGTGAATCATAATCAGCACTAGTTGGTTTGAGATCTTCAGAAGAAACATCAAGCTTTGGAACATCTAGGATGAAATTTTTGGTTTTCCAAGCTGGAAGGTTAGCAGCCCACATTAAATCGATTTCTTCTAAAGTTTTACCTTTGGTTTCTGGGAACATGAAGAATGTATGGACAGTTAAAGCGACTGAAAAGACACCAAAGATAAGGTAAGTTTTCCAGGTAATGTTTCTGAAGGCACTTGGAACGAACATAGCCAAAGCGAAATTGAAAGCCCAGTTAACCGAAGCGGATAGAGCAGAACCTTTAGCTCTTTCAACATTGTTGAAGATTTCAGAGCAGTAAATCCAGATACCAATACCCCATGTTGGAGCGAAGGAACAGACAAATAAGTAACAACAAGCGATAACACCTTTAGCAGCACTTTTGTTGTCATCTGGAATTCTAATACGGACTGTGTCGTCACCTTCAAAACCACCTGGAGCTGGAACAGAATATGTAGCCAATAAACCAGAAACAGCGAATAACCAAGAAAACATTAGTATACCACCGACAATCAATATTGGTCTTCTACCAACCTTATCAACTAAAAATAAAGCTGGGATAGTCATGACAACATTTAGAACATATTGGATGGAACCTGATACTAATACGGAACTACCACTGTAACCAGCCATTTCGAAAATGTAAACAATATAGTACATCATAACATTCATACCACATAATTGTTGCCACATTTGAGCGGAAGTACCAACAATAGTCTTTCTAATAGTCTTCTTTCTGAATAGATCTTTGAAACCAAAGGCATCAGCTTGTTTGTCAATCACAGCTTGTTCTCTAATTTCCTCTAATTGAAATTTGACATATTCGTCTTCTAAGTCACCTTTAGCACTGATATTAGCGACGATTATAGAAGCGTCATCAAAACGATCATGAGTAGCTAACCATCTTGGAGATTCTGGTAAAAAGAAAGTAGCAATTAGTAAGACTAAACCAGGAACAAGTTGGATACCCCAAGTAATTCTGAAAGCAGCATCAGAGTCAATGAAATGACAACCGTAACCGATATAGAATAAGACCATGATACCAATAGTGACAGATAACTGGAATAGACCACCAATAGTACCTCTGATTTTTGGAGGAGAGACTTCTGAACAGTAAACTGGAGCGGTGGAAGAACCGAAACCAATACCAATACCAGCGATAACTCTACCAGCAACCAACATACCGACATTTTGGGAAGCACATTGAATAATGGCACCAATAATCCAGAAAGTAGCACATAAATGTAAAGAGACTCTTCTACCAAAAGCATCAGAAAACTTTGGGGAAATAATGGCACCACCAAAAGAACCAGCAGCCATAGAAGCCGTGATACCACCTTGCTTAGTAGCATCAGGCGTACCAAAGTATTCCTTGTAACCTTGCGTACCGATCATAGAAGACATGGAAGAAATATCGAAACCAAACATTAAACCAGAAATACATGAAATAATCCCGATGAAGTAAATGTTATAGATTTTTGGAAATTTGTCATATAAGGCACCTTTGTAATTGGTGTTCCTTAATAGTAAAGTGTCTTTGAAATTACCCATTTTTATGAATTGTTAATTTAAAATTGAATAATATTTGTAAAGTGTGTGTAATTGTATATTATAGTTTTGAATTTATTTTGGTTTTTTACATATAATTACAAATAAGAAAGAGATAGATTGAAGATACAAATCCCAAAATAAATTCATTCTAATTAGAGTCTCTGTTTTATATATGTATTTTTTATTAGAAACCTGAACCTTTCAATTACAAATTAATTAACCATTACTATTACATCTCTAAAACCAACTTCTTGATACAATCCAACAAAATGATGGTGAACTTCTAAGATGAGGGGAAATTATAAATAATAATCATTAATAGTTTTTTAAAACTATTAATGAACAATTACAATAGACATTGACCTCTGGTAAGACCATCAATGTCAGTAATATCAATATATTACTTAATCAAGATTCTCCGTAATTAATTAATTGTGACACAATCTCGTTATAAAATCTGGGGAAGTCTAGAAAAGAAATGTGAAAAATATAAACAAAAAATGTGGGTGAGATTACTTAAGTATGTAAAATTTCAATATAGAAACAAAGGTCAAGATGACTACTAGTATTGAGTTATTGATACTAAACCATGACATCGGTATCGAGACAATACCAGTTTAATTACATTCGGAGTCTAGATAACCGAAAGAAATGACGATTATGTAAATTACGTACCGATAGATAAGCCTTCTTAGTATAGAAAACCCTTTAACAATGCCAAACGTATACCATAGACTCTATGTGATGTTAAAATGTGGATGGGACCATATCGAACGGATGGTGTGATGACGACTCCGACTATTAGAACCGGTTTTTCGTAGTGGGTTATGTTCCATTACTTGTAACTACGATGGTGTAAATCGACCATGCAAGACGAGAGGATTAGCATAAAACAGAGCAATGGTCAAAAAATGTTTTTAGTATCTGAGGGTGACGATCGCGTGTTGCGGGTGAGAGGTGAGGGCGGCGCGCATGGCTGTGTACCAATCACTCTCCATTTGCAAGTAACAGTGATTTCCAACAGGAATGCACTGTAATATAAGAAATTAAGTAAGAGTAAGTTCTAAAGTCCTTGAAACATTGAGAGCTTGCATTTTTGAGTCCTTGAGTCCTTGTCTGTTGCCTTTATTTGAGACAGAGATGACTGGTTGTAGGAAAGAATATGACAGATGCTTCAACTCCGGTTTCCCTGGTCTTAGTACTACTGTTATATGATCTCCATTTGGGTTACATCATTAGCTTGACCAGAATTGTTAATCTGCTGTTTAAAATTATAACTTACCGAGTTACTAATTGGGCAGTGAACATCTGTAGATCAGAATCTTGTTGGAAAAGATGACCGATGTAATAAATATGCTGACTTGATTACTAGACTGTTGCGTCATTCGCCGATAAGATCATTTAGATGTTGGGTCTGGTGGATTGGGTCAAGTTCAAATTTGAGGTGACCTAACGCTTATTTTGTTTTTTGTTACCCGAATTGGTATTTTTATAGTGGGTAGGACAAGTTGAAAATTTTTATACCTATAAGTAAATTTTTAATTCATTTTCCAAGATGTATATAAATGTTCTACAATGCATTTTAATTGTATTAATATGTTTCTTGAATTGTATGTTTTAACACACCAATCATTTATATTTTGCTTTCAATATACCATATAATTGTTTAATTTAATTATTCAATTGTATGTGTTAAAAATTATATCTTTAGTTTCATTTATTATATAATTTGTTATTGTAAGGCATAGACAGAAATACTATCACACCGGTTTGAGTTGGTTCATCTAATTTTTGCTAATTTGAATTGATATAGAAGTTGTGTGAACATTTTTATTTTGTTATTTGGATTTTTATGTGTATGTGTATGTGTATGTATATGTGTATGTGTTGTAGTTGTTGACTACTATTTGTAAGCTACTCTTGTAAGTAAAAACTAAGGATCTCTGTTAAGATAGAAATAACTGGAATTTATTGTGAGGATTGTCAGTGACAATCCTGTTAATGGAAATAGATTTGATATTTTTTGGAGATGTCAATTAAAAAGCTACTTATTGCTGATTTTGATGAAACGATTACGTATAAGGACACTATTAGTGTTCTGTCGAAGTTGCCATACTTTGTAAGAGCAAGGAGTAGATGTAGGAAAAGAACTTATCAATTTGATGAAATTCCCAATTGGGATCATTTTGTAAGTTATTATTTGGGGGTATATTCTAATTCTGTTGGTAAAATTGCTAGGGTATTGCCAGTTCTTGAGACAGATCATATGGCGATAAGTAGAAATGAGTACTTGGATCGTCTAAAAAAAGAAATAAGCTACCAAAATGAGTTGAAAACTGCAATTGAATTGAAAAGCATTGATCATATTGTCGAGAGCGGTGTCTTTAATGGGATCTCAGTGGATGACTTGAAAGATTTCTTAATCTCTTTAAAGAAGGATGCCGATATTGATTCAGATATTATTAAGGCTGACTTCACACCTTTTATTAGTAAATTCCTGGAAAATTCTACTAATGGGTTCAAGATTCTCTCCATTAACTGGTCCAAGGAATTTATATACTACATGGTAAATGGAAGTAGAACTTCCGATAATGTAAAAAAGGAATTTGTGCAAATCAAAAACATATATTGTAACGATTTATTATTGAGTAAGGATGAAAAACAGTTGTATACTGGTGAGATGAGCAGGCAAGTTGTGGCAGGTTCAGATAAATTTCAACTTTTACAGGAAATAAGTGACAAACAACTGAAAAATCAAGAAAATAGTTCCATATGGTTTGTAGGCGACAGTGAAACTGATCTATTGGGTTTATTACACCCAGATGTAAATGGGGTTCTACTCTTAGATCCAACGATTGATGAGAAACAGATGGCAAAGTTTATTAAAATTGTAAAAACTTTACTAAATTCATGTGAGAAATCTATTGATGAATTCATTAGTTCCAACGATGTACAATATATTAAGCTTTTTGAAAAATACAAAGACAGTAATAAGTTTTTTTATTTAGCTAAGACTTGGAAAGCATTGGAGCATTTGATACTTTAAACTAATTGATTGAACAGATAATGTGATATGATTATGATATACTTTACTTGGAATCTACAACCTTAATCTATATAGTGATCTATATGGTAACTGATGGGTTATTTGATTCATCATTGTATACGATGTATATTTTCTATATAAAACTAGATCAAGCAGTCAGTAATAAACTTGTTAGAAATGAAAAAAAAAAAAGTGAAAAATAATTAAAAAAATCGATGAGCATCAAACATAGAAGAATAAAGAAATCTATTTATAAGTAACAGGGTATTACTCTTTTGAAATTTTGCCTCTAGATAGTCTAAGCGATATCAAGTATTAAGGCAAGGATGAGTAGTTTAAGTGGGCTTGTTAATAGTGCTACGATTGAGCTATCAGATAGTGCTAAAAATTTGCATGATGAAATGATTAAAAATATTAATAAAACATTATTCACACAGCAAGAAATGCAAGATATTGTAGGTATAACTTCCTTAAGTGATTTAATGGTTCTAATCCAAGAACTTCTGAATAAGAATTTAATCAAATTAGTCAAACAAAATAATGAGTTGAAGTTTCAAGCTGTTGATCTCAGTGAAGCAGCTAAGAAATCCACAATGAGTGCAGAGGAATCGTTAGTTTACTCTTACATAGAAGCCAGTGGAAGAGAAGGTATATGGACCAAAACTATCAAAGCTAGAACAAATTTACATCAACATGTCGTTCTGAAATGTTTAAAATCATTAGAATCCCAAAGATACGTCAAGAGTGTTAAAAGTGTGAAATACCCAACAAGAAAAATTTACATGTTATATAACCTACAACCATCTATTGATATCACCGGTGGTCCCTGGTTCACAGATAGTGAGTTGGATGTCGAGTTCATCAATAGTTTACTGACTATTGTTTGGAGATATGTCTCTGAAAAATCTTTCCCTAATGGTTTCAAAAATTTCTTAGATTCTGACACTGATTCTAAAAAAGTTTTATTCTCACCAACTGTCAAGAATTATTCCACTGTGGAAGAAATCCTATCTTTTATTAGCAACGCACAAGTTGCCAACGTAGAATTGAACAAAAATAATATAAGATCACTATGTGAAGTATTAGTATTTGATGATAAACTGGAGAAAATAGAACACGACTGTTATAAAGTCACATTACAAAGTGTATTACAACTTACCAACAGAAACAAATCTAGCAACACTAATTATAATGAACAAAAAATTCAAGTCAAATTAGAAGATGAAAACACAAACACAAACACAGAAAATAATGATCAAAAACAAACTCAAAATAAAAATCTAACTTATATTGAAGAAAATGAATTTTCAATATTTAATCATTACAGTTATTTACCTGCATCGCAACAAGACAAAGAAGCAGTTTATTTCGATGAATGGGTATTATAATTATAGAAACTACATACACACATATCTATATAATAGACAAAAGAAAATAAAAATTAAGAAATAAAATCAAAAAATTGTCTACCCTTTATATACCACAAAAAAAGATAAATAAACATATTTAATACAAAATTAAAAAACCAAGAATTAAATATTTCGCATTAACCCAAAGAGGAAAGATCTCACCGCCGCTCGTCCGAAACAGCTCCCCAACCGAACAAAACCACGTATAAACAGTTTTTAGAAAAATCGGTTGTTAAAAAACATCCAAGCAAATAATTACAACCACCTATAAACATTTCCCCATTCATCCTCCGTGCACAATAATACTCTTTATAATAAATTTGTTGAACAAAATTTCGGGGAAAAAGTGGAGTAAATAACTTTAAATTTAAAACCTAATTAGGTATACAGAAGCGGAGTTTTTCTTATTTATATAATTTCTCGTGACCAAAAAGATCATTCATATTTTAGCCGCCGATCATTTTTGCCTGTCCATTTCTTGGTTTTTTCTGTATTGTCCTCCCATTTTGATGATACCGGTACGGCTGTTTAAGTAACAAATCTTTTTTTTTATTGGTAAAACTCAACAAATTCCGTTTAATTGTTTCTTTAATTGACTTGTATTACCTAATAGGTCATGTACTAATCTCTGGCGGTAAGTTAAAATAGATTGGATCTTACCGAAAACAGTTAATGCATCGTAGGAACCAAATCCAAACTAAGAAAGTAAAATTGGAGTAAAAAAATAAAGGGCCCTGCAATATATAGTATTACTTTATTATATTATTATTATTATATTTTTTGTTGAGAATAAACAGGGACAAATGGCTGAATTTGTACGGTTTTGTAGTTAAATGTATTGATTTTCAGATTTGTGCTATTTAGATGCAAGTTACAGAAAATTGGATCTGAATAGTCCCTAGTAACCGACGGAATAAAAATGGAATTATCATTAAAGAAAAAGGTATAAATAAGGCGGTTATTTTTTGTATTTTAGTGGAAATACTTTGCATTTTTAATTCCCTTTTTGTAAGTGTTTCTGTTTTATAGTGTCTCTAAACATAAATATATATACATATATATATATACATATATATACATATATTAAAGGGAAAAAAATTGGAAAATGTCAGACAGTGAAGAAAATTTACAAGGTAACTTGAATGGGGATGTTTATGAGGATAATACTGCGTTGAAAGGAACAGTTGATGAACCTGTTGGTAAAATTTATACAAGTGGTGAGAATGACGAGTATATTTATATTGGTAGAACTAAATTTTTGAAAACTGATTTGTATGATGCGTTTGGTGGTACTTTACAACCAGGTTTGGCACCAGCTTCATCTCATAAATTTGGTAATCCAGCTCCATTGGGTTTATCAGCTTTTGCCTTGACTACTTTTGTTTTATCTATGTTTAATGCAAGAGCTCAGGGAATCACGACACCAAATGTAGTTGTTGGTTTGGCTATGTTTTATGGTGGTTTGGTTCAATTGATTGCAGGCATTTGGGAATTGGCTTTAGAAAACACTTTTGGTGCTACCGCTTTATGTTCTTATGGTGGGTTTTGGTTAAGTTTTGGTGCTATCCATATTCCATGGTTTGGTATTTTAGAAGCTTATGCTGAAGAGCCTACCCAATTGAAAAATGCATTAGGTTTTTATCTATTGGGTTGGTGTATATTTACGTTTGGTTTGACTATTTGTACTATGAAATCCACTGTCATGTTCTTCGCCTTATTCTTTTTGTTAGGTGTAACTTTCTTATTGTTATCAATCGGTGAGTTTGCCGAGAGTGTGGGTACTACAAGAGCTGCTGGTGTTCTAGGTGTCATTGTAGCATTCATTGCTTGGTACAATGCATATGCGGGTGTGGCCACAAGACAAAACTCTTATTTCATGGCTCGTCCATTCCCACTACCAACCAGCGAACGTGTTATTTTCTAAAAAGCATCCACACATTAATAATAATAATAATAACAATAATAATAATAATAATAATAATAAAAACAATACTGGAAATAATATTCTCTTTTTTTTTAGGTTGCACAATTATGGGCAGTTGATCATTCCATGAGAAATTTTAATAAGAATAAGATGAATTTCTACTCTAACTAAAATATGATTCTTTATCTTTTGAAAAACAGCTCCAACAGTATTAGGTATAATATTTAAGTTTATTTCCTCATCATAATAATGGAAATAGGCATTGCATATAAATTAAAAATAATGAACTCAACTATGATGACAAATCAATTTTATCTATATATTTCTTTTGTAAACAAAACTCCCTTCAAAATGATGACACTTATAACTGTCAATACTTGATAGCAATTTAATTTGAAGTTCAAAATAACAGAATTGTATTGTTCATTTTTCCATCATAGATAATTACTTTCATTATAACATGTCTCTTTTTTATAATAAGAAAGGTCAATACTGCTAAAACTAGAATTAAAGTTATAAGTCGTCTTATTAAATACAAGAAAAGAGGAAACAGCAAAAAAAATGGGTTTATCTTGTATTTACCGTCGCGTCACATTTACAAGATCTGTCATTTTGACAATTGACGTCTTTTCGAGCTGAAATCTTAACGAAATCCGATTATTTGAACAATTGACATTCTATCATTGATCTTACTCATTTACAAAAGTATAGACATTAAAAAAATTCATAAATTTGAATTCAGAAAATAATAACGTATCTGCATGCACAAAAAGTTACAGCCTTCATTACTTCAGCAATGGTAAGCATAAGCATCCAAAATAACTCTCCAAAAATCAAACTACAATAATATAGATTTTTAAATCAACTGTTAATAAATGTGGCATGTTGTTAACTAAAACGATGAATCCACTGGTATCTTTATGTTGTTTCTGTCTCTATTATGTTTTAGATTGATTTCATTTAATGTTTCAATGAGTATTTATCACAGCCCGAAAAATGGGAGAAATGAGTGAAAAATAAAGGAATAGTAATTTCTTTTCGATTTTGAAATTGCTTCGAGAAGTTAATTTCAAAATTTGAAAAATTTGAAATAATTGAAAATACTTGGCAGAATATGACAGATAACTTCAACTTCTATAAAAGCAGTTTGAAATTCAATTATTAGTAACAAACCAGATTTTACCGATTTAATCAATTTTATTGGAAACTGTATATCAGTAAAGCAACTTATTGTAATAAGTGTAAAGCTATGTCTTGGGAAGGTTTTAAAAAAGCGATAAATAGAGCAGGTAATTCTGTCATAATCAAAAATGTTGATAAAACTGTTGATAAAGAATATAATATTGAGGAAAGACGTTATAAGGTTTTGCAAAGATCTGGTGATGTCTTGCAAAAGGAATCCAAAGCTTATTTAGATTCTATTAGACAAGTTACACAATCTCAAGTCACCATTGCTGAAGTTATTTCTTCATTATATGATGATTCCAAGTTTGTAAGTGGTGGTGGCTATAATGTTGGTAATTACTATTTACAAAGTGTTCAAGATTTTGATTCTGAAACTGTTAAACAACTAGACGGTCCATTCAGAGAAACTATCTTAGATCCAATCACAAAATTTTCAAACTATTTCAAAGAAATTGATGAAGCAATTAAGAAAAGAGATCACAAGAAACAAGATTTTGATGCAGCAAAAGCTAAAGTAAGAAGGTTAGTGGATAAACCTGCTAAAGATGCTTCCAAATTACCAAGAGCAGAAAAGGAATTACAATTCGCAAAGGATGTTTTTGATAATTTAAATGACCAATTGAAAGCTGAGATGCCACAACTAATTGCGTTAAGAGTGCCATATTACGATCCAAGCTTTGAAGCTCTGGTAAAAATTCAAATGAGATTTTGTACCGACGGTTATACTAGATTAGCACAAGTTCAACAATATTTAGATCAGCAGTCTAGAGATGATTATGCAAATGGTTTGTTAGATCAAAAAATTGATGACCTATTACAGCAAATGACTTCTTTAGACATCTGTGCATTAGGTTTTAAGTAATTTAAAGCCTGATATATTAATAAGAAATAGACTTTTATAGGTTAAATAATTCAACAGTATAATAAATATAATGTAATAATGAAAAATTAACGTAATTATTGCGCCTTATATTATTGTAGGACACCTTTGATAATTAAGAGGTTCAAATATTCCCTCTTCCCCAGAGCATCAACTCAAGCAAATAAAAAAGATAAAAATGGATAAATTCTTCTTTAATTATTCAAAAATATAACTAAATTTATAAATAGTCAATTATTATTATTACTTTTTAAGATCGATCTTCGGAGTTAGAATGACAACACTTTATACCTTTTACCCAAGGGCAATTAACAATCTGTTGAGAGGTTAAACGTCTACTTGAAACAGGCTCCAGAATTGAATATATCACATTTTTACAATCTTGATTTGAAAATTTTTCAATAGGTTCAAATCCTTTTTCAGTTTTAATGTCCTTGATGAATTTTGAATAAATTTCATCACTTTTTTGTGCAGTAGCCCATAAATGGCGTCCTATTCTCATTGCCATGTATATCATACCACAAGCCCAAATGTCAACAGCTCTGGGGTCAAACTTTTCATGAGTATATTCTTCTGGGGCAATATATTGTGATGAACCACAAATATAATCAGTAAAATGCACTTTATCTTCCCAAGCCATCCTAAAACATTCACTGGCACCAAAATCGATAATTTTTACCGTACCGGTAGCCGTCAGTAATACGTTTTCGGGCTTTAAATCTCTATGAGCTACGCCCATATCATGCATGTACTTAACACCTGAAACAATTTGTTTGAAAAAGCAGTCAGCTTCAATTTGCGTCAGTCTAGAATTTTCAGATGTTGTTATCAAGGTGAATAAATCACCTCCTGGACAATATTCCATCACTTCAAAATAATTTTTATTTTCATCAGCAAATAGGTCTAAAGTCTGTATTATATTAGGGTGTTTTAATGAGGATGAAATACAAAATTCCGAGGTTATTCTTTTTAAGAATACTTCACAAGTTTCTTCTTCTTTCCTTTTGATCTCTTTTACTGCATAATAAATTGGTTCTGAGTTTTTTGCTTCATTTTTCTTCTGGCATATTCTAACGGTACCGTATGCTCCTTTACCAATGACTTGTTTACAACAACCGTATACATCTGAAAAATTTATGGGACTTGTTATATCTGTACTTATAGTAGAAAGAGTTGGAGTTTTTTTCAGTTTGTAAGTATCAGGTGCCGGAAGTGACTCGCCATTATTAGCATTATTTTTATTGTCGGCAGTCACCACAAAGTCTTCACTTTTCTTTTCGTTTATATTTTTCAGAAAACCTGTAATAACTTTTGATGTGCATGGATGAGATTTCGAATCTTGTGAACCTGTTTTGGTATAATAACTTCTAGCATTCAAATCATTGACACTCTCTGGATCATTTATTCTCTCTACAATGAAATTGTTATCCTTGAACAACTCACGTACAGCCCATTTGGCATTATCGATATTCTTTGTCACATCAGTCTCTTTATTTTTAGATATTTTAATCTTTTTAATAAGTGAAGATAAATTATCTTGTCTTTTCAAATTTTTCAAATTATGTGTATGAGTACCATCTTCATTAACTTGCAGTCTCTTATTAGACTCAAAGGGCAACGTACTCAAATTCAGAGAAGAGCTAGGACCTGGAGTGATTGTTGGGGAAGATATACTATTATTATTACTCGAACTCATTTGAAAGTGAGAACTCACTGAAGAACTCGAAGAAGAAACTTTATTGCAACTATTAATTATTGTATCTGAATCATAATTTGAACGGTTGGGAGAAGAAATAGACACAACTGATGACGATGTAACAGTAGTGGCACTTGTTGTTGCATCGTTACTACTAAAATATTTCGAAAAATTTCTCTTAATAAAACTATTTTTTTTGCTTATAGCAACATGGCTACTATGATCAGCAACACTCGTCATATTTCCTTACCAAACGAGCTATGCAAAGTGAATGGAATTAAGTATTAATATATCGTTACAATGGTTAAATGCTAGTGTATTGTTCTCATACAAATATATAAATACAAATACTTTTACATATACTTCCACACACACATATATAAATATTTATATATGTGTGTGTGCATTGAAAATTCATCATATTGAAAACTTGAACTCATCGAGCTTAGTAATGTTGCGAATGTAGCAAAAAATTATTTCTTCTGCCAAGAACAAAAAAACGACTAAGCAATGTTGTTTTTTCAACCCGGGTAAACACACCCACTCACCCCACCAAGCCATTCGACAGACTACAGAGTTTACACTTTTCACTCCTGTTTGACGGGCGTGTGGTCTAGAGGTATGATTTCCGCTTAGGGTGCGGGAGGTCCCGGGTTCGATTCCCGGCTCGCCCCGTTTGACGCTAATTTTTTTTGTTATGCAGTTGCCCTCACCTTAAATCTCCCGCATTGGCAGGTGAATGACCTGACCATAGAAAATCACAACGCGATCTACCCAAAACACAACACCCACTACTGTCTCTTCTCTGTACCACCAATAAAAGGTCATTCATTTTCCACCACGGCAACACAGTTTCTCGGTTGTAACCAGTACACATCCCACACTAACAACATCCCTTGCCCTTCAAACCTGGAAACTGAAAATTGCGTGATCGTAATTGATTGTCCTTTATCTTTCAAGAGTTACACTGTTACACTGTTACATCTAGGTATTCGTATCTGTTTTTGCCGCCCAATTAAATTATATACTTTTAGTAAATGTCATGGACTAATCTCATTGGTCGGAGAAGATCGTTCAAACTCTCGAGATGCTCGAGTTATATAGTCGTTGTTCGGATAAATGAATATTACTAGTGTTAGTGTTGGTTCATAAGCTCTTTTCAATTTCCTTATTACGGTTATTGATGATGTTTTTGTGTTTGAAAGTTATCTCTTCATTATCAATTGAACATTCTATTATTCTCTATGTTGATAGAAACAAGGTTGATTATTTTATAAATAATTTTTGTGATTGAAAAATTGTTTTATATATAAGGGTGATTTATTTTAGGTTAATGTTCAACTGTAATGTTATCCCTGTCCATGTTCCCCCTTATGTTTCATAAGATGGTTTTTTTCTTGCATGCAGACTTATAATCATACAAACGCACATTCACACATATATATATAGAGAGTTATATCTATCTATATATATATACTTATTTATATTCTTATTGCTTATTTATTATACAATATAACTAGATCAGCAGCACCCAAAAAAAATAATTTCATTCACATTTTATTATTTATTCATTAATTGATTTATTGATTTATTAGTACCATGTCAGCTACAGTTTTAACAAATTCAACGAAAAATTTACTATTGTTTAAAAATAGTAGTAAAAACAATAAAGTTTTAATTAATTTTACAATTAATTCTTTACGTAATTATACTAATTCTGAGAAAACTTTAAAAGAAAGGTTTGCTGAGATTTTCCCTGAGAAACAAAGAGAAATTAAAGAATTTAAGAAAGATTATGGACATATTGTTATTGATAATGTTAAGTTAGAACAAGCCTATGGTGGTATGAGAGGTATTAAAGGTTTAGTTTGGGAAGGTTCTGTTTTAGATCCTGAAGAAGGTATTAAATTTAGGGGTAAAACTATTCCAGAAATTCAAAAAATATTACCAAAAGCTGTTGATGGTGAAGAACCATTACCAGAAGCAATTTTTTGGCTATTATTAACAGGTGAAGTTCCAACTGAATCTCAAGTTAAAGCATTTTCTGCAGATTTAGCTTCAAGATCAGAACTACCTGAACATGTTGAAAAATTATTGGATAATTTACCAAAACATTTACATCCAATGGCTCAATTTTCAATGGCAGTTACTGCATTAGAATCAGAGTCAAAATTCGCTAAAGCTTATGCACAAGGTGTCTCTAAAAAAGATTATTGGAATTATACTTTTGAAGATTCTTTAGACTTATTAGGTAAATTACCTGTTATTGCTTCTAAAATTTATCGTAACGTTTTCAAAGATGGTAAAATTGCTCCAATTGATCCAAATGCTGATTATGGTAAAAATTTAGCAAATTTATTAGGTTTTGCTAATAAAGATTTTGTTGATTTAATGAGATTGTATTTAACTATTCATTCTGATCATGAAGGTGGTAATGTTTCTGCTCATACAACTCATTTGGTTGGTTCTGCTTTATCTTCCCCATATCTTTCTTTATCCGCTGGTCTAAATGGTTTAGCTGGTCCTTTACATGGTAGAGCTAATCAAGAAGTTTTAGAATGGTTATTCAAGTTAAGAGAAGAAGTTAAAGGTGATTATTCAAAAGAAACTATCGAAAAATACTTATGGGATACTTTGAACTCAGGTAGAGTCGTCCCAGGTTATGGTCATGCCGTTTTAAGAAAAACTGATCCACGTTATACCGCTCAAAGAGAATTCGCTCTAAAACATTTCCCAGATTATGAATTATTCAAATTGGTTTCCACAATTTATGAAGTAGCTCCAAAAGTTTTAACTAAGCATGGTAAAACTAAAAACCCATGGCCAAACGTTGATTCTCATTCTGGTGTTTTGCTACAATACTATGGTTTAACTGAAGCTTCTTTCTACACTGTCTTATTCGGTGTCGCTAGAGCTTTCGGTGTGTTACCACAAATAATTACTGACAGAGCTGTCGGTTCCGCTATTGAAAGACCAAAATCTTTCTCAACTGAAAAATACAAGTCTTTAGTCAAATCTATTATTACTAAAAATTGAAAAATGAATTAAATCTACCAAAAAAGATATACAGAAAAGGATGAATAGACAAAATTGTTTTTACCTTGTAAAAGTTTGTTATAAATCTGTTCAAAAATAAAAAAACCATTCAAATTATTTTATCTACAGTTAAATAGTATTTTATATATCCATATATCTTTTAATGAATGACGATTATTTAATTATTTAATTATTCACATTTTAAATTCTAAATTTTAAATTTTGGGAAGGTTTTCAAGTGTCAGAATATGATATAAAATCATACATAAAAAAAAAATGAACAAACAAGAACCTCATTTTGTATTTTCAATTTTAATTGCCATTCATTGTGACACCTCAAAAAGACATTTAATCAAAAGGAGCATAATCGCTTCATTTTCCACTTGGTAATATTAAGACAAAAAAAAAAAAAGGGATCTATTAAGGATCAATGTATCTTATATTTGCATTTTAAATAACTATCGTTTTTACATGAGGGACCATATATATATAAATCAACTTTTATACACAATGTTAAATATTTTTTATGTTTTGGTCACAATTGTTAATAATGTGTAATACTCAGAAAATTCGGAAAAATCAAACACGTATAATAGCAACTAAATAGTAAATAAAGGTAAATAATGGTCAGAATCGCAATAATTACTTACTCTCTTTACGGACATACAGAAAAACTTGCTAAAGCAATTCAAGCAGGTATCAAATCTGCAGGAGGTTCTGCTGACTTATACAGAGTTGCTGAAACTTTAAGTGATGAGGTTCTGGAGAAAATGAATGCTCCTCCAAAAACTGAGGCGATTCCAACAATAACCATAAATGATTTAGAGAATTATGATGCCTTCCTGTTTGGTGTCCCAACTAGATTTGGAACTTGTTCAGCCCAGTGGAGCACATTCTGGGATCGGACTGGTGGTATATGGGTAAAGGGCGGTTTAGTTGGAAAAGCTGCTGGCTTTTTTGTTAGTACAGCATCTATGGGTGGTGGACAAGAGAGTACAGTGAAAGCCTGTTTGAATTATTTGGTTCACCATGGTATTATATATGTACCTCTTGGTTACAACCAATGTTTCACAGAATTAGCAAACATAAAAGAAGTCCATGGCTCTTCTCCATGGGGTGCTGGAACCCTAGCAGGCCCGGATAATTCAAGACTACCTTCTGATTTAGAGTTAAGAATAGCAAATATTCAAGGAAAAACATTTTTCGAAATTGTCAGCAAGATATATGGAGATGAAACCTTAAAAAAAAATGAGACATCTGCGAAGAGTGTTGAGCATACCAAGTCTAAAGCTGATATTCCCAATAGCAATTTAAAGAAAGTGAAATCTAAAGAAAAAGGGAAGAAAAAATCAAGTTGTATAATTTGCTAAGAAATAATTACCTATTTCAATGTTATTTAAAGAATGTATATTGGGAATTTCTTGGCGAAAAATATTCAATTATAATTAATTTTTTTTTAGCTGTATAAAAACCTTAACAATACAATTAGTACTTCAAAAAATTCCCAGAAAGTTATGTTTTAGATTTTTTGAACACTACGTAATTTATTTAGAATCCATCCTCTAAGCTTTACACAATCCATTAATATAGAATAGTATTGAATTAATAAAAATCGTTAAGATCAAAGGTCTAGGATGGCGGAAGATTTTTTTCTAAGGTCAGGGATTGAGACATCGACACTAGACTGTTTACGTGCATTGATGATTTCTTGCATTACAATATCAGTATTGTTTATTATCGTACTTTTATTTTGTTGGGTTAATTTCCTAAAATTAAATAGCGTCGCACTTAAAAATTGGTTCCCTAGCACTACAATACTTTTGACATCACAAGAAATTAATGTCTCTCCCCAGTCTCCACAACCAACCCAAGCAAAAGAGATTTTAGATGTGGAAGAATAGTTTTTCCCATCTTGTATAGAAATATTTTCATTATCCCCAAGAATTGACAGAATACAAACTCAAACTTCATTGAATGAAAAATTCTTCTATCTTAATAAATTGAGTAAATATTTTTTTGATGATAATGTACAAATACTATATAAACTATTATAGATGAAATTTTGTAAGGAAAAATGCGAAACGATCTAATGTTAGACATCAAATTAATCAGACTTTTTCTTCTTCTTCTTTTCAGATTCACCATCATCTTCAGCCTTTCTCTTCTTTTCCTTCTTTTCCCTCTTATCTTTCTTATCTTTCTTATCTTTCTTATCTTTCTTTTCTTTCTTTTCCTTCTTCTCCTTCTTTTCTTCAGATTTTTCTTCAGATTTTTCTTCAGATTTTTCTTCAGATTTTTCTTCAGACTTTTCAACTTCTTTAATTAATAGTTTATCTTCAGTTGATGCAGCTTCAGAATTATCCAGTGGAACATATTCTTTCTTCCATTCAGCTGGGGTGTTTTCGTTAACACGACCAAACTTATCTAACTTACCGTCAGCCTTCATTTGCTTCTTCTTTTGAGCAATTGGACCTAGACCCCATCTTCTTGGGTATAAATCTCTTTCCATAATACATCTCTTAACAGTTGCAACAACACCATGGTCACATGAAGCTAAATCAACTGTAGACATTTGAGCAACTGCAACTGCAATAGCTTCACCCTTTGTTGTGATTAAGACAACTTCGTCGTATAGTTCAATACCTTCTTCATAACGTAATAAACCTGGAATCATTAATTTAGCACCGTAACAGACGGCGTTGACAGCAGAGTCCTTAACAACAATTCTCTTGTAACCAACTAATAAGGTTTCTAATGGTTGGATAATCTTTCTTAAGTAAGATTCATCTCTAGTGTTATCATAAACCCATTGGGCATCCATAACATCATGTAAAGTGACCATGTTATCACTTTCACCTAAGGCACCTGATCTAACACGACGTAATTCTTGCATGTGACCACCGACACCTAATAACATACCTAAATGAACACATAATGTACGCATATAAGTACCAGCTTCACATGAAGCCCAGAAAACACCTAAGTTTCTCTTGTTGTCAAATTCAATTAAATTAGAATCATAAATTGTACGAACACGTAATTGACGTTTAACAGCAGAAATCAATGGTGGTCTTTGGAATAAAGCACCAGTTAAGTTTTCTAAACCACGGCCCAATTCTTTTTCGTCCTTTAATGCATCATGTAATCTGACAATACAAACATACTCTTTACCAGCACCTTGTTGGGATTTAACTAATCTAGTAGCTCTGTCAACACAAACAATCAAACACCCAGTAACTTTTGGATCTAAAGTACCAGAATGACCAGTTTTTTCACAACGTAAAATACGTTTAATCCAAGCTACAACTTCATGAGAAGATGGATTAGATGGTTTATCTAAATTGATAACACCGGAACTGATGTAAGATTTTAAATCTCTCTTCAATGGAGCACTACCAGATGGAATAGGAGTATAATGACCACTTCTGACCAGTAACTTGTCGTAGTTTTTTAACAGTAATGGCCATTCACTAGTTTCAGAAGATGGTGCAACAGTTTCTGGTTTAATAACGTAATCTTGAGACATCTTGCACTTTTACAGATATTATTTTCACTTTGATCTGGAAAGAATCTCTATTTATATCAAATCTTTATTCTTAAAACCAACTAGAAATTAAACAACTGCTATTAAATACTGTAACAATATAGACTGAAATAATCAATTGATAACTAAAGTTGTTAATCTAAACTACAAATTATACTAAAACTACTAACCATTAACTATGATAATAATAATAATATTAAACTCATCTCATCTCATCTATTCATCTTTGAAAAATTTTTTCAATCTGTGTGAAAAATTTTTATTCTTCATATAAATGTAGTAAGTATTCTAATCAGTGAAAACATCGCAGAACACAGTTCATCTTTATACCTATATTCCATTTCACATACAAAAATGATCTTATTTTTGAGTTTTCTAAGAGCATTTCATAGAAATAAATAAGTTTAAGGTAAAAATATTTCAGATACGTAGTCACAAACTACGATTACTTCACGTGATTATCACATGAGGTTCACATGACTCGACATAAAAGTTTCAAAATTCAATTAATATGCAACAAGTTTAATTAATGAATCAACGTCAATGTATGAATGAATACTGTATTGAATACATTTTAAAAGTTAACTATTTATTAGACAATTAGATTTGGCCATTGTATATGTTCTAGTATACTATTATTTGATATAATAATTAAGAGTTTTTTCTTGTTTTGTGTTATTAAATTCCCTGAACTAATCGAATTAAGGTAACTAAAATATTACTATAGAAAATGAGTTTGTATGTCTATCAATTTTTGAAATTTTAATTAATTAATTTTGAAACCTCTATGAGGTCTTATATTTATTATTATTATTATTATTATTCTTTACTAACAAACTTTTATTATAGTTATACTGTACTAGTGACATTTATTGTTGTTGCATTGGCATCAGGAGCATTTTGGGTATTTGCACCAAAACAAAATCAAACGTATGTATGATTATCAAGTTCTTTTAAAGTGGATTTCCTTTTTTTTACTAACTGGTTTCTTTTTATGATTAATTTAGTGTATGGAGAAGTACTGTGATATTGGCACTTGCAATGATGTATTTAATGTGGGCTTTTACATATTTATGTCAATTACATCCATTAGTTGTTCCACGTCGCTCAGATTTAAGACCTGAGTTTGCAGAGTAAATAATACAGATTACATGATTGACTGTGACAATAACAGTTGAAAACTGAAGTAGGTAAACTATCGTTGATTTGGTGTTATCAATAGTAGGTATTGAAAATTAGCATATTATATGGAATATATATATTGATCTGTATTGTCAAATATTCAAATTTAGAGAAAGATATAGATTATTATTGATATTGTGTCTTCATCAAAGACTTTCATATAATATATAATGACTTTAAGTAGTTAAAAGTTAGGTTAAGATTAATATACACCATTGAAATCTTTGAAATGATAGCGCTGCATAATAAGCAGATTTTAAGAGCGTTCAAAACTTTTTCTAGTAACTTTGATTACCTCATCCCAATGAGAATTACAAAAAATAAAAAAAAACAGTTAAAAAGAAGAACTAACCATTAGATCAAAAACTAACGATACAAATAGATTGATAAATGAATGAAATATATTGCAAACATCTTTTATTTGGATTGAAAATAGATCAATCAATAACTAAAAAAACAACATTAATAGTATAACTGAAGTATATATTTTGGGCGTATTTCACATATAAGAAATACTGATGAATCACTTAATTGTTTACTTTCAACTGGGCAAAGTAATAATAAGAAACATAGTAGATCGCATTTTTTCATCTAGTTTTTTCCTTTTTACTTTTGCCTTTAGAATAATCAATTGGATTTTTAATGCTATCATTAGGATTATGTTTGACCCCATCATTAAATTGTTGAATATATTTATTGTGACACCTTCCTCCATTATATTTCGTACTACCTTTCAGTATTCAACTTTACCTATAAACATACCACTTCGCATTTTTTTTAAAAACACTGTTCAAGATTTATATTCTACTCTCGATACAAAAGAGAGTATTCATCTTCTCATTGTATTTTCGCAATATTCTTTTGTTTTATTTTTATTTGGTTCCATAATAGGATTATGTTTAGGCTCTATACTGGGCCTACTGCATTCTGCATTTAGAATTCCAAACACATATATCGATTTCCCTAGAATAATCATTCAGCATCTACCAGATGTAAGAAAACGAATTACTAAACTACGCATTTTCATACTCGAACAATTTAAAAATACTATCAGGTTTAACAATCCGTTTTATTCAAATTCACAAAATCTTAAAGATTTCACCGTAAATACTGGGTTGGATTCTAAGTTAACTCCTCCCTCTACTCCGTCACCACTGTCGTCAAATTCATTTGAAATGACAGGCGCATATAACAATTATGAGGATTTGGTTGATACAATCAAGATAAGGGGCACAAGTTCTATAAATTCTTTGGGTGGAAGAGGGTCTGTTTCATCTAAGGAGGAAGCCTTAGAATTAGCTTCTATTTTGCCAAGTAACTTTTTCCAAAAGAATTCCAATATCAAACCTAAGATCATAAGACCTTCACAAGCGGAATCAAAAATTACTCGTTCTAATCTAGAAAATAATTTTGCAGAAGAAGTAGAAGACGAAGATGATGATGAAGAAGATACCTCCGTATCGAATATTTGGGATAGATTTGATGGTATACCTTCTACTTTGAGAACAGAGAATGAAGAGGGCACATTTACTAGCCGTCACAACACTTTGTCTACCAATGAATCCGAACGTTTAATCCTGAAGAAACTCAAACTTAGAAAGAAAAAATAAGTTAATTGTAAACATTTTTTTGAACAGATAGATTTTACTAGGATCACTCAAATGAATACCTTTTCCTGCATCAATTTTTGATAAACATAACTCAAAATACTTACAATATAACCTTGCAGAAATAATAAATACCTAATTACATATGAAAAGGTTGTGATAATATAGGTTTTTAAGTACCACAAATTTAATGTAATCTGACCCTAACACTCATCAAATCTGACAGCACATAATCTCTGTGTTAATTAATTGCAGTGGATCATCCCTTTGAGAAAACAACAGGGTGTGGAATTGACGTGGACTAGATTTACATTCTGCTGAGTATTTCATATAAATGTTATTACACACGTATATGAGTTTACTCCCCTATTTTTTTTTAACCATTATTGACATGTTACGGAATGTCAACCAGAGAACAAGTTGACATTAAAATTATCTATACAAGGCTAGCTTAATAACCTATTTCATAAAGATTAACCTTAATAAATTGAAGCTTTGGATATAAATCAAGTGATAAAGAGGGTTAGAATATAGTAAACCAACACCTTAACGGACATGGTAGAAGATATAATTCGCACTGTTTTGCATACTTTTTTCATTTTATTTAAACTTTCATATTATTTGATTAATGCCATAATTTGATGAATTATCCAAACTCAGTTCAGATAGTATGTAGATTATAGTATTTTTATTTAATTTTGTAATTGATAAATTCTTATAGGTATTTCAGTTCCTGCATTCAGAAATCTTTTCAGCGAATATTTCAAATTTCACAAATACGAATTAAGAACAATTTCCAAGGGTTTGCTATTGAAATTGTAAAATTCGATAAATTAGTGCCCACAACAGCAAACGAACAATAAAGTTCTGTGACCTTTTCCTTATTTGGGGTAAATTACTAAAATAGTTGAAGAGTTCGATAATGTAGAAACTTTCACTATCATATAAATATTGCAGTAATTCTAGAGATATACTATGGATAGAAAGAGGATATCAACTATATTTTTTAGTCAGGAACACCTTATGAAGTTAGTTGATATTTAATTTAAAATAAAATAAGAATATTTTCCTGCTGATGAAGTATTTCCCTACAACATCGATTCATATCGGATTAGAAAAAAATTGTCACGGGATATAAATAAAATATAATAAATGTTTTTATTATCATTTCAATTTTATTCTAATTTTTTAATTCTTTATTTTAAAATTTGAAATTTATTACATTAATTTAATGTATGAAATAACTTAATAATTTTGATAATTTGTGTGTCCGAACATAGTTTCTTTGTTCAAATATCTTATCATGTTTGATTTAGATTTTTACTCTTTTTTGGTATACGCGTTAGCTAACTTGTTAAGTGATAACTATAATTAAGAAGAAATTCAGTAATAATGCTTTTTCTAATATCTGTTCTCATTCATCTTGTTATAATAAATGTTGAACATGACAGATAAGGTGTTTAAGTTAACGGCAAATACTCAGAATAGTATATTGAATAGAGATAAATTATAATTGATTTGGTTAGCAGTATGACCTATCACTTTATGCTTGATCCGAGTTTTCCACCGAATGGTAGAATTGATAGAATTGAAATTATAATATTATGGTGGACTAACCTTTAGAACTTCAATATCTTTTTCCTTGAGAGTTGGGGAAATTATAATTCCAACTTCTATGTATACATAGTTTAGAGGAAGTTTATCAATTGATGTTATGCCATGAAGTTAATAGATAAAAAATTACTGTAAATTTTAGAGAAAAGTAATAATTAAAGTCATATAGTATATCTATATATATTATATTCATACAGAAAAGTTTAGTATTATCCGCCTAGAAACATTTTTCACACCAAAATCCTTCATTGACCTTATAGATAAATAAATTTTATAAAATGAAGTTAATTCCAATATGAATTTCATCACATCATCTTGATAACTTACCAAACATATCCTATACAAAATAACAAATGTAATATAGACACACACATATATATATATATAGTTTGTCCATCTTACTCAACAACTGACACCATTAATCATTTTCCTAACGTTGAGCCATTGGTGCTGAATTACGGTTAGAAGCTGTTTCTTTAAGAGCGATTAATTGTCTAGCTCTAAAGCTTTCATAATGTACAAATGATGTCGATTCGATTAAATCTTGTAAATGTGTTCTAATTAAAAATTCTCTTAGATAAACAAATTCGCACTGATTTATATCTTCGATGTTAATAACACCCCAGCGTGTTTTTCTACCTTTAAAAGTTTCACCATTCATTTCAACTTCACGTTCTGAACCTACTACTGCAAATGGGATAATTGACCTTATGCTTCTGTTCAATTCCAATTCTTCTTCAGTCAAATCGTCGGAATCGTATGGATACATACGTAAGTCATATTTAATAAATTCGTCTTGTAATACGCTTCTAAATTTCTCCCTTTCATCAAGTGTTAGTGTATCAGCTTTGGCAATCACAGGAATAACATTTGCGATTTCAGTCAATTTCTTTAAAGCTTCAATATCTAAATCCTTTAATCCTTTACCGTTTGGTTGTATAAAATATAAAATAGCGTGCACCCTAGTATCAGTAATATATCTTTCACGATTTGTGGTTAATTCTTTACGTAAATATAAAGAATGTTGTTCTTTAATATATTTAACAATTGGTTCCCAAGCTTTAGAATTATCAATGAAATCACCAAACCCTGGGGTGTCAATGACATTAACATTTAAACGGACTCTATCTTCTTGTAAAATATGAGAGGAAACAGAGATTTCTGTAGTTTTTGTAATTGGTAATTTCGTGATATCTTTACTAGTGGCTGAATCAATTAAGTGGGAAGAAAATAATGAATTTAGTAATGTACTTTTACCTAAACCAGAATGTCCAACAACCATCACGTTAAATGAAAAACCTTGTTTCAAAAGACGATGTTCAATTTGACTCGTAATGGTATCAAAACCAACATAGGATGAAGGTTGAATTGCATTTGTGTCGAAGGTCATTATGTTTTTATATTTTATTCTATGATTTTTTGAATATTCCAAGCTCTTCTAAAATTAAATAAAACTTATATTCAGTTTGTGAAAAGACTCCATACTATTTTTATAAATTCATCATTTTAAATAGAATATAATTAATGAATCTATAATTTTGAGATCAAAAAGCTATTAAAAAAACAAAATTGAGACAAAAATACAAACAAAAACTGATTCCGAATACGCAATAGTCAGATATAAAAATCTCTGAATTTTTTTGAATTTCCTAAAAATGCGAATCATTTACAACGAAGAACGTGAACCAATTTTAAGTAAATGTCACAATATAAATGGATGTATAATAGTAGCAAACAATGAAATGGAAGATATATTTAATTATGTTAATGAAAGAAAGTTTGATATAAAGTAAATTAAGTGTATTTATTTATTTTTACCCTTAATATGTAAATGAATTTTTATATTTTCATTAATAACTACGATAATGCTATTTAATTTCAAATTTTTACCTTGGATGACAAAATGTTGAAACAATTTTTTATAAGTAGTACTGATAAAAAATATAACCATTTTATCATTTAGACTCAACTAGTGAATATCTTTAAAAATATCAAATATATTAATTCTATAAAATCTATAAAATCTATAAAATTTATTAGACTTTCAAATGAAGAAGGGAAGTTAATCGGAGAATTGTATTTAATCATCCCATGCATATGGTGACCTTGCCCTTAATGTGGCACCATATTTTTCAAAGAGGAATGGTATTGGAATCATAATAGTTGCAATACAGGCAATTAAAAAACCTGCCCAATTAATTCCCATACCTTTGTACATTTGTAGTCCAAATAAAGGAAATATTGCGCTCATAGTGCTTCGAACAAATGAGTTGCATGCCATACCCGTTGCAGAAAACTTTCTATAAGCATCAATAGTGTAACTAAATACCCCAGTGAACACATAAAATACACCAGCTCCAAAAATTCCACTGCCAATTATAGGTCCTATCCAATGTACTTGTTTATAGCATGTCCATGCAAATATCATCAATCCAATTGGTGTTAGGAATGCACCATAATATAAAGCATCAAATCTCATCTCTGGAGTACTAATGCCATTGTTTTTGGCAACTTTTTTTTGATAATTTTTTTGAATCATTAAGGATGTAGGAGAGGCAAGTAATATACCAACCATTAAACCAATGTAAGCACAACCTACTTCCATTACATGAAAATTGTAGATTGTTTCAAATATATATGGAAATGCTACAAAGAATAAGTAAACGATTGCCAACACTAACCCAGTGTAAAAACACAAAACTGCCATCATGGGATCACGTAAAAGTAAACCAAATGGACGGCTGGAGGAAGTAACTATAGCATTAATCAATTTAGTTTCACGACGCTTTATTTCCATAGGAGCAAAGAATCTGTC
Organism: Tetrapisispora iriomotensis; assembly: GCA_003705975.2. NCBI lineage: Eukaryota > Fungi > Ascomycota > Saccharomycetes > Saccharomycetales > Saccharomycetaceae > Tetrapisispora > Tetrapisispora iriomotensis. The sequence goes on along the minus strand of PPKC02000005.1, from coordinate 372,906 downwards.
ATCCCCAGTTTCTTTCCTTATTCTTTTAGCTTTTTCAATCAATAATACAGGCTCATAAGTTTCTGGAACAAACAATACAAGAAATATTAGACAAACTCCAGATGAAATCAGCATTGTAATAAACGTCCATTTATAATTGGTTCCATGAAGAGCTCCACTAATGATAGGACCTAATGCTGGTCCTAACATTGGAGATGTAGTATATATAGTAATTGGTATTCCAATATTTTCCTTTTCAAATACGTCAGTGAAAAAACCACCAGCTACACTCAAAAAAGCTGACCCAAAGAAACCAGATAAAAATCTCCCAAACATAACACCTTCTATTGTTTTAGACCATGTAGTTAAGCATTGCCATATGATACTGAAAAATAGTGATAATACAAAGGTTTTTCTTCGTCCATAAAGCTCACTAAGTGGTGATAAGATTAAAGGACCTAATCCCAGCCCAAAAATATAAAAAGAGATACCCAGGACACTTACCTCATGCGATATGTGGAAGTGCTCCATGATCTTATCAGAAATCAAAGACCAACATGAAGAAATAATTGTAATAACCATGGAAGTCAAGGTAATTATTATTCCGATTAAATATTTCTTGTAAACAGGCATAGTTCTTCGTATATCTTCTGGATCTAGCTGTGAAGAATCTCTATCAAACTTGACCTCAAATACATCTGTATCATCAGTAATACTGTCTTTACTTAGTACCTTTATTGAGTCGTCGTCATTTTTTGGCATACTCTCGATGTCTGTGTTTTTCTCATCGACATTTGTTTCCATACTTTCCCAAACGGCTGTCATATTGTTAGATCTATACGCTCGAGAATTGAATCAATTGATGTGTTTTTGATAGCTAGCTAACAAAATTATTCATTAATGATAATCCTGAGTATCTTATTTTGAATTATCTGACACTTTATATACAAATTTCAAAGTGTTTAATAACATAAACTACCGATGAGCTTTGTGATGAGTTTGGCGATGAGCTCAAAATGTTGCATTATGGTTATTATGGAAAAATATTGATCGAAATTGATACTGTAACGGGAATGTAGCGAGAATTACATGTATTTCCGCCGTCTTCTACTGTTACATAATACCCGCAGTATCTCCGCCTAGTATTTCCGTCTCGTATTACCGGACTGAGCTTCCAGATCACAGCTAACTGGATCATACAACGCAATAAACGGATTATCTCATATGCTGTATGGATGGATTTAATTAATATACAAGATGGAAACGATACCTTAGGAGTGTAGATAATTGTTATAAGGGCTCAATTTTAGTATGATTGTAAGAGTTAATAATTCTAGTAAGTGATGTAATAATATTGTGGGAATCCGTTTTATTTACTAGTATGCTATATCAAATTATATGTTTGTTCTATCTAATATACAGTTTTAATGAGATATTATTTAATAATGAAGACTTATAAATAGGTGTCAGTCATTTTTCTGATTTCTAAAATAAGTCGTTAATTGCACGTCTTTGATCATCTGTTAGAGATGTTGGGAATTCAATCTTATATTTAACAATCATGTCACCTCTCTGTCCTGGTTTTTTGGTTAATGGCATACCTTGACCTGGGTATGTGGAAGAATCACTAGGTTGGACAGGTTGAACTCTTGATATTGGTAAAGTTCTTCCGTCAATTGTCTGTATAGTTTTTTGAAAACCTAGTAATGATTCCTTGAATGTTAAAGGCAAGTTGTAAATTAAATTATCATCTTCTCTTGTGAAGTTAGTGTGTGGTTTCTCCTTAATAACAAATTGCAAGGTTTTTCTTCCTCCAGTAGAAGGATTATAATCACCGTAGTTCTTGAATGTAATTTTGGTACCAGCTTTCCACCCTGCTTTTAATGGAATATCAATTTGGACTTTTTCTTGGGCACCAGATTGTCCTTTTCTTCCAATTTTAAAAGTCTTTTTCTTACCCTGGAATAAATCTTCCAAACTAACAGGTAAGTCTACAGATACAACTTCTTCTTCTGCTGGGGAGGCTGATCTAGAGCCAAAACCACCTGGCATACCACCTGGCATACCACCTGGCATTCCACCGAAAGAAGAACCACCAAATGAACCGCCTGGCATACCACCTGGCATTCCACCTGGCATACCACTAAAGCTAAAAGAAGCACCACCTGGCATACCACCAAATGAGGAACCTCCACCATTGCCACCACCAAAGAATTGAGAGAAAATGTTGAATGCATCATCATTGCTAAATGCATGAGCACCACCGGCACCGCCTGGCATACCACCAGAGCTGAATTGAGGTCCATTGCCTCTGGCAGCTTCAAGACCATATTGATCGTAAACTTCTCTTTTGTTACTGTCACTTAAAATTTCAAATGCTTCAGAAATTTCTTTAAATTTTTCAGTATCACCTGTAGGTTTATCAGGATGATACTTTAAAGCTGCCTTTCTGTAACCTTTTTTGATTTCTTGATCATTAGCAGAAGGTGAGACTCCTAAAAGATCATATAATTTAGTTTCTTTAGCCATTGTTTTAATTGAATATTTATTAGATGTTTAGTCAATTCACGGTTTTAATTAGAATTGATATATATATATATATATATATATATATTCTTCTTGTGCCTATAATATCACTTAGACGAGGTAAAACAAATGTGAAATTGAATTGAATAATGAAACAACTTTCATGTTTTATAAGGATCACTATTCAGTGTTTCAATGAATTTTCCTTCTCTTTAAATATTGTCCTTAAAACTGAATACATCCATTTTATTTCACTACTGTCTCCATGAACTCTCTCATCTCTTGTTCGTTTGCTCTACTTACATTTTTTACGTTTTCTACAAAAATATAACATGCTACCTCTTGATATTGCCTTTCTAGAACTTTCGAGATGCATCAAGAGCTTACCCGAAAGACTATAAAAAAGTCAAACTTTTAGTGTATGATATTTTCGATCTGGCATTGACTATGGACCATTGCACTTAGCATTGTCCTCATCGGTGATAATTGATTATTCTTGATAACTTATTATTTGATTAAAAAGGTCTATTAATGATCAAAATACAGTTACATTAATCTATATGTCCAATTGTTTGAGTAATCTGCGATTGCCTGATTTCTTTTGATTAAATATGGTCAATTTCTAGACACTTTTACCGCCCAGTAGTCTTACTTCTAAGTAGCTCAACCTAATCTTTTACCTTTTCAAGAAAAAACCTAATCTATAATCTATTTTAACTTTAAATTTAATTTTAAACTATAAACAAATGCAAAATATGCAAACTATGTATATGTAAATACATAATATATATTGTAATATGCCATGTGTAAAAAAGTGATACGACAATTGAATCTCTTTAGTGTTTATGCAAAAAAACACTGTTGAAGTTTTAGAATGGTAATTAAACCTGATGATTTAATCTTGCCAATTAAGTTTGTTGATTTAGAGTCATCAACAATTGATCTTAATGATAAATGTGACTACGACATTGTTTTGTTTCGATTATATAATTGTAAGTAAAGAACGAGTTTACTTCAACTAAGTAAAAAAACAGATGATGGGAAAGATTATTATATAGTAGCCATGGTAAAATATCATCTTTTGATCTAATTGAAATATCACTCATTAATGCATCAGAAACCCTAACTGCATTGCACATGATTTTTATTACTGGAGTGTCCTTCATCTCTGTGAAGAGATCACAATATGACTTGGTCAATTTGTAACATATTAACTTAGCTTTATTAGTTGAAGTATTATCATCACCATTATTATTTATATCGTCAATGAAAGATTTCATTAGTTTAGAAATAAACAAACGTATAGTATTCCTTTTTTCTGTTGAAATTTCAGGATCTAAAATGTCTAAAACATCTTCAATATTAATGACTGAAAGCAAATTTTCGTCCAAATTTTTCACAGAATTAATAGATACACTAAAAGTTTTGGTAATTCTTACCAATGAAATCAATTTCTTCAATAATCTAGAGAACATTTTTGCGATATTAATTTTTTTATCGGCAGTAAACCTTGGTAAATCTATTATAGCTTCTGTTAGCATGGTTGGATATGTCTCGGCAAATTGTTCCAAACTATTCAAAGAAGCAATTGATAACGCATCTTCATTTTGGGATTTACTTTGATTAATTAATGTATGAGACAAAAATTTGACCAAAGAGACATGAACTATCATGTCACATTCTGCAATCCAGTTACTCAATTTACTCGAAATGAATAAATCGTACATTTGAGGTGAAATTGAGCCAGAACTAAAAATTGATAAACAATTTTCGATTTCTTTAAATTTCAAATAACTAATATTTTGGTATAGTGTATTACAATGAACATAATATATCGATTCTAATGATGAAATTATGTCGTTGTCTAAATCACCTTTCAGTTGGCTAGAAGGAATTGGAGGATATTTTAAATTATAACTCGTTGATTTTACTGTCGCATCATTAAATATGGCATCGAACAGATTTCCATTAACAAATGGTAACTCATTCCCAGAATATAAAGATCTTAGGATTTCATCATATTTGGAAATAGAAATATCTTTGGTTTTTGACTCTATATCTAAGGTGTTACCAGTTTGCTGAGAGTTAGGTGAAAAAATTTCTTCTTGATCTACTGAACTTGTTTCATTCGAGTAATTATCTTCCAAATCAGATTTCAGAGTTGGTGAAAGATAAACTTCTTTGGTATATGAATGGGTTTCGCTTTCCTGTGCTGAATCATCTGCGTCTAGTACTGGAGTCTGTATGGCTGACTTAATTTCTTCAGATTCTATCGATTTACTCTCAATTGCAGCAATATTATCATCACTACCAGATAACTCATTTTCGAGTTGAAGAGAACTATTGTCATTAACTAATTTTAAACCACAATAATGATACTTAGACTGTCCTCTCATACCCAATCTTCTAGTTTTTAAATTTGGGAATACAGAACGGATGAGTTTACCTAACGATGCTTGTGATAAAGGTTTCAAAGTGTTATGCACACATGATGATGCATATTGTGCAAAAATTCTTCCTCTAGGAACAAAACTATTTTCATCAGCAATACAATTTTGCATCAACCAGATAAAAGCATATACCTGTCTTTCTCTCTTTCTCATCTGTTCTGCTATTTGAATGGTTGATTTTGAATGAGTATTAGTATTCAACTTCAGAAATTCCATTTCTGCGTTTCTAACAATTGGAATATAATCTGATATTGGCTTTTCTTTATATTTTTCTGCAATAGATTTAGCAATAGCCTCTTGAGTATTTTTTCTAGTTACTGGGTTGACTGATGGAGTTCCAAAATTTGGAATTAAAGTTGAGGTAGAGTTTTGGAATTGACTCTGCAAAGTTGATGAAGGTGTAGTTAAATGAAATGAATTGCTAAAACTGACAATTTTTTGATTATTATTATTCATCAAATCTGGGACAGGTCTTCTTAGATGCTGAACGTCGTTATAGTTACCTTGATACTGCATCATTGAATTGGTTGAATTAACCAAATTTGGCGTGCTGATCGTAGGTTTTACAAGAACCGGTCTTGAAATTGGAATATGAGTATTTAAAGAATTGTTGATTTGCAAATTTTGTGATAATGGAATAGCAGTCGATGACAAACTGAATGCCAAATTACTACTACTACCACTATTGGTAGGTCCATTATTATTTAATATATTTGGCAAAAATGGTTTGCTATCATAACCTTGTAATGCATTATTGTTGGAAACAGAACTACCATTATCATTTGTACTTAAAATCGGTGATGGTAGAGACCTGTTTATATTATCAACAGCACTACTATTCGTACCGTTTTTATTATTAACAACATTATCATAATTGTTATTTCGTATAGTCATATATCTCAAGGCTTGATTTTGATGCTGATTCTGATTTTGATTCACATTCATATTCTGATTTGGACTAACATTCATTAAATTTAATTTTGGAGGAGAAGCATAGTCACCTGTTATATTTAAATGCATTTTTTTATCAACATTATTATTGCCGTTATTACTGCTATTACTATTATTATTACTATTATTGTTATTATTATTACTATTGAAATGCATGGTTTAGGTTCGATTTATATTTATTGATCGAGTAATAGTTTAAGCAAATAACATTACACTACCCTACAAAAATAATTTTTCTTTCAAATAAAAAAATATAATATTAGATAGAAGTAGAATTTTTAGAGTAAATTCAAAAGTATCGTTATAACAATATTTTGAGTAATGGGAAACTGAAAGTATTGATATTTTCAATAGATGATTAATTTATTTTCTTATATAAAAAATTGATTTTTTACAGCTTTTTTAATTATTCCGATTAATTGAAAACTTCTATAAAAAGGAAAAAAAGTATTAATAATATGAAATAAACTATAATTAATGGTGAGATCAAAAAATTGAATAAAAATTATCTCTTAGCAATTAGGAATGGATAATCGAGATCGTATCCCGTACTTATGAGATCGCAATTCGACATTAAGAATACATTCCAATACTTATATATATATGCTCTCTATACAGCAGTCAAGATATTACTACAACATTGACAACTGACGATGGAACAATTATTATCGGTAGCCAATTAATACGCTCTCTTTCTGTAATCTGTCTTGAGGCTAGTTATTCTACCCACAGCATGCATAGAGTGTATAAAGGTGTATAGTGTTATATTTGAGATGTATCGCAACTTCTTGTTAGTATGAACATTACTAAGAATCTTGCAAGCTTAAGACATACGACAATAACTAAGAGATGATGATGGAAAATATTCAAAAGTACTTGGCGCTACATTCATAGAGACGGATGAAGTAAAAAGCACAAATGTAAAGCCAACGAAGCTAGTCAAATTGTACCATTTCTAAGTTAAGCCTAGTCACACAATCATGTACACAGATGTACCAGTAGATTTTTATTTTCTTTCATAATAAATATCGAACTCCCGTAAATATTTACATCTCTAGAGAGATATATAGCGATAAACAGGGCAATTAACGATGCCTGTTGGCCATCACTGCCTATTTGGTCGAGATTGTTATTACTATTTAAAATTTTTGTCTAATAATTACTGTTTTATATCAAACTTTTATGAAAAACTCCAGTATTATACCTATACAAATTACTGATTTAATAATCTGATGATAAAATCTCACTGTTTCTGTGGAGATCTCTTCACATCAAGTTGCAACATATCAATAATTCCGATTAATATGTTATATTCAAACAGTTAGAAAGAAACTTGTCTTTACACTGCAAAGACGTTTGGTTATGTCCTCAACATCTCCTAAGCTGTTGCCATTAGATTATAACGAAAACTGCGGTTATTTCAATTTCTTTTACTACTGAAATATTAGCTGATCAGTTCATTATTTTACCTAGAACAGGAGAACGGATGAGATGCGAGCGTGAATTACTTTAGAAAAAAAGAGAGAGGTAGAGAGGCATATATATATTTATTAATAGACAACAACTCTTATTGCATTCTCATTCCGTAGAGAAACTAAATAAGATTAATATATACATTACCAATATATTCGTTGCTCCTGGATGTAGTGTTATGTGATGTAAGGAAGTTCTTATAGCTTTAGAATAACTGGAATATGAAAATATTTTATTTCTTTATTACTTAAAAGAGAATTTAAGTTTTCTGTTCACAGTTTGTTGTGAGATGTGGAAACGGCAACGAAACTTACAACGAAAAATAGCAATGGCAATTGATATATTGATACCTTGCTAGGTTATTTATGTACATAGATAGTAATAGGTGAGCTGTAGAGACTTAGACTATTGAGTGAAATTTTATTCGCACACTCTGTGGAATCAGTTTATGTATGTTGTTGTCTTAGTTTTTTAAAGTAATTATTATTTTAAGTGGAAATAAAGTTTACGTAAGATACACCACACGTTAACCCATGCTCTCATGTTAGAATAGATCTTTTAGTTATTCTGCGGAATATTAGTAAATTATACAGAGAAGACAACAGATTGCAACATCAGGCTTTCGGGTGAACTTGCTTTGTTGATATATTTAGCACAAGTAGATAGTGCAGTTTGGCTGTGATTCAATGGTTTTTACGTGGATTATTGGTCTTTTAGACGAGAAGAATGTGTGTCGCATGACAAATTTTTGTGTTCTTTTTTTTTTTTTTTTTTTTTTCACTTTTCGACGAGATTTTGAAAAATTGTTTTGCATGTCAAGGTTTGTAAGTACTTATAAAGGTTGTGGAGCTAAACTTCTTGTAACTGAATTAGTATTATTATTAGTAGCCTACTCACTTCCATTAATGTACAACCACTTTTGATTCGGTTCTCAGTGAGACGTGGATATTATTCATTTCGCGGAACAAGTAATCGGAATATCAATTAGTGTTCAAGATACGTCTAATTGATGTCATGTTTCTTCAGATTATTCCAGGCAACATTGAATAAAGGAATTAGGATAAACTATTTAGTCTATGTTTTTCCGGTTCCAATATGGATCTTTGAGTATGTAAACTTTGGTATTTTCAGTTTAATCTTTATAGTTTTTTCTAAGTTGCTTCAGTTGAATGTAAACAAAAGTGTTAGGTTGGTAGCAGAGAGGCAGGAACTAAAGAACTAAGCTCGAGATGAAATAAAAAAAAATCTCTTTGAAAATTGGACTTTTGATGATCCGTTCTCAGCGGAAAGTTCAATTTGCCTCAGATAGGTATAATTAACCTTAATTCTTTACGAATATTGGCATCATCATTACCAAGATCTCTTTAACTTCGGCAGACGAATCAATATTTTGGGAATGGGATCAGATCTAATAGAACTTCTGGGTCCAGAAAAAATATTATATATCTCAAACAATGTTGCTATGATTAGACAGCTACAGCTTCTTTCTGTTTTTTAGTATATCACGCCTTACAATTATTTATATTAGCAATTCTCCCATTAAGTGTAGGTTTAGGGTTATTTTGGATCTAACCCAAATTCCGGTTAAATGAAACATGCATAATCTATCTGAACTTTCCTCTGTCCCCAATTAACAAATAGAAAAGATGCATGTGTGCCTAATCTTAGACTTTGCAAACTTTCGCTACACTTTTTAGAACCATTCATAATCTCACCTACAAGTTTTAATGTCATTGAGCTCGACATTTGTCCTTCTTATTCGTTCTTCTTATTTTTTTCTTGGTACGATATCGTTTTCTTTGCTATACAGAATGATAGTAAGAGAAAATAATTCAATTAAGATCTATCAAATTTGGATATTGGCAATTATCATTTACAATAGTTTAATTGGTAGAAAAGACTCAAGATCCAAAACCTCTAAAAAAATTCAAGATTTCAATTCATTATGCGTTATTTCGAAATTAAATGGTAAAGATGTTTTATAGATAATATAACTCAAAGCATAGAGATTATGACACTCTTGGTGCCAGACCATGCTGCCAGGTGTCACAAATTAAGAATAAAATAAAATAAAAATGTATCATTACACACGTACAAGGTCACGTGTACTCTAAAAAAATTTTTTTTTTTTCTTAAATGGGTCTTGAGTATGGTAAAATTTTTTTTCTTATTCGTAAGTAACGTTATTTTATAGTACTGAATGATTTATTGATAATTGCAGTAAGAAAAATTTTGCGATGAGATGAGATGAGATGTGGAACATATTGAAGAAGAATTGATTAAGTGTATGAACAGAAGATCAGTTATTCTAACTTTATTGTTGATGCTATATGAATTATATATGTAGATATATAAACAGGTATATATTTTGGTTTCTTTAGTTAATAGAATTTGGCTCATTCAAAGATAGGAAGTCATATATCGAAAAGAATTCATAAAAACCAATGTCTTCCAATTTAAATTCCAACCCAGAAGTCTTACTACGTAAGAGAAGAAATGCTGATCGAATCAGGTTAGAAAGACAAGAAAAGGTTAAGCAAAGACAAGTTTTAAGAGAGAAGCAAAAGAGAGATAACAAGAATAAATTCATTAGATTTGAAAACATTGCCTCCACTGCTTTAGCAACTGACAGAGAAAATGAGAGAATTAAGAGACTTAATGAAGTCGAAACCAAGAAAGCTAAGAATGATGTTTCTCATTTAGCTACCAATTCTGATTTCATTTTAAAAGTTACTGAAAAAACGGAGGATCAACTATTACAAGAACAAGAAGATGGTATTGTTGTTGAAGGTGAAGAAGATAATCTAATAAAAGAAAAAATTGTTTACGATGGTGAAGAAACATTATTATTTGTCATTAGAGTTGATGGTCCAAACTTGGCTAAGGCACCAAAAAAAGTACAAAAGATTTTAACTCTTTTAAGGTTAACTGAAAAAAATACTGGTGTTTTCATGATACTTAATAAATTGGTTTTCCCATTATTGAAGATCATTGCCCCATATGTTATCATTGGTAAACCATCTTTATCAACTATTCGTTCATTAATCCAAAAGAGAAGTAGAATTCTTGTAAAAGACGAAGAAAATCCACATTCTGCTAATTCATTAAAAGAAGTTATCTTAAATGATAACAATGTTATTGAAGAAAAATTAGGTTCCGAAGGTATCATCTGTATGGAAGATATCATTCATGAAATCAGCACAATGGGTGAACAATTCAAAGTGTGTACTTTCTTTTTACAACCATTCAGATTAAACAAAGAAGTTTCCGGTTTTTCAGCTTTAAGCAAATTACGTAGAATCGAAGCTGCTGAATCTCTAGATAAATTACGTTTCACATCAAACTCATCATCCGCCCCTGTAACTGAAGTTGATATCGATTCCCTGATCGGTAAATTGAACTAGATCACCACTTTAACTATTTTTTTCAGAAATATATTATTCAAATAAATTGATTTTGTTCTTCTACATTTGCTTTCCAATTTGTTGTCACAGTTTATTCTAATCAACAAATCACAACTTTCGTTACAACCCTTCCTACCTCTTACACAAATTGATGAACAAAGATAACTTACATTATGAAATTCAATATCGAGCATCATACAATCAATTATAAGAGCATTTTGGAAATCCAACATATTAATAGATTACATATATATACAATAGAAATATCTACATTTATTCAACTTTATTAATAAAAATATCTGTATATTACACTAACCTTCTCATCAATTATTGACTAAAAATTATTATTACTGTCGTCAAACATTTATGACACAAGATTAAACTTCAATATTTATCTTCTTTCAACCTCTGTCACTAGTGCCAAAGACTAAAATAACAATCCTGAACCGGGAATCTAGTTTTGAAAATATCCACACTACATAATAAAACATCCGTTACCGGTGCACACCATACAAAACATATAATATCATGAAAAGATATTAAGGGATTATTAACTCATATGATTAGTGGTGAAAGATTTGTAAAACTTAATAGTCAGATGTAGTGAAAAATTATTTGATGAATAAAGATGCTTTCTAAATGAATAAATTTCAAGTTGTATAATCAACAATGTGACTAATGAGTCGATTGGAGGCCTTTACAGGAACATCTGTTGAGTTTGCAATCACAGAAGAGTCAATTGATAAGATCATTGAAAGTATATAAATAGTCGTTAATTTTTACTTTAGTGAAAAATTGATTCTTAGTTTTAAACAAGATTTTAGAATTCAAAGTAGTCATATCCAAGTTAGTAACGTTTTGGTACTACAAAGGAAGTGAATAAGTAATTTTTAGGAAAAATTAAATATACATATATATTTAAAAGATACAATGCCAATACAGAAAAATATTGTTGTTTTGCCAGGTGATCATGTTGGAGGTGAAGTTACAGATGAGGCAATCAAGGTTTTGAAAGCGATTGAAGAAGTTCGTGGAGATAAAGTTAAATTTGATTTTCAGTATCATTTAATTGGTGGTGCTGCAATTGATGCTACTGGTAACCCATTACCAGATGAAAGTTTAGAAGCTTCCAAAAAAGCAGATGCTGTGTTATTAGGGGCTGTCGGTGGTCCCAAATGGGGGACTGGTTCTGTCAGACCGGAACAAGGTTTGCTGAAGATTCGTAAGGAACTCTCATTATATGCAAACTTGAGACCATGTAATTTTGCTTCCGATTCTTTGCTGGATTTGTCACCATTAAAGGAAAAATTTGCTAAAGGTACTGATTTTACTGTGGTTAGAGAATTGGTTGGTGGTATATATTTTGGTGAAAGAAAAGAAGATGAAGGTGATGGAGTTGCTTGGGATAGTGAAAAATATTCTGTTCCTGAAGTCCAAAGAATTACTAGAATGGCAGCGTTCTTAGCACTTCAGCATAACCCACCATTGCCAATTTGGTCATTAGATAAGGCTAATGTTTTGGCATCTTCAAGATTATGGAGAAAAACTGTAGAAGAAACTATATCCAATGAATTTCCAAATTTATCAGTCAAGCATCAATTAATTGATTCAGCTGCTATGATTTTGGTCAAGAACCCAACTCAATTAAACGGTATAATAATAACCAATAATATGTTTGGTGATATCATATCTGATGAAGCTAGTGTTATCCCAGGTTCTTTAGGTTTATTACCATCTGCATCTTTAGCTTCTTTACCAGACACTAATTCAGCTTTTGGTTTATATGAGCCATGCCATGGATCTGCTCCAGATTTACCTAAGGGTAAGGTTAACCCCATTGGTACTATCTTGTCTGCTGCAATGATGTTAAAACTTTCTTTAGATCTAAAAGAAGAAGGTATTGCTGTTGAAAATGCTGTCAGAAGTGTTTTAGATGAGAATATTAGAACTGCTGACTTAGGGGGTTCTAATTCTACATCTGATATTGGTGACGCAGTAGCTAAATATGTTAAAGAAATACTAGCATAGTTAATTAAGAATTATGTAACTCCTGTATATAAAATTTACTTACTTATATTCAAATGGGTACAAAAAATTGATGAAATTGACTCAATAAAGATTGAATATTTATGTCTCATTCAATTCAAACAGATTCTTGAGTTATATAAAGTTGGATTATATTTTAATTATAACAGAAACAAAACAAAGCTACTGAATGTATGAATATAGCACTATTATTATCTAACATATTTCTCTAAATGTACAAAATGATACCATGAAGGGTTAATACACTGAAAACTTCATATTTTTTTTATATTTGATTCAGACTTATATATATACAGTTTTTAATGACCTGACCATTGAATCGAATCCAAATCAATACCTTCTTGAACCATTTCCCATAATGGGGAAAGTTCTCTTAAATATTTAACCCTGTCTACGATTGCTTTAATAACGTAGTCAACTTCTTCTTCAGTAGTAAATCTACCAATACCAAATCTGATCGAGGAATGAGCTAGTGCATCATCTTTACCCAAAGCATGTAAAACATAAGAAGGTTCTAAAGAAGCAGAAGTACAAGCAGAACCAGATGACAAGGCAATATCTCTTAAAGCCATTAGTAAAGATTCACCTTCAACATAAGCAAAAGAAACATTAACACAACCGGGATAACGATGAGAAGCTGAACCATTTAAGGTTGCATGTTCAACAGACAACAATCCATTAATTAATTTATCTGATAATCTTTTGATATGTCTTTGGTCAGAGTCATATTCTTGGTTCATTAGTCTAGCAGCTTCACCAAAACCAGCAACTAAAGGTGGTGCCAAAGTACCCGATCTTAAACCTCTTTCTTGACCACCACCTGATAATAATGGCTCTAATCTCACTCTTGGTCTTCTTCTAACATATAAAGCACCAATACCCTTTGGACCGTAGATTTTATGGGAAGAAATAGATAAAAGATCAATGTTCATTTCATTTACATCAATTGGAATTTTACCAAAAGCTTGGGCAGCATCAGTGTGGAAAAAAACCTTATTTTTTCTACAAATTTCACCAATTTCTTTAATAGGTTGCATAACACCAATTTCGTTATTGACAGCCATTACAGAAACTAAACAAGTTTCTGGTCTAATATTTTTTTTCAAATCTTCTAAATCAATCAAACCATTTTCATCAACAGATAAGAAAGTAATATCGAAACCTTCATTCATCATGGATCTAGCTGCTTCTAACACACATTTATGTTCTGTTCTTGTGGTGATTATATGATTTTTAGTTTTCTTATAAAATCTTCCTACACCCTTAACGACAGCATTATTTGATTCAGTAGCACCAGAAGTGAATATAATTTCCTTCGGATCAGCTTTAATCAAATCTGCAACATATTTTCTTGCTGTTTCAATCTCTTTGTTGGTTTCCCACCCATATGCATGAGTATTAGAATGTGGATTACCGTAAAGACCAGTATAAAATTTCAACATTGTATCTAAAACTCTTGGATCAGTTGGTGTGGTAGCTTGCATATCTAAGTAGATTGGCCTCGTACCAAACCCAGTATTTTCTTGATAAGCATGCTTCAAAGCATTCGAACTAGTCAAAATCGCAGCACCAGGCTCCGACTCTTCTTTCTTCTCTTTATTTACATTCGGCACATTACTTCTAACCTCAGACTGCTCCTTAGCAGCAGCCTGAATGTCAGTATGAATCTCCAACGAAACATCATCAACTAACTTCTTAACTGCAGAAACAGAAGAAGAATATGTCCTATCCAAATTGTATCCAAAATTACTATTCAAATTCGGTCTTGGCTGGTTCTTAAAAACAATATTCTTCGAACTTCTAAGAGAGTTCACCAACACTTTAGAAATCGATCCACCAGTACTTCTAATCATTATTACTTATTTTTATTACCTTCTTTCCAATAATTTTTTCTCACAAGGGTACTTTCCTTAATTTAATATTAGAAACACTACCAATCTCAGAAACTTAACCGCTAAAAATCAAACTAGTATCGTTCACAAAACTTATCAGAAAACAATTTAATCTATTTAATGAGATAGAACTTGCAAAAATATATACTTATATTTATTCAAAATTCTGAATGAATAATTTGAACTTTATCAAAAAAATATTACCATTACTAATTTTTCATTTTTATGTCTTTATATTACTCAATCATAGGCTATTGAAAGTATTCAAATATGAAAATTGATCAATCATCTCATCTGAAAAATTTCCAAAAATCGAACTGAAATATCCTGTTTCTACGACTGTTTCTGTGGAAAACGGTTGAGACATTTGACTGAAACGAGAAAACCTGTTCAGAATATGACATTCAACCTAGAAAGGTGGTTGGGGATGAAAGGTATAGCTAAGCTACTAAAACAGCTCTTGTTTGAAGTTTTTATCTAAGATGAATTGGACAATTAGCTTCTTTACTTTGCAATATACATGGCAGACATATTAGATAATTCATTGGACCTTGAATTATACTATCTGTTGATACAATGCTGTGTCCGTGAAATATCAACACAATTGTCTATGTATGAATACTAATTTAGGTATTCTTTTCTGATCAATTGCACTGGATGGCTGGTCACATCTGTATGCAAGGTGATTAGATTTAGTGTCACTTTGACCTCTGTCACCCAGAGCTACGTTTTTGGGTGTCAGAGGTAATCGCCTGACACGAAGCTGTTACTGTAATAAGACAATGGTGATATTTATTGGACCTTTACAAACGATGGTTGATGAAAGCTACAGATGTGTAGAGCAGATTGTGGGTTTTAAGCAGGTTTAGTTACTTTAATAGATATTTATGATAGTAGATTGATAGTACTGAAAAGTTGTTAGGTTAATTGGAAGTCTCATTTGATATTTTGTACCAAAAAGAAAAGCTGTTTCCAGAAGCGATTGTGTTAGATATAAGGCTCTTCAAAGGTTATATTTGTTTATAAAAATGGCATATGATGGATTTCTAGTTTCACTTTTGAGTGGTGCTGCTGCAGGTACATCTACTGACTTACTTTTTTTCCCAATTGATACTATCAAAACAAGATTGCAGGCTAAAGGTGGATTTTTCCATAATGGTGGTTATAAAGGTATTTATAAAGGTTTAGGCAGTGCCGTGATTGCTAGTGCTCCGAGTGCATCATTGTTTTTTGTAACGTATGATTACATCAAATCCGAATTGAAACCAATCTTGATCAAATACAATAGGGGTAGGCAATCAGAATGGATCAATACTGCGAACCATATGGCTGCTTCTTCTTTAGGTGAAATCTCAGCTTGTATGGTCAGAGTCCCAGCAGAAATTATCAAGCAAAGAACACAGACCTCGGTTCATGGACCAAATTCTACTTCTTGGCAAACTTTTAAGTTATTACTGAAAAACGAAAATGGACAAGGTTTTAGACGAAATTTTTATCGTGGTTGGTCCTCAACTATTATGAGAGAAATACCTTTTACATGCATCCAGTTCCCATTGTATGAATATTTAAAGAAGGCTTGGATATTAAGTGATATTGAAAAATTAAATCAGACACCTGGTTTGAAATCTACAGAAGCTTTAAACACAACCTTGCACCCATGGAAAGGTGCTGTTTGTGGTTCCATTGCTGGTTGTATAGCAGCAGCCACTACAACTCCTCTTGATGTGTTGAAAACCAGGATAATGTTGACAGACAAGTCTGTTAGTACCTCAGAGTTAATTAAAGATTTATACAAAGAAGACGGTATAAAAGTATTTTTTAAGGGTATAGGACCAAGATCCTTGTGGATCAGTGCTGGTGGTGCGATATTCTTAGGAGTCTATGAAGTCAGTCGTTCACTATTAACCAATATGAGTAATGATCATACATTATTCAGATAACAGTATTTATTTTAGTATCTGACGGCTAATGTAAATATGAAACAACTTTATCACTTCTATCATGACGCATTTTTTAACAGAATTTTCAAATAGATTGTATATATTATAAAATTATAAAGTTATGCATAAAATTTAACCTACTATAACATTTAACAAACTTAATAAAGTATTTTGGCGATGCATATTAGTTTCTACTGGATATTATATATTTTTTACCAACTCTTTTACGACGTGCAAACTTCATTATAAAATTATCGAATTTGATATTATTAGTGTTTAATTCTTGAATGAATGGTATTATTTCGTCCTGTTCCCATTGTGATTGTAATTTAAATAACATTTTAAATCTATCTTTTATATCCATCGGTAAAACATCTTTTGATACATACTGAATCGTATTAGTAGTAGGTTTATAGTACCAACCACGCAACAATTCAATATCCATTTCACTGGGGAAATATGGTGGAAATAGAGATTTCCAATTTATTAAAAATTCGTCCTGAGACATGCTTTTTCTAGACACATATTTCTTTAATGCTTTGATACCATACCATGTTACAATTTCCTTCATATTTAATTTCCAAATTTCATCTGTTGAATTATCTCCTTCATATTCAATCGGCATACCAAATTTTTTTATAACAGTTTCAATGGCTTCCATGGAATAGAGTTTGTTTTCATCATTTGCAGAACCATCATCGATATCTTTATTAACAGCCTTATATACATCATTTATAGTCAAATTTCTGAAATCTAACGATTCTGCCATAATACTCATCAATACAATATGTAAAACTTTTGATAGAAATTCGGATGATAAAAGGCACACATACCCATCAATACAGCATCCACCAATAGCTCTCCATCTTGCTTCAAATTGTTCACTTGAGCATAGAGAATTTTTCAATATCGACTCTTTATCCTTTATACTATTTTCATCACATTGCTGGGAAAGTTTTGTTTCTCCATTGTATACTGGTATACCATCCAAATTAATCAATGGATTTTCTATTAATTTGGTCTCATATTCAAATGTAGTCCTTGCAAAACCTAAATAATCTTTATTAGGTAACGAATTTGTTCCAAACAATGGGATTTTTTCCAAGTTTGGCATTTCATCTGGAAGAAACTCTTTCATCAACATTACAGTATTCGAATGATTCATTTGTCTCATTAACCATGTTTTATTATTAGAACACAAAACAACATCGTTATTTACATCCTTTTGACTATTATCAGTTTTCTTACTTACTGTCTTGAATTTTAAACCATTTCTACTGTCTTTGTCCTCTAAAACTTTCAATAAATCTGGTGATAACTGAATCAATTTATATGAGTGATCATCCTTCAAATTGGCATGCAAGTTCACTGACATACCTCTTATTGTGCTATTATATTTTTTTCCAATTACCAAACCAATTTAAGATTGTTGAAACTTATTTTACATCATTCAATTGATGAACTACCTTTACAAAAGTAACATTATTAACCTTTAAGTTAACGTGTTTGGCACATATTCTTAATAGATTTGACGTGTTTCTACTGAATGTTGTATTCAAATTCTAGCAACGATGCCTGAAATATTTTTGAAAATTTCTTAAATAGGAAATATGTCAATAATCGCAGCAGAGATTTAGATGGAATATTTAAATATTTGATTCAGATTGCTTGAAGATTGATTCATATAACTTGAATACATCAAATAGTTTAGATAAAATTGACCAACTCAGATTGAACAAAGACGAAAATATATTCAATCGTAAATTCAATTTTGAAAGATTTGACACAGATTATAATTTTTTAGATAAACTATAAGACAACTCAGTAGAATTCAAAATTTTAGTTGAATATTTGTTTCGGTATTAGATAATACAATAGAGCAAAGAGGTTGTAATTTAATATATTATAGAATTCAAGAATTAGTTTACTCAATGGTGGAGATTGATGAATATTCAGTCTATTCAGGGACTGATAAGAAAAAGAAGTCTAAGGTTGACCCAAGTGACCAGTTGATAGAGAAGAAGAATCTAGAACTTCAGAAGAACAAAACTCAAATTGCTTTGTTTAATAATTTAGCTTACAGTAATTTGGGGGACAAACCACTTAAATATAATGAAGATGATGCTGATTTGATGCATGAAATTATAAAACATTCGGAAATTTATAAAGGGTCAGATGAATTATTATGGGGCCATTTTTTGATATTCATAGGCACTAGCATCGCTGCTAAAAAAACTAATGTTTTAATATTGGATAAGTTGGGGGCTACTGTACTTCGGGATATCGATATTAGCAAAAGTTCTCAATATTATCCAGCAATTGAAAACTTAGACGTAAAATACAGAAAAAATGATATAAGAAAATTCCTTGCAGTTGCATTATTAGAAAAATTCAATAAACTCACAGCTGCTGAAATTAATAGAGTAAAATCTAAAACGCTTAAATACGAATATGATCATATACATGCAGGGGAGCTTGCAAGCAAATGTTTAGATGTTTTAAAGGATAAAAACAATAATGGTATCGATAAAGACTTATTAGTTAAAAAAATTGAAAAATTAGTGTTATCAGTAGGACTAATACAAGAAAGATCAGTTAATTCTGCATTACTTGATGTGGTATATGACAATGATGAAACGAAAATAGATTTAAACAATCAGATTGTTTTTTATTTAGGCGAACAATTGGAGCAGCTATTTAATCCACTTACAGAATATTCACCAGAACAAACAGAATTTACATATCGACCACCAGATGAAGATGAAAGTATAGACAATAAGCAATTATTACGATTGGAAGATGAAAGTACTCTTATTCAATCAATTTGTAATGAATTGGTTCAAGTACAAACTAATTTTGCCCTTAATTTAGTTGACTTTTTACAAAATTTTTTAATACCTCTAAGAGTTGATGTTTTGAATGGGAAAATTGAAAACTTATCTACTGTAAAATTGAACAGATTATTTCCTCCAACAATTGATGAAGTTACAAGAATTAATTGTATATTCCTAGATTCTTTGAAGCTAGCATCCCCATTTGGTGCTTATGAGATCTTAAAAGCATGTGATATCACAATTCCATACTTCTATAAAGCATATACGAGGCATGAAGCTGCTACTAAAAACTACAGTAAAAATATAAAATTATTTTTACAAAGATTTAAAAGTGATATACCTACCCCAGATGTTTACAATGAAATAAAATTAGAGACTATAATTAAAGGACCTCAAGAAAAGTTATTAAAATTAAAATTAATAGTAAACAGATTATGGGAATCTAAGGAATGGGAAAAATCTCAAAAGGTTCAGGCCAAACTTTGGTATGATAATATTGTTGACACAATCCACTCTTTTGCTATCCTCAAAGAACCTATTAGTTCTTATAGTACTAGGGTGTTTACTCCATCAGGAAAAATTCTGACTGAATTAGCTAAATATTGGCCTGTTGAATTACAATATAAATGGTTGAAGAGAAGAGTAGTTGGTGTGTTTGATGTGATTAACACGGACGAAACTTCCACTAGAGGTTTAGTAGTGATTTTCAGTGATTATATAGTATTTTTGGATATCAAAGATGCAGGAAAATATTATAATAAAGCTATATCATCTAAGAAACCACTGATTTCTGATATTTTGATGAATTCTTTAATAAACGAAATCCCTCTTCCTCCAAAAATCCCTACTTTATCAGTAAATCATTACTGCTATATTAACAATTTGTCAGTATCGGTATTTGACAAAGATATAATTAGGTTTGATTCTTTTGATAAAGATAATGTATTTTCACTTGCATACAAATTGGCTTCAAAAAGTTCAACTGTTCATCAAGTAGCTGATTTAGTAACTAAAGCGAATATTTTAGAAAAAGACACAGCATTTCACTTATTTAGATCTATGAGCAGAACAATTTCCATTTACTCAACTGCTCATGAAATAACATCTTATCAGGAGGAAAGTGTTAAATCAAAGTTTGCATTATTTTTAAATACACAGCCCTCAACCTCTTTATTAGAATCTAACCAATTGCATACTGGTATATTTGCGGAAATTATTGAAGAAGGAGAAGAGCCAACTATAAAATTAACTATCTTAAACAGTGACAATAGAAGTGCAAAACGTGAAATACCAGCAACAGACTTAAAAAGCACCTTATTACAAATATTTTCTTTGGAACTTCCTAATTGCAATTCTTCTCTACGTTCTCCAATATACTCACAGTTATTGAAATCTAACGAGTTCTTGATCAAAGAAACCCATAGGAAGATTGTAAAACTTAAAGAGAATAAAGTCGGGGAAAATGAAAGTAAGGAATCTAGTGAGCTAAAAGACGATTTTGATTATACACATCAGAAGAGCAAATCATTTGGTACAATTACCACATTTAGGAGTTATGCTAGTGATCTAGAAGATGTATCAAAGACTGAAATACATACAGACAATGAAATAGAAGGACCAATTCCAAAACCGTTGATATCCAAAATTGACTCAAAAAAGACAAAGGATTTAAGAACCAATGATGAAAAGAAACTTCCAAATAAATCTCTTCCAAAAATAGGACAAAATCTAGAGAAGACCTCTAAAAAGCAAGCAAAAAAAATTAAGCAAACGAAGCCAGTTGTCAACTTTAAATCTGTTAAACCTGAGAAGGAAAATAAAAAAGGTTTCTTAAGTGGTTTTAAAGGAATTTTTAAGAAAAATAATCCTGAAACAATAGCTCATCTAAAATCGAAGGAAAAGAACTCTAAAACTGTTCCAATTAAGAAGGGAAAGAAAAAAGAGAACAATAGTAAATTATCTCCAAACCCTAAAACCCAAAAGAGAACAAACGATTTGAAGAATCCGGTAGTGAAAAAACTTGATAAAAAATCAGGATTTGATACTAAACCAGACAGGTCATCTAAAAGTTCTGTAAATCTAGAAACTGAGAATCAGAGAATATCTTCAGTGGTTCAAAATTCTAATTTTGGACAACAGATATTGAAAGACGATAATACTCCTGAAACAGATGTACAAGAGGATGATGATGCCTCAAACAATAAGGAGCTTCACACCGAAACGAATATTGTTAATGAACTGAAAGAGATAAATAAGGACAATGACAGACTATCATCTGCTAAAACTGAGCAGGATCATTCAGCTGAATCTGATCTAACTATTCATTCAGAACACAATAACCGTAGTGTTAAAAGTACCAAAGAGCACACTAAGAACTTGGCTGACCAAACTTTTGATGATGACCCATTTGGAAACTATGCTGTTAGGCAAGATCAAGAGAGCACTGATCATGAAGCAAACATTGCTGTTATTAAAGGATCTTCAGAGGCCGCACCACCTATAAATGAAGTTTCTAAATCTATTGAATCTACAGTTAATCCACCTAATCCAATTCAGGATGGACAAGTTAATGAACAAATCAATCCAGATGAGAAACCACTACCTGAACTGCCTATCTCAATTGATGAGAATGAAATTACGCAAAAGGTAGAACTACCAAGTAAAGAGGCTTCCAATAAAACTAAAAAGAAGGTTTATACTGATCCAATAGTTCCTCAGATATTCCCTATTATTCCTAAAGTCACAAAAAAATCAATTATATTTGAGAGATCTGAATCTTATAAGGAACTATTTGAAATGACAAGATTAGTTATTGATGATACCGATGGAAATTATAATTGGAAAATATTAGGCAATAAAACTCCTTTAGAAAATAAGAAAGTATTAGGAACTGCAGGAATAGCAGAAGATAATCTTCCATCTACCCCAGAAAAAATGAATACAATTCCAGAAATGAAAGAACAATTTTTTGATGCTTCTGACCTTGTTAAAGAGGAGGAAGTTTTAGCAAAAGGTACACCTTCAAAAATTAGTATTGATATTCAACCGAACTCAAATTTGAATGTCCCTGATGATGTTGGTAATACTACAGCAGATCTTTTGGATGAAATTGGAGATATTATAGATGATGTTCTAAAAGATGACAAAACTAGCGTTAATCCAGTTAAATCAACTAACTCTATATTTAAAGTTATAAGAAGTTCGCCAGCTAAAATTGTCAATAGACGCTTTGATGCTGAAATGAAAAATACAGTTAATAACAATGTAATCAATGCAATTCCAAATTTACAGCACAGTGAGTACTCAAGCCAATCTGAAGTTCAAACTAATTCAGCTGAAAATGACAATGTGGATATTAAGGTAAAAGAATCTGATAAGTCCATAAAAATTGAAAAACCACTTCAAGAACATAAATCTAACGATGAGCTATTAGAAGAACTTGATTTTAGTTCCTTTGATATGTCATTTGACAATTCCACTCAGAATATTAGTGAGGTGAACTCACCTATAAGAGATGTTCCTGGAATATTGTTGCATCGCAAAAGCGGTAATGGTATTGAACCTATTGTGTATAGGCTTCCAAATATTTCACAAAATGGAACAGTCCCTAATGTAAAAAGCCAAACAGCTTTTAATGATGATGTTATTTGGATTTCTCCTACAAAATTAGATTTACTTAACCCAGATAATAACACTGGTCTTGCAATGGAAGGAAGTTCACAGGATGGTCAAGCTACGAGACAAGTATTTTTGACGAATTCGCAGAAAGCAAA
The DNA here is from genome assembly GCA_003705975.2 of Tetrapisispora iriomotensis. Taxonomy (NCBI): domain Eukaryota; kingdom Fungi; phylum Ascomycota; class Saccharomycetes; order Saccharomycetales; family Saccharomycetaceae; genus Tetrapisispora; species Tetrapisispora iriomotensis. The sequence continues at coordinate 349,638 of PPKC02000005.1, read as the reverse complement.
AGTTTCTCAGTTGAAACAATCAAACTCTACTAAACTATCTTCGGAACTTTCATATGCATATTTAGCTAGTTATCTAGAAACCCCACAGAATGATGATGAAAGAGTTGGTCAACCAGAAAAATTGCATTTTAAAGAGTAAAAAGTGCTAGATGTATATAAGTACATATGAATAGTTATATGTTAATTAGATTTTCTTTAAAAATACAGTCATAATTTTAATTAGTTTTAACACTATTAATATTCAATCCCATTCTTCAATTCCTTAGTGTGACAGTTTTAGGATCTCTTGGAACACCATCTGCTGATATATCATTCTTATTGAATTGGGATTGGGTATATGCTAACCTTGCAGCATCAAAACTCATATTCTGTTCATTCATCATTTTTTTAATCTCTTCTTTGACGTGATCGTCTAATCCATCTCTACTATCACCAGCATTCTGTGATTCAATATCAAAAGTATTCGAACTTAATCCAGCCTCTACATCGTCTGTGAAGGATCCATTCAAATCAATTGGACGAGTATATCTACGACTATATTTATCACGTAAAGAACGAATTTGAGATCTTATTACATCTCTTTTTCTATATGATATTAAAATGCTTAGCATTAAAATATGCAACCAAAATATCTGTTTAATGGAAAGTAATGGAAACATTTTTTATCACTGTCTTGAATATTTTAATCTTTTACAGCATATATTACACTAAATATCCAAAAAAATATCAATTTGTATACTTATTGCTAGTTCAAAGTATTTTTAATTGATGTTAAGATTATAATAACTGATTTATGTCAACAGTTCTTTCAGGTAAATATATATATAGTTATATACACCTCATCTCTAAATTAGAATTATGGCTCTATTTTCAGATTTTTTTCACCCTGAAAAATTACCGATTGAAAAATTCTGACACTAACGAGGCTGGTCTTAATTGCTACTATCTACAGAGAGCTTACTATGGAAGATATCATTAGCTGTAGGTACTTCCACCATTACTATGTGTATATCTAGGTGTATATAGCTGTAATGCTTGACATTCTACTATACATATTTCTTTATCAGAGATTAATTCGTCGAATGATGGTAGAATTGAATAGTTGTTCTAGTTGTGCTCTTTGAATTAATATAAGAGCTCTTATTTTTTAAATGGTTTCGCCGAGATATTTGGTAAAGGTAGTACATACCTTCTTGGTAGTTCAGTTTCTTTATCTACTTCTTCTTCACCATCAAATTTCAATCTACATGTTCCATCTCTTTTGTGACTTAATACAATTGCAGGATAAAATGTTGTAGTTTCTGGATATCTTGCTAATACTCTTGTATTTGCCGGATAATTTGGCATTTGCAACTTTGTTGAATTTTCAGGTGGTATCAAAATCAAATCTTTCCATGTACATTTAAAGATTTTACCAGGGTTTCCGAATTCATCTGGTTCTGGATCTTTTACTTCGAATTTCGTTCCATCTGGAGAAATTTTGACCACTTCACAATGGAACCATTCCCCATCGATGGATTTCTTAGGTTTGTATGCTACATTGGATCCCAATTTTATCGAAGTGATAGCATTGTATTGGCTGACCCAATAAATCTTACCATTATTACTATCTCCATTATTCTTCCCTGCTGGTATCATGTTTTCATTTTTCTTCTCTTGTTTTATCTTGATATTAATGTTAATAGGAGCCTTCCCAATTTTTTCACGAGGAGGCATATCTGAAACTTTATTACTTGTACCAGCTCTAGTAGCAATGGGTATAGTTTCAGATACATCATCTGCGGCTCCAGTATTCAACTCTGACACTGAAGTCGAGCTTAAATCCTTCGCATTCGACTTATCCGCATGAGCAATCACAAAATTCAAATTTTCTCTAATTGTACTCAATAATCTCTTAGCTCTATTGACATTTTCCATATGTTCTTGGTATTGGGAAATATGTGCTGTCAGAGAATCATTCGATAAATTATTAAAATCCAAATTGTCCAATTTTAAATCTTTATCAAAATTATTCACTTCATTCGCATTATAAATATCTTGTAAAGAACTTACCACAATATCCCATTTATTTTCCATTATTCACTCGACACTTGCTTTTTATAATTAATTAAAGATATAATGACACCAATGTTTCCACTAATAAAAATAAAAATGACTGGCCACTGTTTGATAAAGATAAAAACCCAATTGAATTTTTTATAATTAAATTGTTTTTTTTTTTTGATATATCTATTCTCAATCAGAATATCCAGATCAAAGCACGACAAATAATAATTAAAACCTGCTTAAAAATAAAATTCACAGCTTTAAATAAATATTTCACTTATAGTTCTCTATTTTCTCTCTTTCTCTGAACAAAAAATTTCCATTAAAACTTTGTACTATGTTAATCTGCATTATAATTTCTTTATTCACCTTTATCCAATGCTATAAAGTTCTTAGAATCAATTATTCGAGGTTGTATCACATCATTCATCACTAGTCAATGCTATTTCCAACTAGTATATCTTGAATATTTTCCATTTAGACAGTATATATTGATGAAAAATAAGAGGAAAAAAACATTCAGTCGCGTTTGGAAACGTCAAACAGTAATGGAAGACAAGACAAGAGATAGAAGAGAGTAACAAAACGAGACACTACCGGGTAAAAACAAAAGTGTTTGCATCTTAGATCAACAGATAATACCTAAAGTATATCAAACAATGATATAGTGAAGGGTATTAAGGTTGATAATAGTTTAAGTGTATAATGAATGTATTAAATAAGTGATGTTTCTCAAGTTTAGAGTTAAATAATATAAAGTTATAATATGTCTGAAGTTTCAAGTTGTTCGTTCCTTGTGAAGTAATCGAATTCTCTTATTTTTTGCATTCAGTTGCTGTGCTATGCATCATATCAAAGTTTATTCACTTTTGGATTTTTTCTATTGAAGAGAACTAAGAAAACTAGTTTTCAATCTTTTGGCAACGAATTCGATAAATTCTTCAGTGGTGACGTAACTTGCTCTATCTGTTTTACCTAAGATTAATGCCAAGTCTTTAGTCATTTTATCGTCAATTTGCACAGTATCGATTGTGGCTTGTTCTACCAATTCTCCGAACCTAACTACATCTGGAGTTTCATCTAGTTTACCTCTTTGGATGATACCTTTTGTCCAAGCAAAAATTGAGGCAATCGAATTTGTTGATGTCTCTTTACCTTGTTGATGTTGTCTGTAATGTCTTGTTACTGTACCATGAGCAGCTTCACTTTCGAAAGTTTTACCATCATCTGAGATCAAAACAGATGTCATTAAACCTAAAGAACCAAAACCTTGTGCAACAATGTCACTTTGAACATCACCATCGTAATTTTTCATTGCAATGATAAATCCACCTTTTGATTTTAACATTTGAGCAACCATGTCATCGATTAAACGATGTTCATACCAAATACCCAATTCTTCAAATTTATCTTTATACTCTTTCTCATACATATTTTCAAAAGTATCCTTAAATTTACCATCATATTTCTTTAAAATAGTATTTTTGGTAGTTGAATATAATGGTAATTTTTTTTGTAAAGCAAATTCAAAAGAAGATTTTGCAAATCCTGTAATTGATTTTGATGTATTATACATTGCCAAACCAACACCACCTTCATCATCCTCTTTAAACTCATAAACTACTCTTTCAATTTTTTCAGAATTGCCATCATTTGGTTCAAAGACTAATTTCAATTTACCATTTGAAGAATCATTAGGAATTACAAAATCAGTTGCTTTATATTGATCTCCATGAGCATGTCTACCTATAATAATTGGTTCTTCCCAATTAGGAACAATCTTCTTGATTTTTGGTATCACTATTGGTTCTCTAAATACTGTACCACCAATAATATTTCTAATAGTACCATTTGGAGATAACCACATTTTTTTCAAATTAAATTCTTTAACTCTAGCTTCATCTGGAGTGATCGTAGCACATTTAACAGCGACATTATACAATAACGTAGCCTCCGCAGAATCAGTAGTAACCTTGTCATCAGTCAAATCTCTATTCTCAATTCCAAGATCATAATATTTCAAATCAACATCCAAAAATGGCAAAATCAATTGTTTCTTAATCAAATCCCAAATAATCCTAGTCTGTTCATCTCCATCCATTTCCACAATAGGATTCTTAACAACAACTTTTTTAATGGAACTCATTATTATAACAACAATAAATATTTTTTTTGTAACTTTCGTTTTTCACCCTTCTTGTTAATATAGCTATATATTTACAGAAATCTTGAATAAAATAGTACTTAAACTAAATCATTCCACTTCAATCGATCCAACACAGGGGAAATAAAAAAAATTAGAGAATAAATAGACATGAATTCCCAAAATTAAATTAAATAAATAACTTCTTTTTATATCTACAAAAAAAAATCATAAAATGATTTACCTTTTTTCCATCTTCTACTAAACTTTTAATTGAAGGGGGGAAGAGCTGGGCGGCAAAAAAATTAAAATAAGAAATAAATAGAGCTATAGAGTGTGTATAATGTATATAGTGACTGTCACTGGGTTTGTCATCAATTTTTAAGGGGCGGTGCACTTGAGTCATCCTTTGTAGGAATTGATTTCCAATTATTGAATCTTACACAATGTATATATATAGGGTATATCTTGTATAACCTACTATACCGATCGCCGATTATCGGAACATGGTTCGGGCTGATAGGTTCTAGATCTCTATTTGTTGATCGTATCATTGTTATGTCATTTAGTAATTGGGATTAATTAAATAAACCCTTTGATTTGTTAGGAAACAATTGGATCTCGGTTCAATGGACAAAAATTGGTTCCTAAATGGGTAATATAAGTGAGAATTAATAGTTCCCACTTTTTTTTCCTCACTTTTTTGATGATTTTCTCCATTCATCCATTTTTCCGGGTATTGTGTGCGGAGATTTATCATAAAATGAACCATATTGGAGACCCCGGACTTTTTTCTTTTTGATTTGTGAATTATGGAGTAAAACTGGAGGTATCGGGGATCTTGAAGTGGAGTTATACTTCCAGTATAATCAATGGCTTTTTGTTGGAATTTGATAGATGTCTATTTGAAAACTGTTGAAATTAGCCGCCCAGCTGTTTTTATTCGTATATAAATAGAGGACTTTTTTTTTTTTTTTTACATTTTTAATTATAAGTCATTATTCTTTTTCGCATCGTATCGTGTTGAGTATAGTGAAAATGATTTGGTAAATATGAAAAAAGTATATTTATATTTAGGTATATTAAATTTACATATCGAATGTGGCAAATAGGTTAATGTACTTTGTTTTATGTTTATTAATTTATGTAGATGAATTTTATAACTATTTGTATATGAGTGAGTGAGGGTCAGTTTATTAGAACATGCAACCGAATGCTATCACTCTATGTGTAAGAAATGTTGACGTTGAGCTTGAAGAAAACTTGAAACAGTCATTATTGGGAAATGCGAACAGGAAAGATAATGAAGTGAGGATTAGAGATATTGTTAAGAAGAAAAAATTGAAGAGTAATAAGAATCAAAAATTATTTGAATTTGCTACGTTGAATTTCACAAATTTGGGTTCAGATAAAAATGCATTTTTCAATGAAGTTTCGGATGTTGTTGACCTTGATGTGCTCTTGCAATTTCATGAAATGGACTCTATTAATGATGGAAATCAAAGTCAAAATAGTGATATAATTTTAAATGTAAATGATCCATCAAATACGTATGAAGCTCTGCTCAAAATGAATATAAGTAAAAACATAAATAAGGAAACAGAATATTTGATTGATCTGTTCAGGATAATTAGTAACAAATGTTTAGAACTTGAAATATTACTTAATGGGAGCGATAAGATTGAACAAGAATCGATGGTACCTGAGGAAAAAAGTATGAAAAAAGGTAAAAAAAAGAGGAAATTGAATAGTAAGCATAAAAAGAATAATACTAATGATCCTTTGAAATTAGTGTCAAATCTATATAAAGATTTTCTATTAACGGCCTCCACTTTAACCTGTTCAAAGGACTTCAAATACTGGATGGTATCGGTTAATCTATGCTTAATATATTCAGAATCACAATTTAATAAATTTTCAACAGATACTGCTAGGCTATTAGATACTATTTACTCCAAGTACATTTCTAAAAATGATATAACAGGAAATTTAAAGTCAAATTTTCTTCAAAAAATTTTCAATCATCAAATTACAGATTATACAAAGTCACATCTGAAGAATTTAAATTTAACGTTTGATTCAAAGATAGATGGCTTGAATAATATCACATTACTACCATTCCAAATGGAAACCATTCAATGGATGTTGAATAAAGAGAGGAATGATGTAATAATGTTTAACGAAAATGTTAACATTGAACTATTAAATGATTTTTTGAATTTACATATATCCTACGGCTATGAGATCATGAAAAGACCAATATCAGAAGACCATCATGTCGAGCAAGTAAAACCCACGCATGAGGTTTTGTTTTGGAATAAATTTACAAATTACATTGCCACTTATCAAGAGGCATTTCTATTATACAAAAATTTCTGTAAACAATCACAAGACTTTGGTACAAAAGGTTTGGTTTCAGAAGAAATGGGTTTGGGGAAAACAATTGAAGTACTTTCCGTTTTGCTACTTAATCAAAGAAATTTACCAAAACATGAAATTAATGATGATTCTTTATATTATACTTCCATGGATAATAAAAGAATACGAAAAGCTAAAACTACTTTAATTTGTTGTCCAAATGCTATCTTACAACAATGGTTGAATGAAATTAATTCTCATAGTTCATCTATTTCAGTTTTCCATTATAAAGGATATCATCATGTAAAGGATTTTTTCAAACTTGATTCGATAGAAAAAATAGTTTCAAGTTTATCAAAATATGATATCATTATAACATCATATAATACTGTCAGTGTTGAGGTACATTACGCTGAATATAATGCAAATTCAAGGAAAAGGAGAAATGCAGAATTGCCAAAATATAATTATTCTTCACCACTCTCATTAATTCAATTTTATAGAATTATTTTGGATGAAGTTCAAATGTTACGTAGTGATAGCACCAATGCAGCAAAATGTACTAGTTTATTGCATAGGGTTCATACATGGGGTGTTTCTGGTACTCCGATTCAAGTTATCTCAGATATCCATACAGTCTTATCATATTTACAAATACATCCTTTCAAAGACATTCCTAAAATTATTTCAAGTATAAATTCATTAGTTGTTGATGTTACAAAACAAACTTCGCAAAATTCAGAAATGAAATCTAATCAGTTGTTAAATCAAACAATTAATGGGGTCAAATTTAATATTAACGATCTTCTAAATATTTTCGAAATATTTGACTTGTGCATTAGACATACCAAACATGATGTTAAATCTCAAATAAATATACCAGAGCAATTAAATTACATGGTTTCCCTGGAATTTTCCCCTATCGAATGGGATAACTATTTGGTTCTTTGGAATGCTTTTTTAGAAACATCCGGTTATAACTCTGATGGTTCTGGACGAACAAGATTATCAACAATCGATCTTAATCAATGGCTGAACAAATTAAGATACTTGTGTTGTCATGCTGTTTTACCTGACAGCCATAATAAACATGCGTCAAAAAATAACAAGCAATTATCTAATATTGTTCATAACATTGATGATATTCTGAAAATTATGAATATTGAAGCTGCAGAAAAATTAGACTCTCTTTACAGAGAAAATTACCAGCTAAAAATTAAGGCAGCTCAAGCCAAAATGGAACTACAAAATAATCCCAACTCAGCCATTGAATTATTATTCGAATTGAAAGAGCAATTAATATCTGATTTGGATATTAAGTGTAATGTAAAGGATCCTTTCAATCTAGCAATAACTACAGTACCCATTAAGAATGATACCGACTCAGAAAAAGCTATTTTACTGGATGGAACTTTTAAGAATGATGACACTATTAAAATTAGATCTTACATGGATTTACTACATCAGTGTCTATTTTTTATAGCTACCGGTTATTATTTTATTGGATCTCATAAACTAGAAAAGGTCGATGATGATAACGAAAAACAAAAGCTACTAGCTATGGAGAAAAACGATAATTCTGTAGATGCATTAAAGGTTTTGAAATATAGTGACGTATATGATGCTGCAGAGATGAAAATTATTGAATCAAATCAGTTATTGGAACAAAAGTACTATGAACTAGCAGATCTATTGAGAAAACAGATTTTGGATTCAAGAATCCGTAAAGTTGATGAAACTATTATTGAGGTGAAAAATTACTTTAGCTCAAGTTCACAGAAACGTTCCAAAACCCTTGAAATAATTGATTTTAACTCGAAGGATGATTTCTCTACTAATATGATTGTTTCAAGAATCTTTAAATCTCTTGGGATATTAATTTCATCATTAAATGAACAAGCTATTCAATTTAATGATTTAATGCAACAGTTATTTGATATTTCATACGCTCCATTATCCAAAACATATGTTAATAATGATTCTGAGGAGGTTAAAAATGAAAAAGCCCAAGAATATTCTGATTCCATAGAATTTCAAGATAAAGCTTTCGCTATTTTCTCAAGTTTAGAAAGGATATTACAAAATAGAAATGCTGTCTTGACGTCTGAAGAAGATATAAAGTTACCAAAGAAACTGATAACCTCAGGTCAAAAACTGTCAGACTTTCACTTAGACTTATTATCAAAGCTAAAATTAGTGCAAGGTACTCCATTTAAATCACTATTTGATGAATTAAAGAATTTAAGGGTTGTTAATGGTTCAACAGTTCCAATGGCAAGTGTTAATGTTACACCATCAACTTTTGAAGATTATCTTTCATCTTTCGAAACTCATATAACTACTTACAAAAAGGAGCTTAGAATTTTAAGTGAATCTTTGAAACGAGTAAACGCAATTTATAATAGTAAAGTTGAATATTTTAGCCATCTGCAAAAAATTTCAGATTCTTTGGTCTCCTTATTACAACTGGAACCTTACCAGAGAACTTCAATTATACGATCAATAAAAAATGACTCTCAATATAAAGTTAATTTAAAGCATATCGTCACTACTGAATCAAGGCTCAAATATTTGAGCAGTTTAAGTAATTTACAAGAATCAATTGAACAAAATAAATCTTTCACATGTCCCATATGTTTAGGTATCATAAATTCAGGAGCCATGATTTCTTGTGGTCACTTTTTTTGCAGTGACTGCATTTTTAATTGGTTAAAACACAATCATAATTGTCCACTGTGCAAGAAAGATACTGCTTTATCTCAATTATATAATTTCAAATTTAAAAATGGAATCACAAATCCAAAGCCTGAAGTTGAAGATTCAAAGGAATTAATAGCAACTGATTCACCCAAAATCCAAATACTAGGTTTAAATGATGATATTTTCAAGGAGAAATACTTAGAGTATTTTAATATTAATGACGTTCATAATATTGTGATAAAAACTAGTTTTGGTTCAAAAATTGACTTCACCATAAAGTTAATTTTATATTTAAAACTTAAAGCAGTAAAAGAAAAGGATGAAGAACCACAGATACTAATGTATTCTCAGAGCATGGAATTTCTTAGTGTAATTACACATGTTTTAAAACTACATGATATCAAGTATTTGTCTTGTTTATCAAATGGATCAAATGTTGGTAAAACAATTTCAAACTTTAAAGAAGATCCTTCAATCACTTGTTTATTATTAAATGTTAAATCTCTAGGAGCTGGTTTAAACCTTTTGAATGCCAGACATATATTTATTTTGGACCCCATCATTAATCATGGTGAAGAATTGCAGGCAATGAGCAGGAATAATCGAATTGGTCAAAGTAAAACTACATTTGTATGGAATTTGATGATTCGAAATTCGGTTGAAGAAAACATACTTAGGTATAAATGCAAACTTGAAAATAAGAAAAGGGCTATAAAACAAGAAAAAGAACTGGATATGGATGAAGAAATGTCCTCAATTGAGGAACAACAGTTTGAACTTAATGAAGGAGCAGGAGAGATTGTTTCGAAAAATCATCTATGGAGTTGCTTGTTTCAAAAATAAGTATTAATTGATAAGGACAGTTAAATATTTAAAAAATAAGTAAATGATTAATAAATTCTAATTGCCATAAAATTAAGGATTTCATTGAACATTATGTTACTAGCTATCCATTCTTGGATAGAATTTATAAAAAAATGATTTCGCCCAGGATCGAACTGGGGACGTTCTGCGTGTTAAGCAGATGCCATAACCGACTAGACCACGAAACCAAATGCGCAAGCCCGGAATCGAACCGGGGGCCCAACGATGGCAACGTTGGATTTTACCACTAAACCACTTGCGCTTACTACAGTCATAGAAGCTGAAAGAAAGTACAGTTTTTCATATTTCATCTTGAATTTATAATAGTTGCAAACTGTTACCAATTATTCAGTGGAGCAAAGAAAAATAATCTGTATACTCTCATCAGTTTAACATATTAGCTCATATTTTTTTATCTCATAAGTTATCGTTAGTACGGATTATATAATAGAGTGGGTAAAATGTTATGATCTATTCACATACTACTTAAAAAATCTATAAACGTGTAATATGTGATAAGTATATATATATATAATGGATTAAACTGATGTATTTGTAATCATTGACAAAAATGCAAAGTGTATATTTAATTCCAAACAGGAAAATTACCTCCATTCATGTTTTGAAACCCTGGCATCCCAAGCTTATCAATTGGAATAATTTCAGAATCCATACGTACTAAGTCTTGTGCTTCAAAGTTATTAATACCGACAGCTTCACATAAATTGGATGCGTCTATCATCAAACCATTATTAAAGTTAGAATCTTGCATTAAAAATTCTTCAAACTCAGGTATAATGTAGCTACCTGAGGATCCTTCAGATTGGGGAGATACCAAGTTTGTGATATCTTCAACATTGGGTTCTAGTTTGATTTTAGGAGTAGAATGATTTGATAAAGTATCTATCTCGTTTGCATTGGTCATGTTTATGTTCATGTTCATGTTCATGTTCATGTTCATGTTCATGTTCATATTCATATTTGGACTCATTCCAGGGTTCATATTAATATTACCCATACCTGTCATATTCATATTATACATTGGTTGCATATTACCAATATAAGGAATAACTGATGGTGAAGCCCCATGAATACCTGCAGGACTGGGTATATTCAACATAGAGTGAACTGGTGTAGAAGAACGTTTTATTCCGTCAATTGGTGGTAAAGTTTCATTGTACATATTTCCCGGTAATGGAATTGGGGAAGTTAATGAAGAGGTATTATTTTGGTATATATCCAATGGTGTGGATGCCAATCTGTTAGGTTGTTCGTTGGCATTTGTACGATTCCTTTTCGCTGGATCATTTTCAAGTATACCGTCAACACTACGTATGTTGCTTTTGTTATAAGTAATAGGTGTGTAAGACCTCAGGGATGGTAATTGGATGGAATGGTTGCCGTTGGTGCTTGAAATTACACTTGAATCATTATTAAAAGAATTCTTCAGTTCACTTACAACTGCTATAGTATCTTGATAAACTGGACACCTTTGCATCTGAGAAACATCTGAATTCTTTACAAATTGTGTTGAATTTTTGAAGTTCTTTGATAAGTTAGCAATTTTTGGGTGTTTCCAACCCGGCATTAATACTGTATTATTATCCGTCATTAAACTTTTAGATACCGGTGATTGTAATAATGACATAAAAAATTGAATGGACTTAAAGATCTTGATTGCATAAGAATATTTGACTGAAGTTTGTTTAATTAATTTGTAAAATAGGGTCATTCTAGAGTATAAAACCTCAGCTAAATCTTCACAAGTTTCCAGGTCTAAATGCCTAGATATATCATCATGTGAATCCTGGGTCAACTTTCTCTTTCTTGAAGACTTTCCATTAGTATCATCGTCATTTTCACTACTGGTGTAGCTACTTGTACTATCAGATGTGGAAATTTTTCCATTTATGATCGAATTTTCACCTAAAGCACTAGAGGGACTACTTTTTATACGTAAAATCAAACAAATCATAAATTGTAAACCACGATTACCGACATCGACACAATATGGTGTTAGCATAACTTCCATATAATTAAACATTGATTCTGTGGTATTTGAATTTTTAATGCTGTTAAAAAAGTAAATACTATTTCTATAACCATCCATGGCATAATTTAAAGCCTCTTGGGCGTAACCCTTTGCTAATAATCTAGTTGTAGGGTTTTGAGAACCCATGGGCTCATAATGTGTGAATAGAATATAGTTCAATAAGTATAATAATATACGCAGTGTTAAATGTCTTGAAAAAAGCATTGCCTTAGTAGTTGATTCATGAGGAAGTTCTAATTTCTTTTCTTCTCCATTAGATAGATTAGAAGAGCCCTTCTGTTTAGTTTTCTGTTGATAAATAATTTCTTCTAAACTTGGTAAACCATAGCTTTCATCTAAATTTTGATCCACTGAACCTTCTGATGTGTATAACAATCCGTTTCTAATCAAAGTTGACAAGACCTCATTGATGGATTTTTTGTTGTGAGTTAAATCTTTCAATGAGCCAATTAAGCTATCCAACTCAGATTTTCTAGCTCGTTTAGCAACTGACACATTCAAAACATGGTTAAGAACCGCGATAATTACTAAATCTATTTGAAAAAATAATGTAAAGTTCTTGACAATAATTAATTCTTTTATATCTCTCACGTAATCAATTTTTGATGAACTTGGCAACTTGGTATCACTTATATCTCTAATGTTTCTCAATAACCTTGGTGTACCAATTGATAGAGATTGTTGAACATCAAGTGATACAATATAATACCAAGTCTTTCTCCAGGTATGCTTAAATCTTTCAGTAGTGTTGTATGAATCTGTATCTTGATTAGCTTTTTCAGTAGTTGATGGCGCTTGTCCAGGTGAATTAGGTTTAGATTCATGACTGGTATTTTGAGCTAAGGTGTCTAATGGAGTACTGTCATTTTGAGTTTGTCTAGATGAGTTTTCAGCCACAGAATTCAATTGAGGGAAGTTATCAGGATCTCTATGTAAACCACAACTGAAAGCCATTTGGGTGATACTTGATAGCAAAACTTGATGGGTTTCACTATCTTGGCCGGAGGTGGAATTCATAGAATCCTGATTAGTTGATGAATTTATGGGTGTCATCTCGTCAGACCCAGAGTGTAGATACAATTTATAGAAAATTGCAAATTGAACCGTGAATAAACTCACATTGCTATTTGAAAAGCTTGAAATTTCATCGAATTTAATTAATTGTTTTCTTACCAATTTCAATGCCTCCATTGATGGTTCGTATTTCAATAATAGGCTTTCTTCTTTGATTCTAATAGAACTAATATTTGTTGGTGGTTGAATTCCATATGAGCTGTATTTGGGACCTAAATCAATCTTTAGTGCATTTGCTGGTAGTGATAACCAAGTTAATCTCATAATAATTAACAAAATACCTAAATTACAATAATCAGATATTTTTGTAATATTTAGCTTTGTCACAGATTCTTTACCAAACGTTGATGGTGCGACTCCAAAACTGCTATTCAATGATAACATTCTATTTATATTTTTCTTGAAGTCTTGCTCATCAATAATTGGAACAACAGCATAAATATGCTTAAAAAACTTTTCAATGTATAATGAGATGATTAATTTTGGAGGTAATAGCTCGCATACTCTAGTAGTAATTTGCTTATAATTGAGCATAGTTGAAGCATCGAAATATGGAGAACTACTTTGTGAATATTGAATTAAAGGTGGCAAAGGGGAGCCAGGTTTTGGAATGCTTAATTGAGAGTTTGAATTATTCTGTAACATTGGCTTGTATACACCATGGTCAACAGGACATTTCTGGCTTTTATTTTCTGATTGTGCGAACACTGGTGATGTCGTGCTTGAGCCAGGAATTTTCTTTGAAATCACTGAAGTATTTGGAGGAGCAGGTGGTAGCATAGCCGTGATTTGATTATTATTGTTGTTATTATTATTATTAGTTAAATAAGATGCAGATGGAGATGCAGGATCATTGAAAGTTGTTGCACTTCTTACAGGAAGTGGTGATATAAGCCTAGTGTTGGTGTTATTAGAAAAATTCTGAGTCGACATTGCTTGATTTGGTCCTTGTGATACAAATTTTGAATGATCAACGGGGCATTTACCTTTCTTAGATTTTGTTTTCTTTATTGAATGTGTATGTGATTTCTTTTTCTGTTGATGTAATGATTTTTTATTGTACCATTCACCTAGTCTTTCACGCATGGTAAATATTTGAGACCATAATAGTTTTAAATAAGGATCACCTTTCATGATTGCTAACCAATGAGTGGCACCCAAGTGAACTGTCCCTCTATTTTTCAGATGTAACATATCGAACTGGACAGTTAAATCCAATTCGTCATTTTCATATGTACTAAATGGAGATTCATTAAGTTTGTTTGCATCAGTGTCATTACTTGCTTTAACTGCTGTATTTGAATTGTTATCATCCAGCATAGCTGAATGAGAAGTATTATGTGACAAAGTAATAAAATCTGGGGTTGTAGTATTTGTTGCAGGGGAGATATAACTATTTGATTGATGTACTTTGGATAACGTTTCTTCTAAAGTTTTGACCCTATCCCTCAATTGTTTTAACTCTGTATCTTTTGATATTTCTTTTTCTACTTCTTCAGCCCAAGATTGTTCCATGTAATGACATAGATGTTGAACACCAGTTTTCACACATTGATTACAGTGTGGATGAGTCTTGTCACACTTCACTTTTCTCTTACGACAAATAGTACAACTCAACGGGATTCTGTTTCTTTTTCTCTTGACCTTATTTTTATTCTCACTGCCATTACCGTTGGCATTAATAGTGCCAGCATTTCTACTAGTATTTGGTGACATCCCAGCAGGACTCGATGCTTCTTTCACAATTGGGCTAGCATTACTCATTGTAATTCCGTCACCTCTTCACGTCTCTATTCTAAACTGTCGGAAACAAATAACCTCGAATATTAACCTACAGAACACTGCAAAATTACCTTTAATATTTGATAAATTTAAATACAAGGACAGACCTGTTGTAGTATCTCTTAATCGCTGACACATGTATCTCTCTATGTATGTGATATGTATATATATAAATCCTTACTGACTCCAATAACAATTATTAAATTAACAAATAATCTTCATCCACCTCATCAACTCTCAAGCTAATTTTTTTTTCTTGTAATACTAATTCCCATTCCCAAGAAGCAAACTACACCATACAGAATCAGAACCTTACAGAACCACTGCTAGAACCAAAGATTCTTTAAACTTTAAAATTTTACATCAAGATATTCTGTATAAGCCTGATACATACATTCAATATTAAGTCTCAGAGGTCATCACCTCGTTGCTGAACTGCATAAAAAATTATCACAATTTTTTGTTTTTTCAAACTACATAATGTCTCTAGCCTAACTACCACAAGAACAGGACAGTAAATAATGAAAGATCACGACAACAACAACCACTAAAAAGAGTAAACAACCCGTAGAATAAACCACCCGTAGAAACTAATTATAATAAATATTTATAACTATATAAATTCAATTCGAAAATGTATAGAATTGAAATATAATCCATCGTATACGGGTCTATAATACCAACCGAAATTTTTTAACAGATCTTTCACAGTAGTTTCGAAACTTTTGACACAATAATGCCGCAGCGTTAAAGCGTCGAACCTGCCCAGATCCGGATCTTGAAATCCTCTAAACGAGCACAACAAAAAGAAACGATCGAAACCGAATAACGATCAATTGAGTTTACTTCTGCGCATTTTCACTGCAATTGGGCCCGCATCTCGAACTTTTCTGTTTTTTTTTATTTTCGTTTCTTTTTTTCTCTTGCTGTTTCCCATCTCTCGAACGACACAAAACTTAACTTTGCTCAACAAAAGGTGAGGTTAACACCATCAGAACCAAAGAGTTAGAGCAACATTGTGCTGGAAGGTGAGTGAAAGCTCAGCTGAGTGAGGTTGTGGTGATGGTACGGTACACTAAGCCCCAGGAATCTTGTCTTTCATTCTTTATATTAATGTCAGTTCTCTTGGGCCCAATGAGTTCATGGGACTGTCTTCTTTCTGCTAGGTGGGCTGCGGTTTGTCTACTGAATCTTTACGAGGGGTGTAAATATGTATGTATGTCGTTTATATAGGAGTTATATCAGTTGTGGCAGGGCAGGGTCGTTTAATGATACTGTTATTAATTGCTGTTGTCAAAGGCATTTTCTGTGTAGGTCAGGTGATTGGTATTCAATTGGAGAGTTTGCAATGGACAAAAGAGTGAGGGAGAGTGATTGAAAGTGTCTACGCTCTCCGATGGTTAAAGGTTTGACTCAGAGATGTCTCTTTCGATGACTATATTTGTGGTGTTGTAAATGACAGTTTGAATCGATGGAACGTAAGGGACATGCATTGAATGAAGTAGTTTGACATCGTTAGAGCCCTATGAGAAATGTCAATTGTCAGAACTGATCAACAAATTAAAGATTATTTTCTTAGTTTAGATTCGGTCAAGATTGGGAAATACATTTTTGGGTTGAAGAGCAGTTTAGAGTATTTTTCAAATGACAACCAGATCATTCCATCAAGAATTGTTCACAAAACTGAAGTATCTGATGTGACCCATATCTATATGCCAGTAATAAGTGAAAAATACTCTGGTTTGAAAAACTTGGTGTATAATCCAAGAAATGGTAAAGGGTTTGTTGGAACTGTTATGATTACTAACCCATCTGATGGTGCAGTGGAAGGGCTTCTGGATGCAAAGGAGATCACTGGGATACGAACTGCGATGGTCAGTTGTATCCCAATTGTAAACCTTCTTCAAAAATATGTTACATGCGGTAATGGTACTTTGAATGTAACAGTTTTCGGAACAGGATTACAGTCTTTTTGGCATATATTCATTCTGATAAAACTATATTACCAACTTCCAGAGTTGAATACAGTTCAAGTTACTATACTATTTAGGGAAAATGAACTGGATATATCTTTGTTGATTTCTAGTTTGAAAGATTCTCCATTCGATATTAATTTTAAGCAACACCAATGGGATACTGATGTTTCTGAAATCATCAGTGAAAGTAACATTATATTCGGATGTGTTCCTACCACAGAACCACATATATTATATAAAGATATTTTTAAAGCAACAACTGAGGATCAAGACGTTTATGTATCTATGATAGGTAGTTATAAACCAGATATGGTAGAATGTGACTCTAAATTGATTGACGAGTTTATTTCCCAAGATGTCAAAATTATTGTAGATTCAAAAACTCATACACTAGAAGAAGCTGGAGAATTGATAAAATCAAATATAAAAGTCTCGAATGTAATAGAATTAGGTAATCTTTCAACTAGTGAATTACCAACCATCTCTATTAATCAAAAACGCCTTTCTTTGTGTAAAATAGTGGGTTTAGCAATAATGGATATTGCTTTGGCTAGGAGTTATTTGACAGATACCATACCTAATCCAAACTGTTCATTATAGTTAATGTCTAAATTATTGGTATCAATGACTTGATAGAAATGTAATGCCATTAATACCATTGGTGTTCTCACCACTACATATATATCTTTAGCTAGCTCATCGCCTTATATATTTCAATAACTTTTCAGGCCGGTTTGAAAAACCATACATATTTAAAATTATAGCTGTTAAATATGGTTTATAAATGCCATATGGTTAATAAATCTTGGAACAATAAAACAGAATATAAGCCAAGTCAACATGACTTTGATTGAAGAACTGAGAACAGAAATTGAAATTTTAAAGTTGGAAAGAGATGAATTGAATACAATGTCGAGCGAATATGAGAAACAGATGGAAGATGTAATAGAGAAACTAAAACTAGAACTGAATGATCAAAAGAAAAAAATTACCACACTGGAGATTAGAAGTGATGATTTAGAGAATGAGATTTTGGTAAAAACAAGTAGGATAAAGGCTTTACAGCTGGAGAATGACACATTAATGGAAAGAAACGTATTATTAGAGCATGACTTATTAAGTCTAAAAGATATTATCAGTAAGATAAAAGATGATGAAGAAGATTAAATCCTAATTATAACATTATTTAATTTTACAAGGACATTCAAGGTTTAAAAGGGTTTTTTTTTTTTTAATTCAGCATTCAGCTGAGCACAATTAAATTGGCTGCGATTTACTCGAGCACTAGTTATAACATAGTAATTTTTACATGCTAAATATGCAACTATGTAAGAATCGAATATAAAGTGTATATTTAAAGATTTTTGTAGTTCTCTGGACTTTAATATTTCATATTCTAATGTATTCTCATTAGCTCCTTATTTTCTTTTTACGCAACATTTCCCATCTTATTACGCAATATTTCCTCTTGTTCTGTATAAGTGATTCCTATTTACATGATGATAGTACATTCTGTTTCCACCAGAGAGCAATATCGTAAAATACCAACTGTTTAATCCTCTTTTCATAAGTAATCCAAGCAAAGGTATGTCTAATAATCCATCGCCAAGACCATCTGATATAATTTTTATCAATTATTTCACAAGTTTCATCATAAACTGTCTTTGAACAATATTGTGTCATAATCAAAAAAGTTCTTTCTGGACCTAATGGGTTTTGTAAACACTCATCTAGGTGTCTTGTTAAATCATTGGTTTTCAGAATCAGTAAAACTATCCTAGGAATTGTTGCCAATATGCTCATCAGATTTGTCAAAAAATTACCGTTAGTAATACCTTTAGACATCACTTTAATTTCATCTTCAGATCTTGTTGTGGATATATCATAATTTAATGTAACATCAATACTACGGCCTGTTAATGCTGCTGCAAATAATGGGAATTGTTCATCGTTAATGTTTGCAAATCGTTTAGCATAGAATTTCATGGTCTCCTGATCCCGATCAAATAACGCAAGCCAAAATTTGGCATAATCTCTTCTCATTTCAGTCGTTGGATATCTGTATAGTCCATGATCGTATAAAATAATTTCAAAATTATGAGGGTTTGAAGAATTACCATGAGCTATTGATCTAATTGCTAAATTACCACCATGAGGGTCACAATGAATTCCAACGTTAGGAGTGAAAATCATATTATTGAAAATGTGGGATAAACAAGAAGAAACTTCCGCTCTTGAGATATTATGATCATCTAAATATTTCAAATCGTCCAATCTTTTACCAGCAATATATTCCATAATTAAAATTCTTTTATGGGCAGAGATAACGTTCGGAATTCTTAGAGCAGTTTGATTCTTAAATTTTGCAAAATAATGTTGTGTTTCAATTGCATTTTTAGCTTCCTTCTCAAAATTGATTTCAACGTATATTGATGTCTGTAATTCATCACCCAACCAGGTCAATGGATATTCTGGAAAAAAAATATCTAATAAATTGAATACCATTTGAGTTAACATCACATCCAAAGGAATAAACTCTTTTAAAGAAGGGTGTTGGCACTTTACAGCCACTTTTTGGTTACTATCCTTCAATACGCCGATGTGGACCTGAGCTAAAGATGCTACACCAATTGGTTCAAGGTCAAATTCACTAAAAAGTTCATCTATCCCCATCTTCAAGTCATGCTTAAACATTCCATCTATTTCTTCAATAGTTGACTTAGGGCAATGGTCTTGTAATGGAATCATGGTCTCGGTCCATTCTGGAGGTAACAGGTAAGTCATAGCACTTATATGTTGACCAAGTTTTATATAAATACCACCATTTCGACGCAATGCATGCAACGTAATCAAAGCACATCTTTGGTGGCATGCATTTAAAGCCTCATAATATGCATCATCGTCATCATACTTACCATTTAAAGTATTTCTATAGTCATAAAAACATCTGGCAGTTGCCTGCGCTACAATCCCTGATCTTTTAGCAGTCAAACAAACATGTCTCACAAAATTATGAAATGTATCATTAGTATTATAAGAAACTATTCCCACACCTAAAGTTAACCCAATGGCAATTTGTCTCTTGCTGAAACCAAAAATCAGTCTTGATGAAGGTTTAGGACTGTGAGTCGTTAAAAACCTTTTTGAATTGAAAAAAACAGCTCTCTTCGCAGTCAAAAGATATGCATTATTTTTAGTTACTGATATCATAATTTGAACATAATTATCCTTGTTTAACTGTTAATAAATGTACCTTATTTATAGATTATAAATATAACTGTAATTTTAGGTACTTGTTCAATATTCTTTTCAAATACTAATAACTAAAAAATCAGGAATTTCCCTTTGCGCATTTTCATGTTCAAAAAATATAATGACAATAACGACACATAAAATAAAGTGTCAGCAAATATAACAATCAAGTATCTTTTATAAATAATAGTTAAAACAAATGATTAAACTTTTGAAATGGTTAATAAACGTAGCTTTATATAAAGAAAAATTAATAGTTTTTATTTAAATAATTTTATGATATGTATAACAGCCGGAACCAACTTGAAGGACGTTTGCTTTTTGTAATTGAATAGATTTTAAATATTTTGTGTCATTTTGTTTTTGTATTATTATAAGGGTATATATATATCAGCAATTGGTTTTATATTAACTAAAAATATACTTAGTGTGTTTGAAGATTTATGGTTAAGCTCTTGGGTATTTTTATCGATCATAGTATTTGTAGAATCAACTTCAAATGAATAACATTTAGTAATGTTTATAGATTATTCAGGTTTAGACAGATATAAACATATCAACGATTCTTTCACAGAAAAATGTATTATACTATATAGATATTACAATGAAAAGACGTTTCAAAGTAAGTTAGAGGTAATAATAAAGGAATTTGAATCCTTAGACTACAATTTACCTGAGAGTGTTTTTTTTATGAATGAGACTCAATTGGAACAATTTGTATATTTAACATTGTGTAATGAGCAAATGAAGTCGAATATCAGTACCATTGTACGTTGTCCAACCCTATATTTGCTTGAACCGGAATGTTTGTCTCCAATCAAATATAAAGATTACTATAAATTCCAAGTTGAGCTTTGTAAACAAATTAAAGATCTTCGAAAAGAATACCGTTGCCTTAGGATAGAAATATTTGAAAACATCAAACAGTTAATAATGAGTTTAGTACCTAACAATATGACAGAGATACCTGATACCGGAAATATCAATAATCTTCAAAAGATTTTACTTCGTTTCCATTCAGAAAATAATGATTATAGTCCTGAAATTAAAATAAGGAATTCAAACAAGTCATTGAGTGATGATGTGCATGAACAGATAATAAGGAAGTTTACATTTTATAATTTTATGTTTACTAAACAATATTCATCCACTGGTACATGCAGAATTGCAAAAAATGGTATTAAGCTATTGAAAACTAAACATAAAATATATATTCTATTCAGTGAATCTAAGAAAAGAATAGTTGTATTCAACCCTTCAACCTTAGAGCTACCCAATTCAAGTGGAACAGACAATAAAGAGAACGATACTAGTGTTTTATTATCAAAACTATTTTCAGCATTTCCTGTGCTTACGTTGGAGGAAACTTCAACGTCACACCGCAATAGACACTTCTCAGTAAACAATTCAATGGGTTTAACAAATCATCCGTCCAATAATGAAAAATGTAATTCAAGAGTAAACACAATTAATAGCATCTTTGATCCTGGAGATATGTCTCAACTATTTGAAAATGACATTAAAGAACAGGAAAAAGATACAGACAAAAAAATCCACAAAAATCATGGGAATCTAGAGAAAAGATCTTCGGTTTTTTATTCAACTGATTGCTCCTTACCTAATTCAACACTAAAACCAGCATACAATCTTGTCTTATCAAAAAATTCCTCATACAACAAGTCTGAAACCTCACCAGTTCATAGAAAAAAGAACCATAGTTCAACACTGACACCAATCAAGTACAACGTGCTCCAAAATCAACAACAACAACAATCTTCAAAATCAATAAATGACTACAAATTAAAAAGGTTAGATGATATTTCATTGAAAGAATTTATCAAATATAAATTGACAAGATTAAAGATGGGGCCTAATCAAATTAAAAATACAATGATTTATGAAGAAACGATATAGCATTCAACCTCGTTCAAGACTCTCTTCACCCTACCACGAATATATTAATAATATATATAAATTATGCCACTATTTCAAACACCCAACTCTACAAATTATGTACATTTTATACTGTTAGTAACATCATTAGTTCTTGTACTTCATTAACCATCTATAGCTTTAATGCTTAATTCATAGAATACATACATTTTCTAAGCAGCGGACTGAAAAATTTTAGAAGATTCTTTCACCAAGGTCATCTCGAATAATGAAATTGATTACTTGTATATTTATACACGGGTATATATCAATATAATATCCAAAGGATATAATTGAATTGAATATTTCATTTCAGGATAGGTTTGCCAGGAAGAAGAAAGGAAAAAATGTTATATTTAATTGGTCTTGGGTTATCATATAAATCTGATATAACTGTTCGTGGTTTGGAAGCTGTTAAGAAATGTTCAGCAGTTTATTTGGAACATTATACTAGTATTTTGATGGCTGCTTCTAAAGAAGAGTTGGAAGAGTATTATGGAACTGAAGTGATTTTGGCTGATAGAGAATTGGTTGAAACAGGTAGTGACATTATTTTAAGAGATGCCAAAGATAAAGACGTTGCTTTCTTGGTTGTTGGTGATCCATTTGGTGCTACTACCCATACTGATTTGGTTTTAAGAGCCAAACGTGAAAATATTCCTGTTGAGATCATTCATAATGCCTCGGTGATGAATGCTGTAGGTGCTTGTGGTTTACAATTATATAATTTTGGTCAAACTATTTCCATGGTTTTCTTTACAGAAAGTTGGAGACCTGACTCTTGGTATGAGAAGATTTTGGAAAATAGAAAGATTGGTTTACACACTTTAGTTTTACTAGATATCAAGGTTAAAGAGCAAAGTATTGAGAACATGGCTCGTGGAAGACTAATTTACGAACCACCTCGTTACATGTCCATTTCTCAATGTTGTGAACAACTGCTTGAAATTGAAGAAACAAGAGGTACAAAAGCATACACCCCAGATACTCCAGCTGTTGCAATCAGTAGATTAGGTTCAGACAGACAAACATTCAAATCTGGTACTATCAAAGAATTATCCGAATACGATGCCGGAGAACCATTACATTCCTTAGTCATATTAGGTAGACAATGTCATGATTTGGAATTAGAGTATCTAATGGAATTCTGTGATGACAGAGAAAAGTTAAAGAAGGATGTTTTAGCTGACCAAGAGTATTTCAAACCTGCTCCATGGGTTCCTCCTGTCGAAGAAGATGAAGATTAATACTACAGAAAAGCTTACTCCAGAATAAGATAGGAAAAGGAAGAATAACTAGATGTCAACTATAATTTTTCAAGATTGATATATAATTCTATATTAAGTATAATGTTCAATTAAATAATTTTGAAAAATCTTATAGTGTTTCTTATATATGTCTCTGTATAAATTTCAACCGATGCTAGAAAATTAGAAAATAAGAAAATTAGTATAAAAAATCGAGAACTTAATACAATACAAACGAAGATTAAAACGTTCTCAGTGTTTGACAGTATTCTCTATCTACTACCAATTGAACCACAAAAGTAGACAAAAAGCAAAAGCCAAAGGCACATATTTTACAAGGGCAGAATGGCTAACATCAAATACATACTGTTAATTTCTAGACAAGGGAAATTAAGATTGCAGAAATGGTATACATCCATTCCAAGTAGAGAGAAGACGAAGATAATCAAGACATTGACATCAACAATATTAGCACGTAAGAAGAAGATGTGTAACATAGTAGAATATTCCGATCACAAGGTCGTGTACCGTAGATATGCTAGTCTATACTTTATATGTGGAATAGATCAAAACACAGACAACGAGCTATTGACCTTGGAAATAGTACACCGATATGTGGAAGCCATGGACACATATTTTGGAAATGTCTGTGAATTAGATATCATATTCAATTTTGAGAAAGCATATAATATTCTAGATGAGATGATAATGTGCGATGGCTCAATTGTCGAGACCAGTAAGAACAACGTACTGAACACAATCAAAACCATGGACATTTTAGAAAACAACGATCATTTGGATAGGGTGTTAAGTTAAGTAAATAAGTAAGTATATGTAAATTAAATTAAAAGTAAATTAAAATAAACTAAATCGATAATTTCATATAATGCAGCTGGTTAAAATATACTATTATTCAACTTACCTCAATTGGAGAACTACAAAACATAAGAAATACCGGGCATGTGGCGTAGTTGGTAGCGCGCTCCCTTAGCATGGGAGAGGTCTTCGGTTCGACTCCGAACTTGTCCATTTCTTTTTTATTTTTTTTACCATCTCACCCAAACACACTAACTAATAGAAGAAAACATTTAAAACCAATACGAATTAAACAGCATACTAACTAATAACAAACCCTAACGCAACCAAGAAGAAACCTCACAAGAGACTCAATTGAAAAAATCTGCAGCAGCACAACCACATCATCAACCACACTACAAAAACAAGACCTTGGCAATTGAACTAACATTAAGACTGTGAAACAGTGAAACAGTGAGATTGTGATCCCACAGTCTCACACTCATCAACAACAATTGTACTTATTATTTGTACTACCAATAAGACCGTAATAGAAATTCGAACCAGAAATTTTTCTCTTAGTAATCTTCTTTCTGGAAGAAACCGAACTGAAAAATCAGGCTTACAATACCGATTTAGATAGATTACAACAACGACACTAACCACAAGAAAGTACGATGAACATTTCATACAACACCGGCAATTGGTAATAATAAAGGGGCATTATCAAGTACTCTTTGTTCGTTGTTCAAATAAATCAAATTTAAACTGTAAAACACCATGAACAGGCAAACTTGTGAAGCAAGAACAAAGAGCAAGTAAAAAATTGGACATTGGATATTGAATATTGGAAGCTATCATTCCTTATTTCTTGTTTTATGTCGGTCAAGTATGAGTTGAAGACGAAACTTTATTTATTCTATCTAGAAGTAGTATACAGTTTACCATCAAAGAAAGAATTGAGCGAGTTAATATTGATATGTTTTTAATTGCTAGATTATTAATAATTAGTAGTGCATTAGAAATTATTATAATGTGGTATTTTAGGTTTAAGGTAGTGTTGAATAGTAGTTTACAATCCCCTTCTTGTTGAAAAAAAAATTGGTATAAATAGTAAGTGGTATTTCGATATAGTCTGGTCAATTGTTCGGATTTAATCTTGTTATATATTATTGTATGTAGTAGAAACGCATCATCAAACAAACACAACAAAACAACCCTCCCCAACCAATTGAATATTAAACATGTCTGCTCCAACTGCCCAATCTATTAAAGAAGCTATCAACGCTAAGCCAATTTTCATTGTTGCCAAGACCTACTGTCCATACTGTCAAGCTACCAAACACACTATCTTCGATGAATTGAAGGTTCCAAAGGACAAGGTCACTGTTTTAGATATCGATGTCTTACCAGAAGGTAGAGAAATTCAAAACATCTTATATGAATTAACACAACAAAACACTGTTCCAAATGTCTTCATAAATGGTAAACACATTGGTGGTAACTCTGACTTGCAAGAATTGAAGAACAACGGTCAATTGAAGGAAATCGTTGCCAAGTTATAATCGAATCAACTTCAAAGCGATTAATCTCCTCACACTAGATAAAATACTGAAAGTGACAGGTCATTTTCAGTATCCAAGATTTTAAATACATATATCTGTGTAACTGCAAAATAAATATTAATTTTAGTATTTAACATTAACCCACTCCACCATCTTAGTTTGTTTCTCCAGAAAATGCTCAGCATCAAAGTCAATTATAACCAATTGACCATCGTTTATCCACCACTATTAAAATCTTGTTAATCACCAGTCTAATTCATCAGTTGATCAGATTGAAACTACTAAAAGACTCTAAATGTCGCTCAAACTACCTTTATTTTCATACATTCTCTTGTAGAAAAAGCAAATATTAAGATGCAACCAACATCAATAAAGAGTTTCACAACATTCTACGTAAGTGATTGAAATGTTGGATGAAGTATGAATGAATTAACGTTTTAATCTCAAGATCCGAGTGTCAATCCACTGGTTTAGATCTATAACTGGCATCTCTAGTGGAATCTATTTTTATTTACACCCGTAGTATTGAAATTAATATAATGTCATGCCAAAATGTAATGTTATGTTTTGGTTTTAAGTTATGCTCATGTTAGCACAATCGTGATGCAACCATATATAAGTACCTCTTTAAATATGTAAAAATCAAGTTACAAATTCCATTCCAAATTACTTTCATTTTGGTAATCAAGGTATCCTTCTCTCTAGTAAATTAATTCTTGTCCAAAAGCATAATATATAATACGAATTGTATCTGTTGATTGAGTAAACCATGCCTCGTGATATCAAGAATCATTTACTATTCGAAGTAGCTACTGAAGTTGCCAATAGAGTTGGTGGTATTTATTCTGTTTTAAAATCCAAAACACCAGTTACTGTCAATCAATATCACGATAAGTATCATTTAATCGGTCCCTTAAGTTTGGAAAACTATCAAAGTGAAGTAGAGACTATTGATATTTACAATATAGATAATTTTAAATCTAATTCTCACAATTCTGAAGGTGAGAACCAAGATGATGATCCAGATGGGTTGTTAGCTATAAGAGACACTTTGATCTCTATGAAAGAGAAAAATGTCAATTTCGTCTATGGTAGATGGTTAATTGAAGGTGCACCTCGTGTTATTTTATTCGAGTTGAATTCTGTATTAAACTACCTAAATGATTGGAAAACTGATATTTGGAATTTAGTGGGTATTCCAACTCCAGAAGATGACATTGAGACCAACAATGCTGTATTATTAGGGTATTTGGTTGCCTGGTTTCTTGGTGAATTAGTATCAAGAGATACCAAACATGCTATTATTGCTCATTTCCATGAATGGTTAGCAGGTATTGCATTGCCTATTTGTAGGAAAAAAAGAATTGATGTTGTTACTATTTTTACAACTCATGCAACAATTTTAGGTAGATATTTATGTGCTTCTGGTGAAGTTGATTTTTACAATAATTTACAACATTTTGATGTTGATCATGAAGCTGGAAAATTTGGTATTTATCATCGTTATTGTATAGAAAGAGCTGCTGCTCATACTGCAGATGTTTTCACAACTGTGTCACAAATCACTGCTTTTGAAGCTGAATATTTATTAAAGAGAAAACCAGATGGTATTTTACCAAATGGCTTGAATGTAACAAAATTCCAAGCTGTGCATGAATTTCAAAACTTACATGCAATTAAGAAAGAAAAAATCAATGACTTTGTCCAAGGTCATTTCCATGGCTCTTTTGATTTCGATTTAGATGAAACCTTATATTTCTTTATTGCTGGTAGATATGAATATAAAAATAAGGGTGCTGATATGTTTATCGAAGCTCTAGCAAGATTAAATTACAGATTAAAGGTTTCAGGTTCAAAAAAGACTGTCGTTGCTTTCATTATTATGCCTGGAAAAACAAATTCATTCACTGTCGAAGCTTTAAGATCACAGGCTGTTGTCAAATCATTAGAAAACACAGTCAATGAAGTAACAAAGTTAATTAGTAAGAGAATATTTGATCATGCTATGAAATTTCCACACGCTGGCATTAATACTGAATTACCAGTTGATCTAAACGAGTTATTGCACAATAGTGATCAAGTCTTATTAAAGAGACGTGTTTTAGCACTAAGAAGACCATACGGACAATTACCACCAATTGTAACTCATAATGTTTGCGATGATGCAAATGATCCTGTTTTAAATCAAATCAGACATGTCCAATTATTCAATAACCATTCTGATCGTGTTAAAGTCATCTTCCATCCTGAATTTTTAAATGCAAACAATCCAATTTTAGGTTTAGATTATGATGAATTCGTACGTGGTTGTCATTTAGGTGTTTTCCCATCATATTACGAACCTTGGGGTTATACTCCAGCTGAATGTACAGTCATGGGTGTTCCATCAATTACTACTAACTTATCTGGTTTTGGTGCTTATATGGAAGATTTAATTGAAAGAGATCAAGCAAAGGATTATGGTATTTACATTGTAGATCGTCGTTTCAAAAATCCTGATGAAAGTGTTGAGCAGTTAGTTGATTATATGGAGGAATTTGTTAAAAAAAATAGAAGACAGAGAATTAACCAAAGAAACAGAACTGAAAGATTATCTGATATTTTAGATTGGAAGAGAATGGGTCTAGAGTACATAAAAGCTCGTCAATTAGCATTATACAGAGCTTATCCAGATATTTTCAAACATTTTTCTAAGGCCAATGGTGAAGATGAAGATATTAATGGCACTGATATGAATACTATGTCTGGTGGTAAAAAATTCAAGATCAAGAAATCTTTAAGTGCTCCAGGTTCTCCAACAGACTTCCGTTTAAGATCCGGAAGTATGACTCCATCAACTGTGTACATGACCCCAGGTGATTTAGGTACTTTACAGGATGCAAATAATGCTGATGATTACTTTGTTTTAAGCAATGATCAAGATTATGATGATAATGATGAATGAAAATAATCAGTTGAATGATATTTTTTATAGACATGACAAAACTATGTGATTTTTTATGACTGCTATTATCTTTTTATATAATAATATAAATTTTTAATGTAGTTTTCATTTCCTCTTTGAAGGTGTCAGTTGACTGCATCTGAGTGAGAAGTGAATATAAATATTAAAAGTTAAAATGTAAAATAATTACTAATTGGAACTTGAATACGCTGTTATTATATGTACATACACCTCCTAAATAAACATAATCAGGTTCTATTTCCTCTTCTCCGTTGCATTCTATCATTTCTAGATTCTTTTACGTTATATACCTCTCCCCCAGTTAATTCTTTGTCGAATTCTTCCTCTTCATCCTCAATTACCTCTTTTTCCTCTGAATAGTCCTTATCAGCATCGTCATTACCATTGAAATTATTATCATCTTCATCAGTATAATCCACTTTTCGTCTTTTAAAACTCCTTAATGATCTAGAAGATGAAGCAATATCGTTAAATTGAATTTTTTTAACCTCAATTTCATTAAAAGTAGAATAAATGTTTCCTAAGTAATCTCGTAAAATTTCTAATCTGGCAAAAAATAGACACTTTTCAAGAATATCAGAATCCGTTTCAGAATTAATAATGTCTTTGGAAGTTTCCTTTGTGTATTCATCGATAGAATCTAAGAAAAATTTCAATGATTTGATATCATCACAAATTTCATACCAATAAGAATGTCCAGGCTGAGTATCTTCGTTAATGGTATCTTGAATGGCAGCAAATGTATCATAAAATAGTAGTTTAAATTTAGGCAACGCTAATTCCTCAATATTCCCGAGTTTAGATGAAGATATTTTTTTGAAGTATTTGTAGAGACTTCTTGTATCAGTATAAGGGGGAATACTTTCACTTTCTTGATAGTAAGTAGAAAGTTGAGGTAAATAGAAATCACCTAATTGAGGCAATCTACCCACAAAAAACTCTAGTGATCTTACTTTGTATATACTATCCTCAAATGGATTGCTTAATGGATTAGAAATAAAGTCACCAGAAAATATTTTTAACCATTCGTTATATAGTGAGATAGTAGCTGTTATTTTCTCATCTTCTGGCGACTTTTCAATGTGCTTTTGAATCTCCTTTAATACCTTTACTTTATTATCAAACTCTTCGTATTTCTCTTTTGTCATTGGCTTTCTTGACTTAATTCTTTTTAGCCTTTTTTCATATCTAATTTCAACCAATTTACATAGTTTGTAAAATTGAGCAATATTCAAATCACGACCTTCTAATGTCAATCTGTTAACATGCTGGCTATACACACCAAATTCTGGTTCCTTATTATGCGTTAGTCTATAAATTTCATTATGAATTTTGGTCGAATAGGCACAACACCAAGTAATTATTGTTCTCAACAGAATAATTCTGTCAGTTGGTTCAATACCAAAAATTCCGATCTTCCCTAGTTGCATATTATAAATTGGAATACTTGGTACAGTCATCTCCACATAATGTTCCAATTCGCTGTTTGTACCATTGCTAGATGATGATAGAGTAACATCAGCAGTATCTTCATTATCTCCGGCAGTACTTTCTTTTGATTCTAAAGGCACGCTTAGATATTGGTTTCTCCATTCTCTTGGTAATCCCCATGTGTTAGCATTTTGTCGCATCCCTCTAACTAATTTGGTAAAAACATCTTTGGCTTTCAAGTTCTGCATTGTTGCATAAGGTCTATGCAAATCGTTTTGATTATCAGTTTTGAAATTAGTCAGAAGTAGCTTCAATGTAGTTAAAAATATTAGATTCATTTTACCTTGGCATTGAATAATATAATCTGAGTCTAAATATTCAGAATATGGCCTGATTTCATCAGTTGAATTATTGTACAGCTCTGGATACAAGTTTAAACCTACCTCAAATTCTTGGAAAGATAGGTTTAATAACTCAGGATCGAAAACATTATAAAACTTATTGATAAATGACATTATTTTAACAATATCACCAGCATATGGAACTCTTTTCATATTTTTTAAGAAAGATTTTTCATTTTTTGCTTCTTTATCATCAATTGAAACCATTGAATCATGAAGAGTATTGTCAATTGATACAAAGTCTGAACTAGACAATGGACGATTAGAGGACCAATTGGAATTGGTCAAACCTTGTAGATCAAATTCAGGATTTAATGCATTTTGAAAATGAAATTTTTCATGCCTTGCAGTAATATCTATTTTAGTGGTGTTCGTATCTTTATCATCTTCCTCATCTTTCTCCTCATCAACTTCCTCAACCTTTTGCTTCCCCTTGCTATTATTTTTTGGTTTAATATCTGAACTTATTACATGATTATTCGTTCTAACAGCCACATGTACAGTCTTGACATTTTGGAAATCAGAAATGGTTCTTTGTTTCTTCTGAGTTCTAGATTTCAAATTTGTATTTTTACCTTCTGATTTATTCCTAGGTTTTATAAGTTTATTACCTTTAATTGTGTTTTTAACGTCTTCTGTTGTATCATTGATATCAACCATCTCTAGGGAATTTGCTTCAGGGCTCATCTGAAAGAAATCTTCAAATTTAAATATAGCAGCTATAGCTAATATGAGAAGTTTGATGGATTACCTGACACTATTACGTGAAAAGAAAAACCAATTCTTAATAATGTATTTATATGATGTGTCAAATAGGTTTTCGTTGCTATATAATATTTTTATTTCTGTTACAATTATTCTTGAAATTCGTGTATAATATTCTTGGTCTGAACATATTTTCCCACTATATATTGAAAAGTTTACGCGGTTGTGATCAATTTAATAATTACGAGTCTTTGCCGTTAAACTGCATTGATAAAAGTGATGTATATTATTTAAATGGAAATGGTCAATCATACAGATGTTTTATCTTAATGTTATGCATTATTCTAATGTTATTTATGACATTTTCTTAATATATAAAGAGAAATATGTAATTTATCTATCTTGTTTTATGGAAGATATTATGCAACGACTGGTTTCAAAATTGAACTCATGATACCATAACCAATGGTTATAACCACTACAAACACAATTAAAGAAGCTGGGACACCTCTTGAAATGAATGTAAGCATACTTAAATATGGATCACCATTACGATCTAACATTGAAATTGCAGTAATGTTTGGAAAACCTGATGAAGCCAAACCCATACCACCAGATGCTAAAAGAGTACAACCAAAAACTAAAATTGGTGCTGCTTTTGCCTCACTTAGTTTATTACCAACTTGTTGAACAAGAGGAACAATGATAATAGCTGAAACGGTATGTGAGACAAAAGTACCAACAACCAACATTAAGACACCAAATATACATAAAACGGCTTCTGCTGAGTCATGATCAATTCTTTTTTGTAAAGCGTTAGCAATAGTAGCTAATAAACCTGAAGATTTAACAGCCTCACCTAAGGCAATACCTCCCATAGCTAAAAGAACGATAGACCATGGAAATGCATGTAATTCGTGCAAACCTATAAGACCAGAACCAAAGAAAATAGCAATTGGCAAAATAGCAATTTGACCAGAAGAACCAAACGCACTTTCGATTTCTGATTCTACACACCATAATAAAATAGTTGCCAAAGTAACTACAATGACAAAATATTGTTTCATAGTAAATCCTGTTTTGATAGGAACAAACTTCTCAATTTTTGTTTTATTTATGTCAAAAGTCAAACATATTAAACCCCAGAATAATAATAATGAGATTATCCCAACTGGTAATGCCACAGCAAAAAATTGACCCCAACCAATACCATAAGGAGTTAAGTACTCCATGGATATAATATTTTGAGGTGAAGAAATTGGTGATGACAAACCACCTACATTAGCTGCAAGGGCAACTCCTAAAATTAATGCCTTAGCAAATGGGTCTTCAGCAAGTAAATTTTCCAAAACAGGTGACATTAAAGAATATGTTAAAACTGGCGAGGCAACGTTAGAGATCCACATTGATAAGAAAAAAACAACCGCCATAGCCATCAAAAGAACATTACGAGGTTTTTCACCTGCAAAGGCCAATAACCACGATGCTAAAACCTTTGCAACTTCATATTTGGCTAATGCTGCACTTAATGTAAAACCGGCTAATAAAATCATAATTGTTGATGACCACATCGATGCCAGAATTGTTGAAGAGGCAGCAGTAGCTGTCATCACTGTACCATCTGTATTTTTTAGAACTCTAAATAATACGGTCAATAATGGAACCAATATGGCTGTAACCCAAAGTGGTAAGGCAACACTAGCCCACAAAAATGCTACACACTCAACCAGAGCCATACAACGATGCTCAACTGGATCATTAAAAGTTTTAATACCCAGAAGAATAGCAGTTACAACAAAAATAAATGCAATTTTAAAAGCTTTCCTAGTAAAGAATAGCTTTGGGATAAGCAGATTCTCAATATCAATCTTTGGTTTTTTTGTATGAATTTGGAAAGGTAGAGGGAACGAAAAACAGTCAAGATACAAATGTTCTCTTGCTGCTTTTTTCTTTGCTTCTTCTTCTCTGGCCAATTCTTCTTCATTAACATATGAGTTTATACCTAACATATCCTTCCATTTATTGCTTCTTTCCCAAACAATGTGGTCATGCAAATACTGTTTTAATTCCTGATTATAATCATCAATCATAAATGGATTTCCCATCAATTTTGCAAATAATGTAACTAATTGGGAAATTTTAAAACTCAACTCATCAATGGTAACTCTTTGGAAAGTGTAGCAGTCGTTAAAGAATTCTTCACTTTGAATCAATTCTTCTCTCGTATTAAGATGTAATACTTTATCAGCTTTCTTAGTAATCTTACTGAACCCCATTTTATTCAACTCTATAAAAGACTTCAATTGACATAAATCGATATACAAGTTAATGATTGATTGTTTCAATAAAGATTTTTTTTGTGATTTCACATTAAATTGGGAATAATTTAATAATGCAGTATTGTCCTGAGATTCAAATTCCTCATCTTCCTCATCGAAGTCTTCATCGGAGAATATATCATTATTTACTGTAGAAGTTACTGTAGTTTTAACACCTTCACTGAGCACTAAGGATACAGGAACTTGTTGTTTATTAATGGAGCTGTTAGTAAATTCTGAGTTTAATTCATTTACATCATTGTTTTGAAAATTTTCAGAGTCTGAAATATATATACCTTGCTTCTCAAAATCTTTGATTAAAGTATCATCTTTTTCATAAAATTTTGCTTCTAATCTTTTATAGAAATCATCTACCTTAAGTTTTTCTTTTGTCAAATTTGCAACGAAAGAATCATAAGTGTTTGATAAGGTTCTGCTTTCACTTTCACTGGCAGTTGAGGCACGTCTTGAACTTTCCCAAAATTTCTCTTTAACTTTTCTGAATGATGAATTTCTTACTAAATTTATAGGTTTCTGTAAATTGCTACCAGATTTATTCTTTTTTCCACTATCTGATTTATTATTATAAGTATCTAATTCGTAAGTTTCTTCTTGAACAATATCATCCTCATTACCGATAATATCCATTTCATCTTGATCTTGATCTTGTGAACTGGTACCAACTTTAAAATTATTATTATTATCTCTATCAATATTATTGGTTAACTTTACATCTTTACCTGAAGGTTTTCTAGAATCATTAGAATTATGCTTTTTAACAAAAAAATTATTTTTCAACTTCTTAGTGAAATAAGATTTCTGGTCATCGTCATCATCTTCATTTAATTTTTCTTCCTTCAATTCATCAGTCTGTAAGGTATATATCAGATTTTTTAATTCATTATAATCCATGTAATGATTTTGCCATTCTGGCACAGCATTATACTTCAAAAAATGAGAAAACCTCATCTGATTTCTTATTTCTCTGATGGATTTTTTATTATCACTTTCTATTCAGTCTTTAGCACAAAACTTTACAAACTATAATAAAAAACCCAAAATCTCACATCTTAACTCACCAAATACTTATATATATAATTATTTCAAATAGAGGCTATTAGAGATAATTATATTTTTCTCTTCACTAACCGATCTCTCATAAAAAGGAAATACAGAAAAATATAAGATTAATAACCATCATCATAGTACTTCGATGTGCCCTTGATTCAAAAAGATACCTCAACTTTTAATCTATACATAAAAGTCTAACCAAATTTTCTTGTAAAGTTTATAATATCTTCCTATTATTTGGCGCAGGCAAAACA
This sequence comes from Tetrapisispora iriomotensis, assembly GCA_003705975.2. Classification (NCBI taxonomy): domain Eukaryota; kingdom Fungi; phylum Ascomycota; class Saccharomycetes; order Saccharomycetales; family Saccharomycetaceae; genus Tetrapisispora; species Tetrapisispora iriomotensis. The sequence goes on along the minus strand of PPKC02000005.1, from coordinate 314,706 downwards.
CTATTACGTTGACAATTTTGAATGTACAAAAAATTTTTAAGTCAGAACAAAATCCTTGCAAAGGCGTTATTTCTTCCTTTTTCCTTGGATAAAATTATTATTATTCATTCTAACATAAGAGTATTCAAATTACGCTTGGAAACTTTGGTATGGGTTTAATCATAGTTCAATTTAATTCTAGGCATACCAAAACATTGAAATTTTAAAATAATGATGGCCTTATGCACTTCTTCATTGGCTGGTCATAACTATTTCACCGTTTCTATAATGCACCATCACCATAATAAACTTGTTAAACGCTCTTAATAACAATAAAAATAAGAAGCCTCTGTATAAAGACGTGAGCATCTTTTTAAGATCTCATCATCATCATCACCACTCTATTTTTCTTATCAACAAACCGATCCTGACACACGTGGGGTGGGCATTTTGGCTGAACACCAAGAAAATTATTTTGTGGTTCAATGATGATTTCCCTTTCAGGTAGTTCCTTAACTGATCTCCTAAAACGGCATAGATCCTTCAGACACACTATATTTTACCCGGAGCAACTTGTTATGAAAACCTTTCTTTGTACGGAGATATACTGGGATGTTAATTGTCCTCAGATGCTTTGTTAGGAAAAATATGCATTCCATACTTCCAATAAAAAATTTAGCCGCCGATCTAATTTAGTCAGTATATTTTGTATAATGTGTTTAGTAACATAGGTAGTTTGGATTATTTTATTGATGAATATTCATCCTCTATTTATACTTTTTTTTTGTCAATGGTCAATAATTTTTATTTTGAATTTAAGATAGGGAGAATTTAAGGGAGTTTGACGTTTCTCGTATTGGATTTTTTTGAATTGAAGTGTTTTAGTTTTTAATTTATTTGGAATAATTATGTTAGAAATATCCAGTATAATAAATGTGTAGTTAAGTTACTTCGATACCTTTTTATTTGGTGAGAGTTTACACTGTAAGAGAGAATTTGGATGCTGACTATGTTCGATGGTATAATTATATCATTTTTTTGTAAATTTACTATCCGATATAGTGTAACGGCTATCACATCACGCTTTCACCGTGGAGACCGGGGTTCGACTCCCCGTATCGGAGTATTTATTTTTTAATTTTAGTATTAATAAGTGTCACTATTATTATTAGAATGGATGCCTAACCATACACACTGACTTTTAATGAGACATCGGTATCATTTTCATTATTTTTTTCTATTGGTTTATCAAAATTATATAGATACTCTATTTAGATGAAAAATTGTGTATACTGTTTGCTATGCTCATGAACTCTCATTTCAGTGCTCTTGTATACATTTAATTCATATTTAATCTCTTCCAAGAAATCCTTTCTGTTACGATTCACTAGTTGACGATGATTATGACGGAAAGTTAAATCTGATCTGTTGTACTCTTCAGATGACCATGTATCAGATATATGGATGTCATCTGCAAACCTGAATGATTTTTTTGTTGAATTTGATACTTTTGAGCTTTCTGTTTCGAAAGTCATTGCGGAGGATGTATTAGAGTCCGTTGCAGTTTCAATAGTCAATACTGATGTGGAATAAAATAGCTTCGTGTCGATTTTATCTAGGTAAACATTCTGCCATTGTTGCGTTAATCTGTTAAGCATACGTTCTGTGAAATCTTCTTCGAGTTGTGTTGAATTATAAAACTCTTTGATCGTTTGTTTATCTTGTAAAAACGGTCTTTTCATTGACCTAGGTGGTAGTTTATTTTTTATTGGTGAAGAATTTGAGATCTTTTCAGAGGGATGATTTCTGTGTACTTTCTCTTGGCTTGAGGTCAAAGGATCCTTATTTGGTTTTTCGGTACTGTCTGATTTTAATAAGATATTATCAAATACTAAATCAATATCTAATAAGAAATTTTCAGTTTCTAATTCATCATTAAAAATGAGATTTTCTAACAAACTGTCTTTGGGCACATTAGAAGTACCATTATTTAAGTTTACTAGTTCTTCTGATACAACTGTTAGTACGTCGTCATCTTTTGGTTTAGTGACTGGTATCGTGTTTTGATCTAGATTTTTGTTGTTCTGATTTTTATTCTTAAACATATTCTTAAAAAATTTAAAGAATTTGAATTTAGGCTTCGAAGTTTTCTCACCTGATGAGAGAGATCCTGGCAGGTACTCTGCCATTTTGTTCTCAGTTTTTACATTGAATGAATTTTCAGAAATAGTTTGAATATTGGATGATTTTTTCTGTTTCTTTGGACTAATTTGAACATTGAAATTTTGAGACTTTGAAAGATGAATGCGATTATTTACAGGTATTTGTGGAGATGTCGATGCTGAATGTTTCAATGCCAAATTTGGGGTACTCACTGACCCTTTCAACGGCCTCTTAGTATTTGTAAATTCCGGTTCTTCTGCTACATTAAATAGAGGGACAGGATGATGGTGCTTATGATGATTATTATTTTGAATGTAATTATGATTTGAAGGTTGAATTATGTTTTTTGGCCTCCCTAAAACGTTAATCTGCGAAGAAGATGCTGATCTTGGTAAACCTTTAGATGACTTGTCGTCTGAATTTCTAGCATGGATATCATTTAAACTGCGGTTTCCAATTTGTTTATACATAGGACTTCTATTTGTGGGCATGTTCTGTAAACTGCTGGACCTAGGCATGCGCTTGTTTTTCATTTTTATGTTATTCAATTGTTTGTATCTCGGCGTAAAACGTTCACCATTAGGGAACTTAAACTCTCTTTTCATCTGCTCTCTCTGTAGAATATAAGCATTCATATTGTACTCTTTTATTCTTTTTTCTCTTACTGACTCATTTCTAAAGAAAGCTGAAGAGTGGAGAGAATTCACAGAAGTCTCTAACGAACAATTCTGCTGCGAATAAAACATAGGCTTATTCGAACTCTTAAGGCTATTCAGTCTTGGTGCCGATTGGAACGTAAAATCATTAGATATATTGAACAAATCTGAAGTTGAGCTCGATCTTGGAATATTCATCAAAGAGGTGTCAGACAAACTCATCTCTTCACCCTAAACTTTTATTTTAACTTGGAGAACTGATCTGGTTCTAAAAAATATGAATATATCCAAATTATAATAAAGACAAACACTCTTGTATACACTCCGATATAGACATGCGTATTTGTATATAGGTATATATATATAATTACGTGTGAACAAAAAGTTTACTAAATTTAGCACCAATTCCTGAAAAAAGGTGCTTCAAGAAAAAAGAGCTCTACAGATTCCCTCTTTTTATATACCCAAACCTACATCCCAAGAATCATAAACAAATACTAATCCATAAACAAAACATCATACCCTTATCTAGAGACATCAACGGTTGTAAACCTAATATAACATAACCAACTAGTTTCTGTGCATTGACTCTATCAGTAGAAAATTTTTCTTGCCGTACCCAACTAACTACACCTTTGGCTACAAAACATTCCTATAGATACCTCAAATGACTGCAAATATGTAACTAACTAGGTACATACAACCTGCAATCAAGAAGTAAACTCTCTTCAACTTTTCCACCAACACCTCACCTACAATCACCAAAGAGACTTAGAACTAAAACTGACCCATCACACTAGTTCTATCAACTCCAGCAATCACTGCAATTCTAGTTTCACTACTGTTTCCACTTGCATTGAGTACTTGATGTCTTTGGTCTCATTGTGTTTCTTGAATCTGATGTCCATAGAGGTCGTTTTTGAATGAAACCATTGAGAGATTACGTAGCAAAAACCAATATTGAAATTACCCAAAATGGAAAAAATCACATCGTTTCTTTTTTTCAATTGAGGTCTAAAATGATTTCTACGGCACTTTGTATGGGTATTTGGAATGTCTGTTTCTGAGTCGGTGATATCAATTGATCGAACTTATTAAATTTAATATCATCAGGTGGTGATTATGGTGGTGATGGTAGTTGGAACTACGAATATTGTCGTTTAAAACATTGCAATGAAGGTTATGAAGTTATGTAGTTATTAAATTATGGAATTATGGAGTATGAAATTATATATATTAAAAAAATGATGAAGTATTCTTGAAATTAAGTATTAATATTTTGATATGATAAAGAATGATTAGTCGCAGACGGCAGAAGATATGGATTCTCTTGTTTTTGAGATTGAATTTTTTCTACTGTCTTTTGAACTGAATTGGTCTTGTATCTCTACGATAGGTTCTTCTGTTGATTCTGTTTCATTGTTCTTTGTTATTGTGTCGTTGTCGTTGTCGTAGTTCAGGTCTCTGATTAATTTGTTGTCTAGGTAATTTATGAAATGGTATAGTTTTGTGATGTAAGTGTATTTTCCGATAGTGTTACATGTGCTGTTGAATTTCAGGCCGAAATAAGATTCTGAGTTGTATAGTTTGATGACGTTTTTTCTTAGTAGTAGTATGACAAATGAGAAGACAATGCCTGCTACTGGGGCGGTGACGAAAGCACCGAAGGCACCCCAGTCCTGAAGGTAAAACCCGTTCGAGATTAATAGCAATTTACCACCTTCTTTAGCAGAATGGTAGTAGATTGAGCCAAAGACGAAGACACCCAGGATACCTGATAGACCACCGCCGATTACTTCCCATGCGGTCCAGAATGGGTCGAATTTGGACCATAATCCTAGTAATAGTACTGGGACAACACTACTGGACAAAAGATCAACAATTAAGTAGATTGATAAAACATCCTCAGCAATTAGACCGACGACTACGACTGGAATCATGATTAAAACAACAATACCACGAATGTAGATAATTGGTAACTTGTTTCTGAAAACATCGTTGGAAATTGTAGAGACTAGAGCACTTTGTAAGGAATCCAAGGTACAGGTGGACAAAACTAGAACGAAAACTAATGTGAAACCCATGACCCAAGATGGTAATTGTGCTAATAGTATAAAGAAGGCTGCTCCAGAATTGGCTTCATCAGCGACTTCTACAAAACCAGCCCAAACAGCAATAAAACCAGTGACACCCACCACGACAACAATAGCTGCTAACAAAAATGCTGCAATTGAGCACCCAATTAACAAATCTTTATCGGAACGAGAGGCAAATGTTCTTAACCAAAAACCATTTAGAAACAAGTCATTCGTGAATATAGCGATAACCAAGATATAGACCAACTGCCAACCTAGTCTATTTGCTTTAAGTAGTCCAGAAGGTCCAATTTTAGATTTATCGATGTCAATATAACTACCCATAGCACATGAAACGATAATTATTAAAATAAAAACAATGGAAACTTGCAGAGTGTCTGTTAAGAATGAAATTTTGAAACCACCAACCGAAGTATAGATTGAAGTAACAACACATTCGATAATAACAACAGGTAAAGCTTTAATACCGGTTAAAGTTTCAACGGCATACTTCAATGAAGCCAATTCAGCAACCATGAACAAATACATGGTTAGGATTGTACATGCACTTAAGTACCAACCAGCAGCAAGACCAAATCTATGGAAAACCCATTCAGATAAAATAAACCCATGTGGTGTTTTCTTTCTAATCAATGGACCCAGAAATGAGAATAGAAACATTGGCAAACCACCAGCCAATGCATATACCAGCAAACCATGAATACCATCGATATTGGCAATTTGTGGATATGTAGATAAAATACCACACCCCAAACCAGAAGCAACAAAATTGAATGCCAAAGGAAGTGCCTTCTGGGTACCGTTAGCATCTAAGAAAGTCTTGGCATTTCTACAGTAATAAGCAACAGCTGTAGCAGATATAAGTAATAATCCGTAAGTTGGCCAAATAATAGCATGTGCAGCTGTAAAGGACAAAGAACCCATTATTAATATAACTCGATGTATATCTGCTTCAAAGTCTTTTCGTATGAATATGTATTTTATGCTACTCTATATCGAGAATCGAAAATAAATATGGAACTATTCAACTTGGTACCGAAATTGTAACAAGAAAATGCTCTTCTTATATATCTTTTCACTTGGTAAGGTTAATGAACAGTTTCATGCGATGACCTTTCATAAGAAATTTAACTTACAACCAATTTTACATTCTTTTCACAAGGCTAATAAATCAAATGACTCGAGACCCAATTATTACATAAACTATGAACTATTACATCGAAGAAAATGAATAAATGAAACGATAAATTACTTTCATTTCGATTCAACTCATCTTAGATAAAATTGTTCTATTATTCACTATAATACTGTCATTAATTAAATTCATATTCCATAAATTAAATATAACTTAACCTGGCTGACTGTCTACCTACAAAGCACTGAGGTTTATTGACTTTACAAATCATTTTTGCACTAGTTCAATTCTCAATCGATATAAAAGTCAATTCATAATATGCAATAAAATGGTTATGAAATTTTTTTTCATTTTGAAATTTTCGATGCTCGAACTGGTTTAATTATATAATCAACTAACAAAAAATTTGAGAAAGTGATGTGTTTTTTAACATTGCGATGTTGACTACAGCTAAATAAGTCTTAAAAAATGGTCTTATTGTATGAATATATATTTAATAATCATAGGTATATTTATGAACATAAATATTTGAATTTTTAAGTAATATATGGTGTCATAAATATACATAGATACATAGTTAAATACGCCCATTCACACAATCAAAGTTTGATCTGTTGTTTATTCTATTTATGATTATTTATGTTACCTTTAGTGTTTCTTGTTACAGTTCATTATCATTATCATTATCTTCTGTTTCTCCACATACGTTTTCTCTTAGAAAATCGAATTTCTCATCTGTTAAAATGGTTTGTTTCATAATATCACCGCTTATTCTCTTTAGGTTTCTTGATTTTGCTATGTCATAACTTTTCTTGACTAACAATGCTAAAAAAAATTCTAATGATCTTCCTGCTATTACCGGGGTAGCTTGTGACACCTTACCAATATCATCGTCAGTTTGCATTATTTTCTTTACTTTTGCTGGTGGGAAATGTGTTTTTATTTTATCGAACATTTCTTCCAACTCTTTCAGTTCTTCAGGGTCCATCGGTGGTTGTTGCACAGTATCCTCGTTTAAAACCTCTTCCTTGATATCCATAGGTATTTTCTGATCCTCTTCAGCTTTGAAAGGATCAATGTATTGATCGTTATCCATCTTTTAATTATCTGAATTTGAGTAGTGATTGCTCTAAAAATTTTTTTGTCCCAGTAGGAAAAATGTGGTATAGATAAATTGCAAACTCTCTTGATAATAACTTGATTGTTCGATGTAAGACACAACAGCAACTGTTTATCTCTTCTCTTCTTATATATCCACAGCTCTTTTAGAAGGTGAGAAATGAAAATGTGCATGTTTTTTTTTCTAAATTTTTTTTCATTATAAAAAGTTGAAAACAGGTAGACATATAACCATATTACCATTATAAAAGACAGCCATACGCAAGGAAATAAGACATTCTTTCACATATTGGATGTACAAGACATCACAACGTTCATCTACACTCTAAATTGACTTTTCTTAATGCTAAATTAACCTTTAAATTATATATATATATATATGTAGATATATATACATATTAAAATTATTCTATTTATATGAATTATATGTTATACGCATACTCTCTTCCAATTCATCTCATTGTAACTTGTAAAATCATGTATGTATCTCACCAACGAGGCAAGAAAAGACACTGATGTATAAGTCAATCGTATCGAGTTTAAACAATTAGGTATCTGATTGGAATATGAACCAATTTAATACCGTAACCAATAACACCAACAGCAACAAAACCTAAACCAACAGCTTTGATAATCTTGGTGTACTCTTTGGTATCAGGCTTCTTACATTTACTTATAAATTGAGTACCTTCCTTAACAAATCCCAATGGAGTACCAGCTAACTTTTCAATTGGACTGGTTGTTTCTTTATTTTCTTTAGCCATGATTTCTTGTTTCTGTATTGTAATTGACTTTTTAATTTGTAAAAAAAGTAGAATAAACTAAATAAGACTAGACTTCCTTATAAAAACCTTAGTCAAAGTGTAATGTATCTTATTCAAACCAGAACTTGCTTATAAGGTTATCCATAAATCAATTCCAAACGTGTTAATAATGTCAGTTTCGAAGTTTTCCATGTTGTCGTCTTCTAAATCATGGAAAAACTCTAAGCGAAAGAGAAAGACTTGTGAGGGTAACCAAGATGCAGTTTTAGTAGTTATAGTGCTGTTATAGTAGCAAGAAGTCGGTATCATAAGCCTATTATCATACTGTAGTTGCTTTTATTATGCTGATTAGATACTTTATATGTTAGTTCAATCAAAACTTATATTTATAGTTCTATATAGTATACTTTGAGATGTTGTGTGATTTTTTCCATGATTATTTGTTTAGAAACCTTTCCATTCTTCTTCGACAACATCAGGGTCGTCATTGGCAGCTTGGTCATGGTCTTCTTCTTCGTCGTCTTCACTTTCTTCTAGATCTTGGATTATTTCCCATTCGGACAATCTGGTGTCTTCCAGTAGATCTTCTTTGATACGGTTTTTCAATACTTTACTGACAAATTCATCTTGAGATAGAGCCTGGAAGATTTCAAGAAACTTTGGCAATGGAGTCTCCTTGACCAATGTGACGAAATCGTATTCTGTTTCTTCAAAATCTTCATCAGCAACTTCTTCTTGAGGTATGTCGTCTTTTCTCATTACTCTTTCCCACTCATCCAAGATAATATCGGTGATATGAATTGGGATACCAGTGTACACTTTTCTATCCCCACTCAATGGGAACTTCTTCAATACCCTCTTAATATATGCAGTAACCAATGAATCATCCCATTTTCTTAACTGTAGATATTTCAATTGATTGAAAAAAACTCTTCTAATCAAAAGCAAATACTTGTCCAATCTCCACTTGTCAACATTCAACCACTCCATAATGATAACCTTCCAGAAAGCCTTACTGAACCTAATAAACGCCTCATCATTCACATTCAACTTCTCAACGTCACTCCCACTGCTTTTATTATCAGATTCATTGAAATACACCAACACCAATTCACCCAATTCACCTGCCAAACGTTGCTGTGGTCTTGGCTTATCACTAAACCACATAGCAAAGTACAACCCCTTCCACAATTTGTCAAACTGCAACTGTTTGGCCTTCTTAAAATTCATAGTACTCAAATATTTAGTCAACTTTTCCAATGCATTATCTCTAACTTTCCTATTATTCGAAGCCAACTGTTTCACAAAAACATTAGTCTCCATTTTTTCAACCAAATTTTTTCCCCTGCTTTACCTAACTCTTTGTAACTCTTCACCAACCCCAACACTCTCATTACAGGTGCATTTCACTCTTATATATCACACAATCAATCAATCCACTGCATCTCATCTCATCAATGAACAAGCTCATCTCATCTCATCTCACTATGGAAAATTTTTTTCACCGTGGTCGGTGACATTGAGGTGACAGCAATAGACAATGTCAGTGACAGAGGTGGTGACAGTGTTATCTGTGATGATACTAATAGGATACGGCGACTATACAACTAGGCTCACGGATGACAAGTCCAATATCGTCTACTCCTTTCTCAAGTTATCGGACAATTCTTGGTGAGTGAATGTTGATAATGAACAGTTGTCTCAGTATCTCTAACTACGGTTTATCTATTGCAAAATTCTTGAATTGTAACCCCATTCACTCGGAAGCAGTCCTGTTGCAAAGTTATATACTGTTTCATTGTCTGAGTTGATTTTTTGTTGTTGAATGCTGTTTTTTTGCAACAATATCTGCCAAGATGGTACGATAAATCTGATAGTCCTCACATACAGTGAAGCATCTCCCGGTTTCACTGGATGATAGACCTGCAAATGACATGCTTATACTGTTATACCATATATATATAAGGCCATCTCATTATGCTGTAGTTGAAAAATAATCAAACACAGCATTACAGAGTCAGCATATGACGTAAAAGGATTTTGAAAAATTAAATACATAATTAATTCAGTTCATGATTTTAATGATTATTATTTAAAGATTGATATCCCCAGTAGACCAAGGTTCTTTTCTGTTAATTTGGATATACAGAGTAAAGATTTGAAGTATATATATTAGTATTTGGATCGTTGCAATTTGGTTTCTTCCTTTTCCATTTGAAAGAACGTTTTTTCAGCCTTACAAGGTTTATCTTCACTCCCTTACAGCATTAAAAATTGCATATCGCATTTAGTTTGGTATTGGTATTAGCATTGTGATGAAGTTTGCGAGCTTAATTTTGGATAAATCAGTACCAGAATGGAAATTTCACAACATCGATTATACTAAATTGAAGAATGCCATTAAGAAAGTCACAACGGTTAATGAACCTAATGATACAAATGCATTACAGAATCTAAGGAATCTGTTCATCGAGCAGATCCAAAATGTGAATTTATTTACTTCCCTGAAGATAAAGGAGTTATCGAATAGAATTATATCGCTTGAGTCGTCAATATTGGGTTTTAAACAATCGACGAATATGAGTCCCATCTCACAAAAAAGAACATTGAAATTAATCACATTGCATTTAAATGACTGTAACTCAGAGTTACAGAAGTTGTCCAGATTTATAATTGTTCAACGAATTGCCCTGAGGAAGTTATTCAAGAAATTTGTTAAACACTCTCACTTGGATCAGATTGAAGCAAAAAGATACATCGAAACCATTGAGAATTCATCTGAGTTTAAAGATGGTTATGCTGGTATTTCCATAATTACAATCAACTTAGATTCTTACTTGCTAGAAACCTCATTGATTGCTGATGTTTTACAAGATATAAAGGTTCAAAAAAGAAACTCCAGAAGGAATGAAAGAGAATTGAAAGCAAATAAAAAATCAAATAACAATACTAAAAGTGATTACGTAACAAGTTTGGAATTTGATACTATTTTTTTGGGTAAATCGATAAAAGTTCAAGATTTTTTAATTTCATTTGAAAATATCGAAGAATTTAAATTCTTAGCATTAAATAATGGTTTTAATTTAGTCGATGATAGTGTATCAGAGACATCTAAAGCTGTCCTTAGAGTTACTGAAAGTTTGAATACCAGTAGTAGTTCCAAATCAGTGAAATCATTTCAAGATTTGAACAATTCAATAAATAATGGAAGTTCGCAACCGTTGAATCCTTTGACGACAGTAGCTGGTACTTCGCCCACAAATAATTTACAATTAAGTCCAACTTTGAGAGCTTCTCAGCCTTTTATTATTAGTAGGAAGAATTCCAGATCATCTTCTTTCACTACCGAAGGACAGACTATTAGATCCCAAATGGAATACATTTTATTGAGTTCGAAGAAAAATGAGTACAATTTCCAATTTGAAGACACATGTAATCAATTTCCAAATGTTCTACTGAGAACTGATTACGATAACAGAGAAGATTCAAATATATTATTATGTTATGTCGGTGGGATAAGAAATCATATTATTACCAGCAATATTCCTCGAGACTGTTTGAGTTTATTGAAAGATAAGGATAAACAAAAGCTTCTCAATGATAAAGAAATATCCGATCAAAAGAAGTTGGATAGAGTAGATTTATTAAGTAAAACTGTTATCAATTGGGCTATTTCGCATAACCTTGTTTTAAGAGAACCTGGATTTAGTTTTAGGAGGACTCGATTTATTAAATATGAAAGGAATTGTACTTATTATATATCAGTCGATCAGGATTTCAATATAAATAACGAAAAAATAGAACATGCATTCATTGAAATTCGAAAGAACAGTGTCAGAAATGATAAATGTAACGTTAATGAAACCAATATTTTAAAACCAAATGATTCTACTGGACTACATGGAGATCATTTAGTAAGTGTTATGAGTAAAAAGATGCTCGAAAATAGATTACAAGCGTTTCCAATAGAAAACGATGAAAGCATATGGAACATTTTGCTTCATTTACAAAAATCACACAAAACACAAGATGAATTGTATACATTTTTATTAAAATACATCTTCAAAGACGATCAGAATAACTGCCTTAAAAGTGAAGAATTTTTTGAATTAGGTAGACAATTGATTTCTGAAATGATTGAGAATGATAATGACTCTGACAAAAATGATATTTTGAGAGTAAGTAACGAAACTTCCCTCAGTAATTTAAAGTCTCAACCAACTAAAGCATCAAGACAAGAATCTGAGCGCTACTGGAACGAATTTGATGATGGTGAGGATTTTAGAGAGAATGGATTTTATGTTGACCTTGAAAATAGCTTAGATTCAAATGATAATAGACCTCCCAACGACCACGGCTTCATTAAATTCAGCAGATCCTTTATTATTAACATGTATTTTTTTTGTCAATACGTTAGGGATAAATTAGGAATGGATGACAACCCATCATCTCAACCTCTTTTAGATAACAATAGACGTTACAACAGTTATACCCGAAATAATAGCTTAATGAACTCCACGATATCAACATCAGCTTCTCAGAAAGATCTGAATAGACTTTATGAATATAATCAAAAAGATATCGAGGAATCAGAATCAGTGTATGAATACCGTCATGATCAGGTAATAACAATGATATATTTAACAACTTTGGCAATTTCTGCGATCACATCAGGCATAACACTTGGAATTGTTCTTGCATTATTTACAGGAAGAGCAGAGGATAGTGACCTAGAAGTAGCAGATTTTTTGATTTTTATTATAATCGGTTCGTTGCTAATTTCATTGTTATTGAATTGTAGTAGTATCCTAATTTTATTTAGCAGATACGAGTTTGCTCCGATGTGGCATTATATAATGTCATTTTCTATGTTTATCCTTGTAACTTGTACAGTTTGCTATGGCATTGTAGAAATCATCGTGTAATAAATAATATTTTGTAATAATATTCACATAAAAATTGTAAGATTTTCTTTTATTTAATATTACATGCTTCTTTATATATGCTATCTACATTGTATATTGACAAATTTTAGTCTACAAATGTAATGACTACTTACCTAATTTCTTAGATCTCTTTTCCCTCTCATGCCTTTTTAACCATTCAGCTTCCCGCTTGTCTTCTAACTTTGCCATTCTTTCAGCTTCTTCTTCTTCCTCCATGATTTCAAATTCATTAGCTTCCATGCTTCCTTCATCTTCATCATATTGGTCATAATCATCATATGCATTAGATAATCTTGATTTACCTCTATTAAACATTTTCCAAATTTCGTCTCTATTATAGCCTGGATCACCCCTGTTAGCTCCATCATTATAACCATAATCCTCATCATCTTCAATAAAATCATCCATATCTTCATCGTCTTCATCATAATATCTGTCCTTGGATCTCGCTGGACCATTGTTCGTCCTTGAATGTTTAGATTTAATTTTCTGCAATAACTTTGCATTAGGTTTTGCAACTCCTACAGGTTGTAATTTAATATTGTTAATTTTCTTTGCCTTGTCAAGTATTTTGTTGTTAGGTAGGTTTGTGGGAGATGGCGAGGTTTTATGAACCCTATTCATTGTAGTCTTAACATTCTTACGAGATTTGAACCCTGGCTTTGAAAAGGATGGTTTTGTTCTGATTTGTGGTGAACTTAAAGTCTCAGAATTAGTCTCAGGTTGTTTAGTACTGGCGTTATTTTCTGCTTGTTTCATTAATTCTTCAAATGATATTTTTTTTATGGGTTCCGGTTTTTTTCTTAATTGACCTTGATTGTTATTAACCTTGGAATTAGCTCCTAATTTCCTTTTAAATCTAGTTTCTGTAGCATTGTCTTCCTTTTTTCTTGTTGAAGCAGTTCTGGAGGAAGGTTTTGATGGCTTCTTTGCTTTTCCTTCGTTATTCTTCATATTTTCTTTTCTTCTCATCTCTTTCAATCTTTCAATAGCAGGATCTTTAAACCTGGAATAGTTTGTAGGTAATAGTGATTCCTCCTCAACTATCTCTTTCGGGACAATGTTTTTCCTGTCAATAATTTCATTATTTGAAGTCTTCCTTAATGCTGATAATTTGCTTAAAAAGCTCATATGTTATGTATATTTCAAACAAAAACTTAACTAAAATGCGTAGCACCTAATTTGGCTATATACCTTCTTATAAATTTTAATTATATATCAAATTTGGATCAAAATGTGGATCAAAATGGCTACTAGGTGAAATAGTTGAGTATTTTTATAGATATCGGTGCTTCTTACAAAAAAGTTGCGATAACCGTATTTCATGATACTGATAACTCGCTCATGAAGTTACTGTCGTTACTATTAAAGCTTTAGCATAATGATGCAATACAGATACAGGAATAGACTTAATACTGTATCATATGCTAAATTAAGTGTGCTCCTTAAGATCCCAACTCAGCCATAAAGTCATTATACTCCTCATCGCTCGCGTTTGCTTCATCTTCAGACTTCTGTAACCCATTTTCCACCTCAATCCGATCATCATTCAACATTTCCTCATGACTGTTGCTTGAAGGATACCTAGCTGCAGGTATCTTTCCATTCAGTTCAGTATCAGAATTGTCTTTCTCATCTTTCGAAATTAAGAACCCACCCATTGGTGGTTCTGAGTGCGAATCTGATTCTAGTTCCTGGTCATATACAGGCACCTCATCGTTCTTGGAATAAAGGAATCCGCCCATTAATTGTTCTCCATCTGACTCAACCTCAGAATCACTTCCGGCTGTAACATGACCCTTAGACTGTGGACGTTTTTTCTCTGAATTTTTCCCAGAAACAGTACCGTATACTGTATTTAAATTGGAAGAAATTCGCAGCTTTAAAATCAAGGTATTCCAATCTTGTAACGCACTTAATTCTTCTGAATTGACTCTTTCCTGTTCAATAGAATATTCTATACCATCAATGGCACATTTTGTAGCTTCACAGAACCAAGAAGCTACAACCACTCCACTTACGATTGGTTTAACTCTATTCCCTTTTTCAAATTTAAAACCAGTTACTGCAGGTGCAAATTCAATATGTATAGCTTTGCATGCCTTAATAGCTACTGAGTTTTCAATTAGAACACAGTTTTTAGGTATCATAGTTGGAGTAAATACCTCAATATTACCAAAGGTATTCTTGGTTATTTGACCATCTGCTTTTGCCAATGGAGGTATATACAATTCAGTATCATCATAAGGGTATAGTCTCTCTATATCATCTTCATCATCATCTAATCTGTTTCTTGTGACCCTTTTTTTGATTTTCTTCAGTGCCCTGCAACCTTGCTTTAAGACTCTTCCTTTCATATACCAATCTTTTGGACTCCGTAATATTACAATATCTGTTCGTTTATACACCTTGATTGTCTTTTTAGAAAGATTAGTCTTCCTCAAATATCCGCATTCCTTTGCATCACATTTTAATATTTCATTTTGCCTTAAGTCGGTTTCTAATATATATATTGGATGATTTTTCAATTCTGACAAAGTATCAGGAATTCCTTCAGTCGAGTTTCTATCTTCAAAGTATTCATCTTCAAAGTCGTCAATTTTAGTTCTCTTTCTTTTATGCAAAGATGATAGCAATTTATCGTACCAGATTTTCCCCTCTTCATCTTTATATATTCTTTTTTTCCTACTTTTACAATTATACCAATGCAAATAACGTCTTGTGACATCTCTACAACCATATTTTCTATCGTATGCAATAACATAACGCATTATGTTTCTCTTAGTTTGAACGACACCTTTAGGCTCCAATTTTGACTGAGTTTTCACTGATTCAATTATTTTAAAATTAATAGGATCAATTGTGATCCATCTTTTACCAAATTTATTCCAAACCTCACACCAAAAAATAGGGTATTTTATAACATCCTCTCGTTGAAGAAATGCATCTGATTCATTTTCAGCTTCTTTTAGATTTGTAAAATCTGGTGGCTGGCATGAAAATATTAACCTTGCATTCAATTGGCAAGATCTTAACAAAGCTATAAACCCCTGAACGTATATATCACGGTCACCAATTCCCTTATATATTTGCCTTACAAATGATTTTTCTGTTAGAGTATCAGCCGTATTATATCTCCAACATTTGCTACCTTTACCTTTAAATGAGGAGTTAGGTAACTCATCCCAAAACCTCATATAGAAAGCTTTCTTATCATAACCCTTTAATATTTTCCAATTTTTATCATAAATTTCCATTGTTTTCTTTAACCCATCCAATAATTTCCTTTCACTACGTATTATTAATTCTTTATCCTTTTCTGGATGTAATAATTCAAATACTTTGTCAGGAATAATCTTGCTTAATCTTTTATGGAGTTTTATATTATTAATCCATTGATTTCTTATAAAACCTGTAATCATATACATTGAAAGGTATATCATATGGTCTTCCCTCCTTCTTTTCCTCTCTTTATTACTACACATATTTCGTATTGCTCTCTTCTTTTTTCCTGATTCACTGTTCTCATTGGTTTTATCGATGCTGAAGGAGACGTCTGTGATGGCTGCCGGACCCAATGTTCCATCTTCTATTTCAACATCTTCAAACTCATCTGATTCAAACTCTTCATCCTCTTCTTCATCTTGTTGATCACTAGGAATATCATTACTATCATTAGTCGATTTGTCATACGATTCTAATTCATGTCTCGCAACATCTGGAGACTCTAAATCAATGATTTCACGCTCATCTTCCAGATTGACAATTACCTGTGGAGTAGATATATTCTCTTGTGGAGTATCATATTTCCTCAGCTTTCTTTTCTTACGTTTTAATGGTTTGTTGTCTTCTATTCCAGCATCCTGCTTCTCTCTCAGAATTTTCCTGATGAGGTTGAATTCTTCTCTAGAAATATCATTATTACTGGGGAAATTCATAACTTAAAAATGCTTTCCATTATAAAAATGATTCTTTGTAGTTGAATCATATACACAAGCAGAATTATCAGTTTTAAATCGTTTTAGTAGAAGCAGACAAATGTATTCAATTTTACTTGTTCAAATCAATATTGTAGGTTTTGAAATTTTTATATGCGAAGTAGTTTATGATTTAGCTATTAAGTATTAAAAGAGTTGTGATATAATGAATGAACACCTATATAGAATAATAAAACTATAGAAGCTTCAATCATAAAATATATGACCTTGTCAATCAAAAGAACAATTGGTTTTTTCTTATATAAATTTTCCGGATTTTTTTATTTAGTAGCTATGTTTGACGTTGACCAAAAAAATGTTTTAACAACAAAATATAAATCAAATAAACATTGGAAATATATATTCATTTTTATAACCTAGATATTTTAGATATATATACTACGAAACTTTTATATAAATAATATTCTCTAACCTTTTACACAATTCTAAATGACTCCACTTTACCTAACAGACAATGTAAATAATCTTCGATTACCAGTTCGTCGATTAATTTCTCTGCCAGTGTATCCCCAACATCGTCAGTATCTATATCATCATTGATACATTCAGAACTGTTGCTTTCAGAACTGTTGCTTTCAGAACTACTATTAGAACTAGAAGAGCCAGCTAACCCAAATTCTTTTTGTAATTCGATCAAGGAATCATACAGTAATTTCAAGTATTCATAATTGGGTCCACTTGGGCCAATTGAATGTGCAATAACTTTTGCAGTGTCATTTACCAGTTCTGGACCAACAAATGCTTCATTGTCCAATGCTCCAATGTAAACTGAGGTTGGAATCAATTTCTTGTCTCCTAATTCGTTGTCAGGAAGAGAACTGTACAATGCCAGTAAATGCTCTCTTGTATCTGGGTCATTCAAGTGAGTGTCTATAATATAATCCTTTGAAATTTCTAGCTCAACATTCAGATTATACCTTCGATAACCATTCTGTTCTCGAATATCAAGATATTCCGTGACTTCTGCAATATGGTTCTCAGGAATATAGTACACGACTGCTAGAGTGCTCAAGTTATCATGGTTATTATACTCTTCAAAATCTTTCAACAAGTGTTCATTCAATATAATCTCATCGTAGTTGATCAACGTAGCCACTCTTCCAGGTTGCACCGGAGTGCCTCTGTGGTCAATAGAAGATTGCCAGAACCTTCTTACAAATCCGTTAATAGTCACAGGCAACCTGTATCTGTAATGTGGTGGGGGCTTGTATATTAGGGACCCATAACCCAGAATCCAGATACCATTATCAACAGAATTCATGTTTGTCATTTGTAGTGAAGGGTACAGCAGCAGAGTACAGGAGCGATGCGATGCGTCTTGCTATACTCAAACACAATTTTTTGTTACAATTATAAGAACCACTATTTATATACCTTTACAAACATTTACACTTTCGTCTTTAAATAACTACTTCTTACTTCTTTCCTCTAACTCCAGGTATCATAACCGATTACCAATAATTGAAATGAGGTTAACGTACTGCCCCCATCTTTTACTCTTACCTAAACTACCAAAACCGACATAGCTCATCGCAAACTTAGCATCGTTTTGCTGAATTCTTTCACAAATAACCTCACAATTATCCTCTTCATCTACTAAAAAATTTTCATCTACCCATCTTTACCCATTAAAACAACGAAACAATGAGACAATGCACTAAGAACCATTACAATGAAACCTACAGGTTTCTTAGAATGAACAGGCATCTCAATGCAGCTTGAAGCTAGATTGAAAGCAGAGTTAGTGACATTAGGCCACATAAGAACAAAATGAATCGGTAAGATTTCAGCATTTATATACATCTATATATATTTATAGGTGTGTTTTCAAACTTTTACATATAATAAAGTATTGTTCCACTGATCAATGGTCAATGTCACACTAGTATCCGTGGTAGTTCTTGTTACAAACGTTTAGTAGTATGTCTCAATGACACTAATTGTATTTTCTTATATAGTTAATAATTTTTCAATATTTTGAATATATTTTTTTCGTACTTTTTTTCCAATATTTTTTTTTCATCACTCTCTCTTGAACACATTTTTAACCTTAATTGAAGTATCTTGGAGTTGAGATATTGGTTATACCTCTTGGTTAGGATTTATTTATTCTTGAAAGTGAATATTAAATTTATATTTGTTCTTTTCTGGTTAATTTTTTCTGGTTTAAATAAGGATTTTTTGATAATTTTTGAATTCTATTAGAGAAAAATACGAATAATATAAACATTCTGCTTTGTGCATCACTTTTTTGGATTGGTAGGTATTCTGATAAAATTGCTCCAGTTTTGTTTATTGTCATAGGTTTTCATTTCGAGATAGTTTACTAGACAGATAGTATAATATTTTTTTCATGAATTATGGTGAGAGCTATTTCTGAAGAAATCTTGGAAAATCCAGAGTTATTTGGGTTGAGAAGATCACATAGGGCTCCAGCAATTAACTACAATACGGATATCGATGAGGATGATGATGAAGATGTTGTGAAAAAATCTGGAAGGAACAAGAAAAAATATTTTTCTGAAGATGAGGATGAAGATGAGTTTCAAGAGGATGAAGTTGATGATGAAGATGAAGATGAAGAGATGGATGATTTTATCAATGATGAAGATGATGAAGATGATGAATATAGTGGCAAGAAGGTAAAAAGTTCAAGGTCCAGCTCAAAATCACAAAAGAAAAGAACTACTAAGAAATCTAAACCTGTTAAGAAAAAAGAGGAAGATATTTCGCTGCCCACGCGTTTTTCGTCTCGTAATAACAAGACAGTTAATTACAACGTTGACTTTAGTGATGATGATGACCTTTTAGAATCAGAGAATGAGAAGATGGGTGGATCTGAAGGATCTGAAATTTTTGATAGTGAAAATGAAAAGTTTTCTTCAGATGAATATGAATATTCAAATACTCCACAACTGGAGGATGACCATACGATTGACGTTATTGTAACACACAGAATAAGTTCCAAAACTACAGATGAATCCAAACGATTGCAGATTTCCAAAACGGTACCGGATTTGAACCAATGTAAGGTTTTTTATGAATTTTTGATTAAATGGAATGACCAATCCTACTTGCATAATACTTGGGAGACTTATGAATCGTTAGGTTTTATTAAAGGTATCAAAAAATTAGATAATTATTGTAAACAGTTCATTATTCAGGATCAACAGATTAGATTAGACCCTTACGTGACAAAGGAAGATTTAGAGGTAATGGATATGGATCTAGAGAGAAGACTAGACGAGTTCAAGGAGTACGAAATCCCGGAAAGAATTATAGATAGCAATAGAGTAGTTATAGACGAAGATGAGAATACAACACAATTGCAATATTTGGTCAAATGGAAAAGATTAAATTATGACGAAGCTACTTGGGAAGATTCAGATGATATTGTAAAATTAGCCCCACAACAAGTTAGAAATTTCCAATCCAGGTCTAACTCTAAGATATTACCACAAAACTCAAGTAATCATCCAAAAGAAAGGCCTCCTTTTGAAAAACTTGATACCCAACCTTCTTTCATAAAAAATGGTGAATTAAGAGATTTCCAACTCACAGGTATAAACTGGATGGCCTTTTTATGGTCCAAAAACAATAATGGTATCTTGGCAGATGAAATGGGTTTGGGTAAAACTGTTCAGACTGTATCATTTATCAGTTGGTTAATTTATGCCCGTAGACAAAATGGACCACATTTGGTTGTCGTGCCCCTATCAACTATACCTGCATGGCAAGAAACATTCGAAAAATGGGCTCCTAATTTGAATTGCATATATTATATGGGTAACCAAAAGTCTAGAGATTTAATCAGGGATTATGAGTTCTATAACAATCCAAACGCCAAGACAAAGAAAAACATCAAGTTTAATGTCTTACTAACGACTTATGAATACATTTTAAAGGATCGTGCTGAATTGGGTAACATTAAATGGCAATTTTTAGCCGTCGATGAAGCTCACAGATTAAAAAATGCTGAATCATCTTTATACGAATCATTGAACAGTTTTAAAGTTTCAAATAGGTTATTAATCACAGGTACTCCTTTGCAAAATAACATTAAAGAATTAGCCGCATTAGTCGATTTCTTGATGCCTGGAAGATTTCAAATAGATCAAGAAATTGATTTTGAAAATCAAGATTCTGAGCAAGAAGATTACATCAGGAATCTTCACCAACGGTTACAGCCTTACATATTGCGTCGTTTAAAGAAGGATGTTGAAAAGTCATTACCATCTAAAACAGAACGTATCTTACGTGTTGAATTATCTGATGTTCAAACAGAATATTACAAAAATATTTTAACTAGAAATTATTCTGCATTAACTGCCGGTACAAAAGGTGGTCATTTCTCATTGTTGAATATTATGAGTGAATTGAAAAAGGCATCCAATCACCCATATTTGTTTGATTATGCCGAGGAACGTGTTTTACAAAAATTTGGTGATGGTAATAAGTCTCGTGAAAACATATTGAGAGGTTTAATCATGTCCTCAGGTAAAATGGTTTTACTGGATCAATTGCTGAGCAGATTGAAAAAAGATGGACATAGAGTGTTAATTTTCTCTCAGATGGTTAGAATGCTAGATATTTTAGGTGATTATTTATCGATTAAAAATATAAATTTCCAAAGGTTGGATGGTACGGTTCCTTCAGCTCAAAGAAGAATTGCTATTGATCATTTTAACGAACCAGGTTCTTCAGATGATGTTTTTCTATTATCCACCAGAGCTGGTGGTTTAGGTATTAATTTGATGACTGCTGATACAGTAATTATCTTTGATTCTGATTGGAATCCACAAGCTGATTTGCAAGCCATGGCGAGAGCCCATCGTATCGGTCAGAAAAATCATGTTATGGTTTACAGATTTGTTTCTAAGGACACTGTTGAAGAAGAAATTTTAGAAAGAGCAAGGAAAAAGATGATTCTAGAATATGCCATCATTTCATTAGGTGTTACAGACGGATCCAAACTCACCAGTAAATCAAAGTCAAATGAACCAAGTTCAAGTGATCTTGCAGAAATTTTGAAATTCGGTGCTGGTAACATGTTTGCAGCTAAAGATAACCAAAAGAAATTAGAAGATTTAAAATTAGATGATGTTTTAAACCATGCTGAAGATCATGTAACAACTCCAGATCTAGGTGAATCACACTTAGGTGGTGAAGAATTTTTGAAGCAATTTGAGGTTACTGATTATAAAGCTGACATTGACTGGGATGATATCATTCCTGAGGATGAGTTAAAGAAGTTAAAAGATGAAGAGCAAAGAAGAAAGGATGAAGAATATGTTCAAGAACAATTACAAATGATGAATAGAAGAAATAATGCTATACAGAAGATTAAAGATAGTGTAAATGGTGATGGGGTTTCTCAAGATTCAGATGAAGATGAATCCACAAGATCATCGAGAAAAAGGGCTAAAGCTAATAATATGAACTCTATAGGTGAAAGAGAAATTAGAGCATTATATAAAGCTGTTCTGAAACATGGTGATTTAACTCCTTTATTAGGGGAGCTAATTGCTTCTGGATCATTACCTGTGAAATCTATTGAAAAATATGAGGAAGTTTACACTGATTTAATGGAAGAAGCTCATGATACAGTTACAAAGATGGAGCGGGACAGAGCTGATGTTTTCGAAAAATTAGAAAGGGAAGCACAAGAGTATAAATTGAAATTGAAATCAGGAGAAATTAAGGCTGAGGAACAACCAAAATATAATCCAATTACTAAATTAACTGCCAAGAGAAGAGAAAAGAAAGCTGTTCTTTTTGAATTCTATGGCGTAAAAGCATTAAACGCAGAATCATTAATCAATAGATCGAATGATTTGAAGTTCTTATACGATTTTATTAATAAAAACTTTAAAGAAGATCCTTTGAAGTTTAGCTTTGGTAATAGATCACCAAAAGCAGTACAGAGCTGGAATTCCAACTGGAACAGAGTTGATGATGAAAAATTATTAGTTGGTGTTTTTAAATATGGGTACAGTTCTTGGGCTAAAATCCGTGATGATCCATTCCTTGGACTGGGTAATAAGATATTCCTAAACGATGGTATTGACAGTAAGAAACCAACTAAAGATAGTTCAGTTAAAACAGAAAAGTCAACTACTGAGAGTAATATAGAAGAGTCCGATAAAAAAGGAAAAGGTATCACTGGATCCTCCAAAAAAGTTCCTGGAGCAATTCATTTAGGTAGAAGAGTTGATTATTTAATTGGCTTTTTAAAGGAAGAAGGAAAGGATAAAAATTTCAATGACACTACTAATGATAAATCATCTGTCAATAGCGGCAAAAAGAGGCCACGTAAAAGCAATGCCACGGGAGGAATCACTGGCAATTCGGAAGATTTAAACAACAAGAATGAAAATAATATACACGGCACAGAACATGCATCCAAACGCTCCAAATCACTGCCGAAAGGTCCATCAAACAACGGAAATGGCCATATCAAACCATTACCTCTGGGACCAGCAGCACTCCTCAACAAAAATTCAAGATCAACTTCCACCTCAACCCCAAACTCAAATGAATCCACCACTCCACATCAAAAAGAATACCCAGACATGGATGAAGAAGAATGCAGAACCATAATGTCAGCAAAGAGAAAATCACTAATGAGACTAAGAAAAGGTGGTAAAGGATTGGACCGTAAAGAATGGGCTCAAATTCTGAAAACAGAATTAATCTCAATAGGTAAATATATCGAGCAACACAAAAATGATTCCAAGAAAATTACACCAATCTCTTTTCGCAAACACTTATGGTCCTACAGTGCAAACTTTTGGCCTATCCCAGTCAAAAGTTCAAAGTTAATCGCAATGTATGATAAAATATCAAACACAAAAACTCAATAATATATTTAGTAATAATAATAATAATAATAATAATAATAATATCAATAGTAATAGTAATAATAATACTCTAAAGCTACATAATTAACCTTAAAAATCATGCCTCACGACTAACTAGAAAAAACAGTCACAAGTAATCTTTTTACAACTTCACCATTTAATGACACAGTGAAATCAAAAATCATTTCATCAATAATAGCATTTTTTTGTTGCTTCAAATTCAACAATTCTTCAACACAATCATACAAACTCTAAAACACAAAACCTAGCAACTTACTACTACTCTAAAACTTATATATCTACTTTAATGACCGTCGTCTCTAGTCTGTCGTTTGGCATTGTGTCTCTTTCAATTGAACTCATCTCGTTTTTGTAATTTTGTTCTTTTGAACGAAGAAGAAAATTTTTCATTTTCATCCAAAAAATATTTCTGAAATTTAATTATTAAAAATATTCATTTTTTTTTTTCTTCAAAATTAAAGCTTACTTTTAGTAACTTTAAGAGCAACTTTTAACCACTTTCATAAGTAAAATTCCTTTATTATCTTGATGTTTAATGGTTGTAGATTAATGTTATTAGAGTTTATTGAATTTATATATTGTTTATAAGATCTTTTTAATTTATTTCTTGTTGTTCCTGTTGTTTTTGAATTTTTTTTTATTATTTTTAATAGAGGTAAGGATATTTTATTTTTTTTAAAGAACTGTGAAGTTTAATTTAAATTTATATAAAGAAGAAGAAAGACCACTAAATAAATACTAATTTATTTTTTTCTCATTCCCAAAAAATAAAAAAGTCAAAAAAAAAATAAAAAAATCATTAAAAACATATAAACATATTTTTTAAGAAACTAAATTGATTAAGAATTACTTAGAAAAAAAAATATATATATATTCGAGATGTCTGATATTACTGATAAAGCTACTGAACAATTAGAAAAATTGAATATTAATGATTCTGAATCCAATCAAGTTTCTGCTGAAACTGAAGGCAACAAAGTTGATACTACTTCTGCCTCTTTATATGTTGGTGAATTAGATCCTTCCGTTTCTGAAGCCTTATTATACGATATTTTCTCTCCAATTGGCCCAGTTACTTCTATTCGTGTTTGTCGTGATGCTATCACCAAGACTTCTTTAGGTTATGCTTATGTTAACTTCAATGATCACGAATCTGGTAAGACTGCTATTGAAAAATTAAACTATTCTCCAATTAAAGGTAAACCATGTAGAATTATGTGGTCCCAACGTGATCCTGCTTTAAGAAAGAAAGGTGCTGGTAACATTTTCATTAAGAATTTACATCCAGATATCGATAACAAGGCTTTACATGATACTTTCTCTGTTTTCGGTAACATTTTATCTTGTAAAATTGCTACTGATGAAACTGGTAAATCAAAAGGTTTCGGTTTCGTTCATTTCGAAGAAGATGATGCTGCTGTTGAAGCTGTTGACGCCATTAACGGTATGATGTTGAATGGCCGTGAAGTTTACGTCGCTCAACACGTCTCTAAGAAAGACAGAGAATCTAAATTAGAAGAAGCTAAGGCTAACTTCACTAATGTTTATGTTAAGAACGTTGATTTAGAAACTACCCCAGAAGAATTCGAAGCTTTATTCACAAAGTTCGGTAAGATTACTTCTATTTCCATGGAGAACGATTCCGAAGGTAAATTCAGAGGTTTTGGTTTCATTAACTTTGAAAACCATGCTGATGCTGAAAAAGCCGTTGAAGAATTAAACGAAATGGATTTCAAAACTCAAAAATTATATGTTGGCCGTGCTCAAAAGAAATATGAACGTCTACAAGAATTAAAGAAGCAATATGAAGCTTCTAGATTAGAAAAATTAGCTAAATATCAAGGTGTTAACTTATTCGTCAAGAACTTAGATGATTCTATTGATGATGAAAAATTAGAAGCTGAATTTGCTCCATTTGGTACTATCACTTCTGCTAAGGTTATGAGAAACGAAGATGGTAAATCCAAGAACTTTGGTTTCGTTTGTTTCTCTACCCCAGAAGAAGCTACTAAGGCTATTACTGAAAAGAACCAACAAATTGTTGCAGGTAAACCTTTATATGTTGCTATTGCTCAAAGAAAAGATGTTAGACGTTCTCAATTAGCTCAACAAATCCAAGCTAGAAATCAATTAAGATATCAACAAGCTACTGCTGCTGCTGCTGCTGCTGCCGCTGGTATGCCAGGTCAATTTATGCAACCAATGTTCTACGGTGTTATGCCACCAAGAGGTGTTCCATTCAACGGTCCAAACCCACAAATGGGCGGTGTTCCACGTCAACAATTCAGAAATGGTCCAATGTACGGTGTTCCACCACAAGGTGCACCACAAGGTAACTTCCCAGGCAACGACCAATTATACCAACAAAAACAAAGACAAGCTCTAGGTGAAGAATTATACAAGAAAGTCTCCGCTAAGACTTCCGATGAAGAAGCTGCTGGTAAAATTACCGGTATGATCTTAGATTTACCACCACAAGAAGTTATGCCATTACTAGAAAATGATGAATTATTTGAACAACATTTCAATGAAGCATCTGCTGCTTACGAATCCTTCAAGCAAGAACAAGAACAACAACAACAATAAGTTAATTAACTTTGAAAATTTAATAAAAAAAATTTGAAATGATGTTCAATCTAGTTTATCTGAAAGAAGAATACTAGAATTTAGCAACATAATAGGAATTATCTTTTCATTTTGTGCCTAAGTTATTTGTTTCTTCTCTACTATTCATTTGCTTTCTTTGTAATATATAAATTTTTTTTTTAAGTTTTTAATTTTAGATATCTTTTTATTTCTTAATCAATATGTTTATTAATTAACTTCTCATCCTTCTCCTATTAACAACTAACAACTAACAACTACATTTGATCTATTCATCATTAATACTATTCGTTAACTATGTATACCATTAAACTGCTTACCCGAAAGTTAGTATGCCCAATTTCTTAAATTTCTGCTAAGAAACTTTTAGTGATAGTGAGTTATTTGAGATGAAGCATTAGTTGATCAACTGACAAGACTCATTATTTATATTATAAATAGTTCTTTTCGAGCTAGTTAACAGATTTCAAACCTTGACATTTGTTTAGTTTAATAATAGATTACAACTTGTTTGAAGTAATTAGAGAAAAAACCCAAATTAAACTATAGTTACAAATGGCATCTTTACCAAAGAGAATTATTAAAGAAACTGAAAGGTTAGTTAGTGACCCAGTTCCAGGTATCACAGCTGAACCTCACGATGATAACCTACGTTATTTTTCCGTTACGATAGAAGGACCAGAAGGTTCACCATATGAAAATGGTATCTTCGATTTGGAATTATTTTTGCCTGATGATTATCCAATGGAAGGTCCAAAAGTACGTTTCTTGACCAAAATATACCATCCTAATATCGATAGATTAGGTCGTATATGTCTAGATGTATTGAAAACAAACTGGTCCCCAGCTTTGCAAATTAGAACCGTTTTATTATCCATACAAGCTTTATTAGCCAGTCCAAACCCAAATGATCCCTTAGCAAACGATGTTGCTGAAGACTGGATTAAGAATGAGTCCGGAGCAATCGCAACTGCAAAAGAATGGACTCAAAATTATGCTCAAAAGAAAGATTAACCGTCACCTCAATCCTATCTCTTCTTACTCTCCTTTTTCAAACTGGTCCCAACTATTTTCCATAGCATACCCATGCTGATATCATATAAGTATTTGCATAGAAGGTCATATATATCTAATCATCAAATCAAATTTTAACCTACACATCTACCTATCCCTGTATCTACATATATATATGTACATAAACACATAATCATGTCTCTACAAAGTCTACTAATTGAAAGATAGAAACCATTAAGGGTTCTTTCATTACAGCAAGCATGTCGCAATTGAGCAACAGCAGAACTATAAGTCCCACGATTGAGACAATCACCCCATTCAAAAATGTTTCATCAAGAGGCTAGTTCAACATGCTGGGCAACAGGGTAGAACTGTCTTACATCTCAAGCTTTTAAGCTCTTATTCGACTAGAATCTCAGCTTTTATTGCTAATGGTTGTGTAGATAATAGTGAAAAATTATCGAGAGTATATTATTTGGCGTGATTTTTTCAGAAATTTTTAGTATCTCTAAAGTGAAAAAACATAAAAAGAGAATATTAAAAAAAGTTACTAGTAGTGTTTTGATAAATAATCCAAATTTAAATATAATTGAATAAAGATCTAGTCAATCAGCTTTAGTAGAAGTAGTTGGATATTCTTTTATTTAAGATCAATTAGTTTTTAGAGGGCTTTTTCTGTTTGGGCAAGGTCTCTGAAGCGATAGGTATCTTTTATTTTTAGATATATTTTCAGCAAGGCTTTTATAAGAATATTGATTTAGAATCAATCAGTTAAGGACATTTATTTGCATACTATAATAATTTTTAAAAAGCATTGAAAAATTGTTTCTCAAAAATCTGTCATTTGTTGTCACATTTCTCTCACATAACTGGTAATAATCTATAATAATGACTTCTGGGAATCCATTTGAAGAGAACATTGATATGAACAATAATCCGTTTGAGGATAATTCAAAGAATGAGCAGATTGAGGGGAGGTCCAATGACAATGGAGATAGTACTGGTACACCTAAGATACAGTTTAGTAATGATGAATTTAAAGACGTTGCTATTGGCGAGGAGAATGAAAACGGCAATTGGGATGACGAGGATACACATTCTTTTGTGGCTACTCCATATATGAAAGATCTTGATAATAAAGGAAGATTTGAACCCTTAGAGGATGGTTTAGAGACACACACTAGTCTGAGAAATGATGATGACGATGATGACGATGAATCCAATAAAGAGAAAGAGAGAATGAAACGTTTACGTTGGGGTACTCGTAGAAATAAAAAAGGTAAACCCAATGTTGGCAGAGCAAAGACTTTAAAATGGGCTAAGAAGAATTTCCAAAATCCATTTGAAGAATTTATTGGCATGGAGGATTCTTTAGATGAAGCTGCTACCAAAAATCGTGCCGATGAACACAGAACAGTGTATCATAACATGGAGCTACCTGGGGATATGTTAGATGAAGAAGGTAATCCTATAACAGACTATATCCGTAACAAGATTAGAACAACGAAATATACTCCATTAACATTTATCCCAAAAAATATTTTGTTTCAATTCCAAAACTTTGCTAATATTTATTTCTTGGTTTTGATTATTCTTGGTGCATTTCAGATCTTTGGTGTTACAAATCCAGGGTTTGCTGCTGTTCCATTGATTGTTATTGTTTGTATTACAGCTTTAAAGGATGGTATCGAAGATTCGAGAAGAACTGTATTAGATTTAGAGGTTAACAATACTAGAACATATATTTTGTCTGGTGTTACAAATCATAATGTTTCTGCGGATAATATTTCTGCATGGAGAAAGTTTAAGAAAGCAAATTCCAGACTATTATTCAAATTTATCGATTTTTGTAAGGAATCTTTTACTGAAGAAGGTAAACGTAAAAAAGCACAGAGACAACGTCATAAATTACACTCTCAGATGACAAGAGATGTTGCTGGAGCACCAAGAAACTCTTTAGATTCCATAGGAAGTTATAGACCTTCTGCTGATTTTGGACGTCCTTCATTGGATTATGATATGGATGAACAATATGAGAATGAAGGAACAAATGGAACAATTGTTGATAGATCTTTGCCTGTTGAGGATGAATACAAGTTTTCAAAGGATTACTGGAAGAATGTCAAAGTTGGGGATATAATACGTATTCATAATAATGATGAAGTTCCTGCGGATATAATTTTATTGTCAACTTCAGACCATGATGGTGGTTGTTATGTAGAGACTAAAAATTTGGATGGTGAAACCAACTTGAAGGTTCGTAACTCTTTAAAATGTTCTATCTCTGCTAGAAGTTCCCGTGATATTGCCAGATCTAAATTTTGGATCGAGAGTGAAGGTCCTCATCCTAATTTATACACTTACCAAGGTAATTTAAAATATGTCGACCCTACTACTGGCGATTTGAATAATGAACCAATAAATATTAATAATTTGTTACTTCGTGGTTGTAGTTTAAGAAATACTAAATGGGCTATGGGTATTGTTATTTTTACCGGTAATGACTCAAAAATTATGCTTAATGCAGGTGTTACACCAACCAAAAAATCAAGAATTGCCAGGGAGTTGAATTTCTCAGTTGTTATTAATTTTATTGTTCTTTTTGTTTTGTGTTTTGTATCCGGTATCATAAACGGTGTTTATTACGATCACGATACAACATCTAGAGACTTCTATGAATATGGTACCATAGGTGGTTCACCTGCAACAAATGGGTTCGTTTCATTTTGGGTTGCTGTTATTCTTTACCAATCGTTAGTTCCTATTTCCCTGTATATTTCGGTTGAAATTATTAAGACAGCCCAAGCTGCATTTATTTATGGTGATGTTTTGCTATACAATGCCAAATTAGATTATCCATGTACTCCAAAATCTTGGAATATCTCAGATGATTTGGGACAAATTGAATATATTTTTTCGGATAAAACTGGTACTTTAACTCAAAATGTTATGGAATTTAAGAAATGTACCATCAATGGGGTTTCTTATGGACGTGCCTATACTGAGGCACTTGCAGGTTTAAGAAAACGTCAAGGTATAGATGTTGAAGAAGAAGGACGTAGAGAAAAAAGTGAAATTGCCAAAGATAGGGATATTATGATTAGTGACCTTAAAGCTTTATCTAATAATTCTCAATTTTTCCCTGATGAAATGACATTTGTCTCTAAAGAATTTGTGAAAGACCTAACTGGTACCAATGGCGATTATCAAAAAAAATGTAATGAACATTTTATGTTAGCATTGGCTTTATGTCATTCGGTTTTAGTTGAACCTCATAAGACTAACTCAGATAGGTTAGACTTAAAAGCTCAATCTCCAGATGAGGCCGCCTTAGTTGGTACAGCTAGAGATTTAGGATTTAGTTTTATTGGCAAAACTAAAACAGGTTTAATAGTTGAAATCCAAGGTGCTCAGAGGGAGTTCCAGGTTTTAAACATTTTAGAGTTTAATTCTAGTAGAAAAAGAATGAGTTGCATTATTAAAATTCCTGGCGCAACCCCGGATTCTGAACCAACTGCATTGTTAATTTGTAAAGGTGCCGATTCTATTATTTATTCCAGACTGAGTAAGGATGGAAATGCCAACGATGAAACTTTACTTGAAAAAACTGCTTTACATTTGGAACAATATGCTACCGAAGGTTTGAGAACATTATGTATTGCTCAAAAGGAAATTCCTTGGTCAGAGTATCTAAAATGGAATGAACAATATGATATTGCTGCTGCTACATTAACTGACAGAGAAGAAGAGTTAGAAAGAGTCTCCGACTTAATCGAACGTGATTTAGTGTTATTAGGTGGTACAGCCATTGAAGATCGTCTTCAAGACGGTGTTCCAGATTCAATCGCTTTATTAGCCGATGCTGGTATAAAGCTGTGGGTATTAACTGGTGATAAAGTTGAAACCGCCATTAACATCGGTTTTTCATGTAACTTACTAAATAACGATATGGAACTGCTCGTAATCAAATCAGAAGGTGAGGATGTCAAAGAATATGGTGATGACCCATTTGAAGTAGTGAATAGCTTACTTTCCAAATATTTAAGGGAACATTTTAATATGAGCGGTAATGAACTGGAATTGGCTGACGCTAAAAACGAGCATGATATTCCTCACGGAAATTTTGGTGTAGTCATTGATGGTGATGCTTTAAAGTTAGCTTTGAGCGGGGAGGATATTAGACGTAAGTTCCTACTGTTATGTAAGAATTGTAAGGCTGTGTTATGTTGCAGAGTTTCTCCATCACAAAAGGCTGCTGTTGTAAAACTAGTCAAGATCACATTGGATGTCATGACATTAGCTATTGGTGATGGTTCTAATGACGTGGCAATGATTCAATCAGCTGATGTAGGTGTTGGTATTGCTGGTGAAGAAGGCCGTCAAGCAGTTATGTCTTCGGATTATGCTATCGGTCAGTTTAGATATTTAACCAGATTAATTTTGGTTCATGGAAGATGGTCTTACAAGAGGTTAGCTGAGATGATTCCATCATTTTTTTATAAAAATGTGATTTTTACTTTGGCATTATTTTGGTATGGTATTTACAATAATTTTGATGGTTCATATTTGTTTGAATACACATATCTATCATTTTACAATTTGGCTTTTACCTCTATCCCTGTTATTTTTATGGGTATCTTAGATCAAGATGTTAATGATACAATTTCTCTGTTAATACCCCAATTATATAAAGTGGGTATATTGAGATTGGAGTGGAATCAAAGAAAATTTATATGGTACATGATTGATGGTTTATATCAGTCAGTTATTTGTTTTTTCTTCCCTTATCTGATTTATCACAAGACTATGTACGTCTCAAATAATGGTTTGGGATTAGAACATCGTTACTATGTAGGTACTATGATTGCCACAATTGCTGTCTTAGCCTGTAATATCTATATTTTATTACATCAATATAGATGGGATTGGTTCACCGGGTTTTTCATTTTTCTCTCAATAATTGTTCTATATGGCTGGACTGGTATTTGGACTAGTTCATTGATTAGTAACGAATACTTCAAAGGTGCAGCTCGTATATACGGTGTTCCAATATTTTGGGGTATTTCATTTGTTGGTGTATTATTCTGTCTATTACCAAGATTTACTTACGATTGTTTCCTAAAAATGTTCTATCCATCAGATGTTGAAATTATCAGGGAAATGTGGGCACGTGGTGATTTTAGCCAATACCCAGTCGGATATGATCCAACTGATCCTAATAGACCCACTATTTCGAAGAATAAGCTACTTTCTAATGATAATAAGATCCATTTAAATGCTGAGGCCGAAAGCCCATTTGATGATTCTGCCGTGTATTTCGGTTCGAATGATTCTCATCGTAGTGTTGTTACTGAAGAAATTCCTATGAGTTTTATGGATAGGCCAGATGGTACTCCAATGTTGGTTAGAAAAGATAACCCACCTAACTGGGCATCTCCACAAGAAAATCAAGACTTATTATTTTCTCCAAACTTACATTCAGACGATGAAGAACGTAATAATCGTTCTAGGATCGCATCTGGAAGAACATCTTTAGATCGTACAAGGGATCACATGTTAACTAACAACCAACTAGATAACAGATTTTCAGTTGACCGAGCTAGAGTTTCTTTAGAATTACCTGGTGTCACTCATGCTGAGTCATTAATGAGAAAACAAAGTAGAGAACAATAAATTTATTAGTTTTCTCTTATGTAATACCATGGCCTTCAGAAGTCTTTTATTTTTGAAACCGGTTGGAGTTTTAATTGAGAACAATTTGATATAACCCATTTTTACTTCTCACAGATATCAAGATCGACTTTCAGATTAATAATCATAGATATATATGGCCTGTAACCATATCCAATTCCTGTAAAATATATATGAATAAAAATTTTAACAATCAGATCTTTTTCCCTTGTATAAAAATAATTAAATAAAATGACTGATTATTCAAAGTCATTAGGCATATAACTAAATCGAGAAAATTATTATATTATGGAAATATAATAAGTGTAATGTTGAATCTACATCTTCAACCAAAAGCATGGTACATATAGGTGTAGCAATTCTGATTTTATAAATAAATTAAAAATCTTAGATATCATTTCTAATAGTTTGATTATATCTTCTACTTTTTCATCACTTCAAGGAAGGTAACAATGACATTAATAGTTAGAATTTCCACCGTTCTTCTTAATGACGCTAAGATACATTTCAAGTGCCAATTCAATAGATAA
This sequence comes from Tetrapisispora iriomotensis, assembly GCA_003705975.2. Taxonomy (NCBI): domain Eukaryota; kingdom Fungi; phylum Ascomycota; class Saccharomycetes; order Saccharomycetales; family Saccharomycetaceae; genus Tetrapisispora; species Tetrapisispora iriomotensis. The sequence continues at coordinate 281,130 of PPKC02000005.1, read as the reverse complement.
ACTGACACATAGCTAAATATTTACGGTCACAACTACATTTTGCAATAAACCATTATTAATCCTATTAGGTAATATAAATCCTACATATCAGTTGGTAGATGTTCCTTTAAATGATTTAATAGCTCTTTTTCAGAACCCTTTGGATTATCAAGTTGCCAAAGAATGGACAAATCATTTATTTTTCCTAACCATGGACCTGGTTTCATCTTAGTTAAAGAAATTAAACGTTTACCATCTATTAAAGGCTTTATTTCAAAACAGTCTTTAAGCCCAGATTTATGGATGTGATTATAGAAATTTGAATAGTTGTTCAAACAAGTTTCATTTCTACTAGCCAATTGATTCAGTAATGACACAAAGTGAACAACTTCCCAATTACCTTTAAAACTTCTTAAGAAGGACCCTATGTCAGATCTCAACAAAGAAAGTTGATTTTCTTTGAATTTTAATACCATTTTGTTATATTCTTCAATCGAGTCAACAATTAAAGCAATCAAGGTAGCTTCATTTTTGTTAAATTTTAAACCATCTTTTACAATACTTTCTGTTACAGGAATTTTATTATTAATCTTTTTCTTAATGTTCCAAATAATTTTTAGATTTTGAAATGGAAGTAAAATAAAACCCAATAAAAATATTCTCTTGAAGACTGAATCATTTTTAATTAGAGAAAATAAAATTGGAATATCATTTTCTAATGATTGATTGTCACTCAAAACAGACACAACATTTTTTATATGACTATTCAAGATCTTTTTGTCGTATATCTCACTTATTAATAAGAAATCGTTAGCATTATTAATCTCATTAAATTTCACAATAGCACTATCATTGTGCCAATGAAAAATGACATTATCTATGTTGGTATATTGAATCAAATTTATTCCTATTAAAGGAGTATGTCCATCAATTATTTTTTCCATTTCAACACCAATACGTTCTCTTGAGATTTTGTTATAAAAAGATGCATTGATATCAGCATCTTTCATTGTTTCTAAAGCTTCTGATTCAATTTCGAAATTATATCTTGAAGCAAATCTGATCAATCTCAAAATACGCAATGGATCATCCAGGAAAGTTTTGCGAGGAGGAAGTGGTGTTCTTAGAATTTTATTGGATAAATCTTCTAAACCTCTGCCAGTTAAATCTTCTATTTTGCATTTACCAATATTATAAAATAGTGCGTTCAGCGTAGCATCTCTTCTTAAAGCATCCTCTTCAGGGGTGCCACATTGAACAATCGGAATTCTAGATTCATCAGTATATTCCTCAGATCTTAGATTAACAAAGTCAACTTCTAAATCAAACAATTTTGTTGTCGCAGTTTCTAAATGCTTGGATTTTTCTGGATTTTTATCAATCTTATGAATTGAATGGGGTTCGAGATTATATTTCTTGAAATGCTCAGTTAAATAGTGATTTAATTTTAATGCAAATGTTTCACCAGACATAGTATTAATAGCTATATCTAAATCATGGGATGGAGACCCTAGTAATTTATCTCTAACCCAACCACCGGTTATTCTAAGTTCCAAAGGTTCTTTTTGAAAAGGTGTAGTATTATAATCATTCATAAAATCAGTTAATAGATTACATATACGTGATTCTACTTCTGTCAATTGAATGGTAGGTATTATTTTTTGATCGAATGATGCCATTTTATTATAAAAGAAACGGGAAGATAATGGAATTGATGAATACTTAAATTGTGATCTCAAGCATTTGAACATTTACTTCTACCAAATCGAAGAAACAAACAGTAACAAATTGAATATTATCAATCGGTTGCCAGCTCTGAATGGTTTAAAGACATTGTTAATTATAATCTTGTCAGATTTATTTTATATCATCTATGTGTTGTATAATTGATGAACCTTCAAAATTGTGAATTTTTCATGAAAGAAATCGCATCTACAAAAAATCGATGAGGTAGGCATGAAATTACTTTAAGATATATATATATATATAAACTCAATCTACCAAAATAATGGTATCATCTCTTAATTAAATTATATGCAGATCGATAATATATTCTAAATGAAGTCTCAATTGATGACCGACAAGGACTTATTTTATCCATCTTTCATTCTGACTTATAGCAGGAATAAACACCGTTCAATCACACTCAATCGCATAACATCTGAGCAATTCACTTTTATAAGTCGAACACCATTGAAAATCTATAAACAATTTAAACTGATTCATCAATACGAGCTGATCAGATTGAATCTATCAAAGAGAATAGAGTACGAAGGACGTTTGCCTTGACATTGTTATCATAGACAGTGACACCTTCACCTGTACCTTTCGTTGTGTTCGTTAAACCGTCCCCCTTTGTCATGCGAACAAAGTCACTTTGTAAACCCAATGGCATATCTACACGTTCTTTGCTTAGTCCTTCTAGTGCTATATTTTGCTCTTTAATGATTTTAGAGGTATGCTCATAATTATCAGCTGCAATTTGTGCCGCATCAACAATATCTTTATTGATACCACACATGGAAGCAACATGCATACCAAAAGATTTCCCACTTTCACCATTAATCAACTGATATAGGAAAGTAATGTTTCTTGTCTTTTCATCAACTAAAATATTCATCTTCATGGGCCTAACATCTGGATTTCCCTTGAAACTTAATCCAAGGGCTGCATAATGGGTTGCAAAAAAACCCATGCTTTGAATATGAGTAGCCAGATGATATAATACACATTCTGCAATTGCAAAACCGTCGTTAGATGAACCACCTCTACCTAGTTCATCAAGCACCAATAATGATCTATTGGTTGCGAGATCTAACATTCTCTTAGTTTCAGACAGTTCTACGAAAAATGTCGATTTGCCTTGCATGATATTATCGTTTGCACCCAATCTTGTCATTATTCTATCAACTGGGGTAAGCTCAGCACTTTCACAAGGGACATAACATCCAATCTGAGCCATAATGACTGCAATGCATGACATTCTCAATACAGTCGATTTACCAGCAGCGTTTGCACCTGTCAGCAAGCTGACTCTAGACTTGTCTCCACCTAATTCAACGTCATTTGGAATAAATTCTTTAGTTGTGGTAGAACCAAGGTTAAAACAGGGATGTCTCAATGATTTGAATTTCATGTATCCATTTAATTTAGTGTTAGTTTCTTGATTGACTTCATCAACAAACTTTGGTCTACAAGAAGGAAAACCTAGTGACTCAGACGTACGTGTCAACGCCAATAGACAATCAATATTTGATAGCATTGTCACAGTTGGTTTCCATACAGTTTGATACAAACTGTCAAATTTGATACACATCCTGCTTTTCAAATCATTTTCAATTGTTTTATGTCTTTCACGAGCTTCAGCCATTGTCCTTGCTAAAATGCTTACTTCCTCAGAATAATACCTTTTTGTTGATTTATTAGATCCCATTTGAATCCAGTTAGAAGGTATTTGCTTTGTTGCAGAAATAGGTACCTCAATTGTATACAGTTCCTTACCAGAATCTTTATATTGAATACTAGAACACTTGAATCTGTTCTTATATGCATGTAAATGTTGCATTAATTCATGTTCAATGGCTCCAATTTCTTCTGAAGATTCATCAAATTCTGGTTCTACACCCTTATGTGGCACTATTTTATCTTCTTCAACTGCACGTTCACGATCAAATGAGTTTGACCATTTTTCCACACTAGCACGCAGAGATTCTGGTATCTGTGAAAGGTAAATTTTTAGAGCACCAGGCAACTGATGTCCATTCAAAGCATCAATTAACTTAATAATAGTTTCAAATCCTTGAATTACAGTTTCGAAATCTTTCATTTTGATTGTAGTAGAGTGAACTCTAGCTAATAATCTTTCTAAATCCGGTAATCTTATCAAATGTGATTCTATTGAATCACGTAATTCAGTATCCGATAATAAAGCATCAACACTGTCCAATCTCTTTTCAATATCAGTTTTCTGTAATAAAGGATGCATAACCCACGTTCTCAACATTCTCTTTCCCATTGGTGTAATGGCAAGATTAAATAATTTAAATAATGTACCTTTATCAGTACCATCGAATGAGTTTGAAAATATTTCAAGGTTTTGTAAAGTAACACCATCTAGTATTAAAGAAGTTTGGGATTTAACCAAGTTATATTCTTTCATATTACCCATTGTAATCAAGGTGCTATCCAGCTTTAACCATTTTAGATAATAAAGCAATCCACCTAATGAACTAAAGGCAACCTCTTTCTTTTTTTCATAATAAACCTTTAATATTTCTGGCCATTCATCCATACTTTTGAAATAGTTATTCTCTGAAGATAATAATTCATCTTGAGTTTTATAAAAATCATAAAACTCTTCTCCTGGTTTAAGATAATTATAGATAGCTTGAGGAGCTGAATTAAATTTTACAATCTTTTGAGCTAAATTAGATAAATTATCTTTCTCCATTATGACTTCCTTAGGGCGAATTTGAGAAAGCAAGGTTTCTAATTTGTTGCAATCATTGTCATCTTCCATTTCTATAACTTGAATTTCACCTGTAGCAGTGTCGATAAAAGAGATACCAAATATTTTATTCTTTATAGTAGAGTCAATGGTTACCAAACTTTGATCATTTGAAGTATAAAAATTACCAGGCTCTTCCCTTATTGCGAGACAATAGGTTGCAAGATCCGAGTGTATCATATTACTGTCGGTCAGTGTACCCGATGTCAATACGCATTCTAGTTCTCTCTTTACAATACCTTTGGATCCTTCACGCATTTCTTTTGCTAACATTGACTCACGCTGGTCAACTTTAGCTACTTTGTATCCATATTCTATAAATTGAGATGCCCAATGATCAAATGACATTTCTGGAATACCAGCCAAATTCATATTTGCTCTACCACCACCAGCAATCTTTAAGTCGAACAAAGTATTTCCTAAGATTGCATCTTTTTCGTATAGTTCAAAAAACTTACCTTTCTTAAAGAAGACTACACAATCCCACATCTTTGATTTAATTTCCCAGTATTGCTTTTCAAATGCAGTGAATTTATTCCAAGCAGAATTAGGAATATATAGAGTTTTTGGATCGTATTCAGGATCCGTCATTGGTCTTTTCTCTGCATCTCTGATATCAACTAGCCATTGATATCTTTCTTCATGTTGTTTAGTAAATTTTGCGTGTTTTGGTGCTTGAACGAAACTACTATTTTTACTAATAGGTTTTGGAGATAACCTTGACTTCAATATCTGATTTGGTTTCTTCGAAACCGTCTTCTTGGCACTTTTAGCATACGACAATAAATCATCATCATCTTCGAAATCACTTACCTTATTGTCTTCTTCCTCACTGGCCTTTTTATCTGATATATAGTCATCATTACTTTCTTCAGAGGCATTATTCAGGTCCATTTTGAAATCTTGATCATCATCATCATCTGGAGTCATCCTTCTCGATTTCTTCGTTCTATTCTTAACCAAAGGCTCATCATCACTGTCACTGCCTTCAGCATAACTAATTACACGCTTACCTTTCCTTCTTGAGAAACTAGATAGTGTTTCACGTTCAGAATCTTCATCTTCATCTCTGTCAACTGGGATGCTGCTATTAGATTCTTGCTTTAAGTTTATAGAAGATAATATGTTGAATTTGTTGACTTTGTCTTGTTCAGAATCATTTTTAATTGAAATCGAACTTTCCAAACTTGGGGATAAAGAACCATCGTTTGTATGCAAACTGCTGCTAGTAGGAAATTCTGCAAGTTTGATGTTATTATTGGAATTGTCATCAGTATTTTTTGATTCTTTCTCTTCTATGCTATCATTTGATTTTGAACTTGTTGGAGAAGCTTTTGTAGATTGTTTAGAAAAGAATGATAACAGACTTGATTGCTTTAGATTCTTCTGGGAAGAACTTCCTGGGGTTTTAAACTTGGATTTTTTATTTGCAGTCGGTGTAATTGGTGCCATTTTAATTCCAATTAATAAAAGAGATATTTTTATAAACTTATTGTTGAAATATCACCAACCTTGGTTTATTGTACTTTCGCTAGCAGAACTTAATATTTAGGATACTAATTATATTGTTACATCTTTATATAAAGCTTCTAAAATATGAACGCCATATTATAATTATTTTAAGGTTATATAATAATATCGATGAGTTATACGCGTCGCGTAATATTCAATACCCATTCTTCCAATTTCAGATGATTTCGAGATATCTTTAAATGGATGCATATATAATTTATTTAAACAAGCATAAATCATTATTTGAACACATTAATCATTATAGGGTTATAAAAGTTACAATTAAATTCTTATATTTCAGGCTACAGTAACATTAAAAGAAACTTCTTTGTCTGCATCCAGATAGGAATCACAGATACACCACAGGGTTAGGTTATGTTCTCCTGCTTTCTCTAGTAAAAATGGCAGCTTGAAATTTTGTGTTTCTTTTGATAAAGTAACTCTTCTGATGGAAAACAGTTCTCTGGTTCCAACTTCACCAAGAACTATCCACCAGTTTTCAACTTTATCATATGGATATTTATTCGAAATAATTAAATTCGTTTCTGGTTCTTCATCTCGTGAAACGGTAACAGTAATTGTGTTAGTTTCATCCTTGATAAGTGTACCAGTAGTCTCTAATTCATATTGAACCTCAATATTTGGATAGTTATTGACAAAGTTTGCAATCTTATTTAGCTTTTTATTGTCAACATCCAATATTTCATCACGTTCTTCATCTTCCAATGCCATAAAGTCGTATACACCTTCAACACCTTTAACTGCACAAAGTTTTAGAATATTTTCATCGAAATATGGGATTTGTTTCAGAACAACATCGGTGTCCCATACCCCCTGAATAAACATTTGGGATAGATCCATTGCTGTCGTAGTGTTCAGCCACCCATTGCTTGCCATTATGTCCACAATTGAGGATATTAAAGGAGAAACAAATTTTAAAATATACTTTAAATCATTACTCAGTGGAATTGATATCGATAACCTACTGAAATAGGATTGCAATAAGATAAATACCTTGAACGACCTTGAATTTTCATATACATTTTTGGAATACTTTAGTGGTAATCTTTTCTGTAAGTTAATCAAAAAAGGTAACTCATTACTTCTGGTTACTAGTGGTTCAAATTCAACAGCATGACATAAAGCTTCAAGAATATCCCGCATAGTTGAAGAACCGGAGAGAATGCTAATTAAAAACCTTATTGTATGGAATGAAATATTGTATTTTACAACAATATTTGATAATGGTAAAACACTTAATTTATCAGAATCGACTTCTAATGAACTTGGCGTCTGTGCAATCAAAGATGTCTCACTCAATTCATCAGTGATGGAATTAATTAAGTTGGTTAAGAACTCAGATATTCCTTCTGCTGAAGTGTCTTGTAAACCATAAAAGCTTGGGTTGGCATGTAACCTTCTGTAAAAAAATGAATATGTGATGAAATCTAGACAATCTTGTTTATTTTCAATAATGGTAGTGCATACTTCATTTAAGATAAAATCATGGAAATAGTCCAGTAGGTTACTTTCGATCGGAGCGGACTCAGTAATAAATTTTTTATAATAGTCTTTCGCATATAGGTTAGTGAAAATTAACACTTCACCTATATTCAAAGAATTGTCAGTTGTAGTGCGAGAAATAATTTCATTAATCGTGGAAATGTCATATCTGTAATAAGAGTGCTCTTGCTCATCGTAATAGTAGGTACCCAAAATGAGAGTTGTATTTGCAAAAGGTGCCAGCGAGCTACTATCAAAAGGTATTACTAATGATGGGATCATTCCATCATTATATAATTTTAGAACAGTTTTTTCGTCCTCTAAAGACATGCCTTGATAATATAAACCAATTCCATTTCTAAGAAGATTTTTCAATTTGAAGTTACTTATTTCGTTTATCATATCTTTCGTCTTTAAATCATAGTTTTCCGTTAATTGTATATTATGGAAGGAGCAATATGATATACACTGTTCTGAAAAATGATAACAATCCTTTAGGGAAGACATATAAATAATTTTTCTCTTACTTGATTTTCCTTTCTCAAATAAATTCTCAAATGCCTGTCTTCTCATTAAATTGGAACAGGATTTAACTCTCATATTATTATGTGTCATAAACTGAATATTAAGAGGTTCAATTCTATCCCCAGCAGAAAAGTTATATGTATATTTCTTCTTAACTCCAATAAAGTCACTAAAGTCTCTTGAGTTTGCAATTGGTGAGGAAAAACCAACTATTCTAGAACTTTTTTCTAACTGTGTGAACATCAAATTCAACCTAGCTATCAGAGTCTCATAGATAGGTCCAATATCAGGCGATCCTACTTCATGAAGACCATCATATATAATAAGTTCAATGTTCTGTAAATTTTTCCTATTTGTCCATTTTCGTGATAATGAATTAAATTGGGCAGGAGTACCTAAAATTAGATGGCTTTGAGCTAGACACCTGATATTCAACGTAAGATCTTCACATAATTTTTGGATAACTTTTCCTCCAGCAAAATTAGAAAATTTGCTTTCCCAAATTGTGATCAAGTTGTCAATATGGATTTGACTTGGGTGAACATAAATACACCTGCCTTTGTTTTGTCTCCAATGATTTAATAACACTAATTCACACCCAGTTGTATCATTGGGCTTTTTGTTTGATGCTAAGAATATATTTTCATTAGAATTAAACAAAGCCTCAAAGCATGAACTAATATAAATATCAAATTTATTAACGTCAAGCCAATTCTCAACTTCTGGGATATCTGTTGCCGATGTTAATATAATTTCTGAGTCAGTTAACTCTCTGGGTGCTGGGAACTTCCGCGGCTTTATTAATTTACTTAAGTCAACAGAGACTAGTTCTGACGATTGCATCCATCTTTCTGATATTATATTAATGAAGATATTTGGAGGGACTTGATTTATGTTTTTGTTTGGAAATTCTAACGAAAATTGGATTGTGTGATCAAAATTGACATTATCTTTGTATATCAATATACTATCAGAATATAATATTTGTTCTCCATCTGAATCTTCTACGATAATTATAAATGGTTCTGCAATACTATGATACCTATGATCCCATTTCCATGTAGGGTTGATAATCACATCAAATAAAAAGAGCGAAGGAGTTATTGTTCGAACTTGACAGTCAATCTTTAGTCTAGGAAATCTTTTAAATAAGTCAAATGCTAATTTACCATATTTTTCAGATCTAATAGCCTTTCCTACTTCATTTGGTGAATCAAGATCCAAATAATCATTCCATTGAAGAAATGATGCTTCCATCCTTCTTATTACATCGATAGGACAGCCCTTGAATTGGCGTAACGGCGAATTAGCCAACCACATACGCTTATCAATAGATTTGCATAATGATAAAGCAAGTTTTGTTTGTTTTGCACACTTTTTGAGAAGACAAATTTCATATATTGCTTTCATCAACCTCCCCGCATTTTGAGTTACAAAATTCATGTCAGCATGTAAAGCAAAACTTTCAAATGGTATTCTCGAAATATATGCTTGTAATAGGATATTGGTTTTATTTGTATTTTCATCATTTAATTCAGAAATAGGGAACGGTGACTTGGATTTCAACGCCATCAATTCTTTTCTTTCTTCAGGTCTGACAGAAATGTATTGGAATTCAGTTGAAACTACAAATAATTTTAACAACTCTGAAGTATCCATATTTTTATTTATACTATCATAATATGTTTTAGTAGATTTATAATCAATATAGTAATAAGAGGCAATTTTTCCCAATTCTGTTGCCTCTATAGATAAATCAAATTCGTTATAAATTGCCAACTTATGATAGTATAGTGTTTTGAAACAGGTATGTATCAATGATTCAATGAAGGAATCAATATGTTTAATATCAGAAATTTTGTATTCCTCTGGTGAAACTAACATTCGAATATAAAGGTAAGTTTTGTGGAACCAATCTATACCATCATTAAATTTGACAATATTACCTAGAACTATCTCAGCATTTAAACAGTTGATCAATTTTTCGTACATCTGTGATTCAATAGGCAATTGATTAGTTAATACAGCCAGATAGTATTGTATATCAGATTGATGAGTAATTATAATACCATCACCATGTGTGTCATATCTTGGTCTACCTGCTCTTCCCAGCATTTGTAACACATCCTGGGGAGATAACTGTTCCCAACTACTTGATTCAGGGGAGTATATATCCGTACCTTTTATGATGACGGTGTGTGCTGGTAAATTAACACCCCATGCTAGCGTTGCAGTAGATACTAAAATTTTTAATAAGCCATCTGCAAAGAGGTCCTCTGATAATGATCTATCACCCCTCTCTAAACCTGCGTGATGGACACCAATACCAAATGGAAAAAGATCTTTTAATTTCATACTCTTAGCATTATCAGATTCAGATTTCAAAATTTCCCTAGAAGCAGGATCTTGGTTTCTTATTTTGTCTAAAAGATGATTTTGCAGGAATTCATTCTTAAGATACTCAGCTGTTCTAAAAGTATCTTTTCTTGAGTGAACAAATACAATAACCTGGTGTCCCTCATTAACTGCTTCTAAAACTTTATCGTAGCAAGCTTCATTCATTCCCTTAATTTTTTTCATGGAGTTTTTTTCAGTTACTCCACAAAACTGTTGAGAAAGTGGACAAGGTCTATACGATGAATCGAAATAAAATAAACCCTTTTCATTGACTCTTAAAAATTTGCCAATATCTTTATAATTAGGTAATGTTGCAGACATAGCTACAATCCTAGGAGCCTTTAAGGTTCCGTTAGCTAATGATCTTGAAACAATCGATTCAATGACTGGACCTCTTTGATCATGTAATAAATGGACTTCATCGATTATTAACAAATCAACCAATTCAGTAAATGATACATCATTTGAATTTCTTGTAATTATATCCCACTTTTCAGGAGTTGACACTAAAATTTGAGTTTCATTTATTTGGGCTTTACTTAAATTGGAGTCACCAGTAAGTTCGGCTACGTTGATACCATACGGTAGCAATCGTCTTTGAAATTCTCGAACCTGTTCTTGAACCAATGCTTTTAAAGGAGCTATGAATACAATTTTAAACTTTTCTATTCTTAGTTTATCAAAATTATTGTCAAAGTATTTTGAAATACATCTCAACATGGCTATTAATGCGATATTTGTTTTACCTGCACCAGTTGGGGCGCAAATCAACATATTTTCATCTGATTCAAATGCTGTATTAAATACTTTGGATTGTATTACATTTAAAGATTCTATTTCGTTAGTTGGAAAAGCTTTTTGTGCCCATGAAGGCAAATCACTTATTGCTAATAGGTCAAAATCAACCGATATTTTTTTTGGAGGTGGAATATGTATTTCTTCATAGCTAGGTTTCACTCTCTTGAATGAACCTTCTGGTAAAGTTATCGAGCTCTTGACTAAATGTTTTTTTTCTTTACGATTGCTCAATAATTCCATATCAATTTCTTGAAGGGCTTTCAGTGAAACCTTTGTTTTCTTGGTTTGCTCGCGAGTTCTATTAGCTGCATTCTCAGTTTCTCCCTCTAAACTTCTTTTGGAAGATACGGCTCTAACGCTTAAATATTCCTCGACCATATTCTTCAATCCTATACCTCTCATTTCATTAAAATAATGTTCTTTTTCTTTATCTAATGATTCGGATAATTTAAATGCCCATAATAATTTATCTCTATTACTTATTATGTCTTCGATGAGAAAACTTGGTAACACCTTGAATTGTTTATTTAAGGAATTAGATAATGCATCGATGGATACAGAATTGTTAGATATTAGATTGACGACGGAATCTATAGCAACTTCAAAACCCGTAGAATCTAGTTCATTTACCGTATTGGCTTTTAAAATGTCGTAAAATGACTCTTTAGTTAGATCATATATTTTGATATTGGAAAACACTTTGTTATTTTGATATCCCAGATTGATGGTGCTTTTAGATAATTCTAAGAGCAAATCTTTTTCGGTGGTATTATTTTTTAAATTATCAATTTGGCCGTATTCATCATTATCTCTTTCTAAAGCATCCATGGCATCATTAATTCCAGTATTAGTCTCTGCTTCGTCATCTGACGATACAACTGTCACCACTTTATCTGCTGAAAAGTTTTCTTTTGGATTAGAATTATAATCTGATATTTCTGTTACTAATTTTATTAAATTTTGGAATTTAAGTTTGTCAATTTGCAGTGACAGAATTTCTTCAACACTCTTATGCTGTTCCTGAAGCTTATTAGTATTTCCATCGTTGTCGGATTCTTCTCTAAACACTGAAATTAGCATATCTGCTGTTTCTATTATAACTTGATGCGGAATGTCTGTACCCAATATTGAAACCACCCATTCTAGAATCTCTTCGTAAACGGCAAAGGTTGTGTCATTGGTAGGATGATACTTGATTTCTGTCAATTCATCAATATCCAGCAATGTGTTCTTACTACTGAGTTTTTCAGTCTGTAGAGATCGCATATTATTAGGTTTTTTATCTTCCTCAACCAGATTTTTACCATCAACAATGTCTAGTTCCTCCTTGGTAGTAACACCATTACTTCTATGTATATTATTAGCGCCCATATCATCTTTAGATATTTTCCCACTCAGAGATTTTGGCTGATATTCACTAGAGTCCTTCTCATCATGAATTGTATTATCCTTCAGTTTATTCTCGGGATCCAAAACTATATTTGACATCTCATCATATCGATAAATTTCTTTTATTCGTTTGCTATTTTTATTAGTATCAGAATCCATTGTTTAATAGCCTCTTTTAGAATCCCTACTATCCTTAACTATCTTACACTATTCGAATTAGTATGGATCAAAGTAGTCAATACATTAGTTCTTTTCAACCTTTCACACCTCATCGGTTATATAATTCTATCTCAAGTTAGTGTTTTTAGTCTCAATATTCTTAAAATTTATCACTTCGTTCCATGTGATTTTTGGCGATGGCCTTACAGAAATCTGAAATACCTAATATTTATATATATGAATATTATTTAACTTCTTGAAGCACACTTCTTTATATATCTATTTGTATGTTGAAGGGTATTCAAGAATGTCTATTAGTCTACCACAGTAGAATTAATAAATGCATTCATTGAAGTTTATTTTGAAGGAATTTCAATTGGAATTCATTTGAGCTACCATCATTTTATTATTATATATTTGATCCACTGGTTATTTTTATATTGGCAGTAAATGGAAAAACCCACATTACAAAGGGGACTAAGTTCATTGTCATCTCAAAATGTGGTCTGGAATAGCTCTAGAGCAAGCTCTCCAGTTAAAACCTTTGGAGCAAAGTCAAGTGTAAAAACAATTCAAAATGCTGAATCAACCAATACTGATCTGAGCAAAGAAAATTACAATCAAGATAGAAATGGAATTGATGAACATATACCTTGGTATATTAAATATTACCCTCGAAACATTGATGAAGTTGTGATACATAAGAGAAAGTTGAAAGATGTTAAAGATGAGTTAGAATCGATGTTGAGCGGCAATTCATCAACAAGAATATTGTTACTGACCGGACCCAGTGGTTCTTCTAAAAGCACGGTAATTAAAGAATTGGCTAAAGAATTGATACCACAATACAGAAGTAACTTGAATCATACTGTGTCTCTGAATATATCGAGTAGAGGTGACAATGACAGCAGACATAATGTGATAACGTATGAGAATGATAGTATGGAACTAAATGCATCACCTGTTGACAGTTTTGATCAATTCCTTAAGAATTCAAAATACAAGGTGGGGAAAAATCTCTCATTAATTTTAGTCGAGGAACTTCCAAATGTTTTCCATTATAACACTAGAATGTCATTTAAGAAATCATTAGAAGAATGGTTATATCTCGAAGATAATATGTTGCCACCATTAGTAATTTGTTTAACTGAATGTGAAATTAAAAATGATGATCATAGAAACATAAACTCCTTCAATATTGATACAGTGTTTAATGCTGAGACTATACTAGGCCGAGAATTGCTGAACCATCCAAGATTGAAAAGAATCAAATTTAATTCCATCAACGCCACATTAATGAAAAAGCATCTAACTTCAATAGCACTAGATAATAAGGATTTACTAGTACAGAATAATAAATGGAGGGCAAAAGAGCAACTTATCAAAGATATTTCCTTACTTTCTGGAGATCTTCGATCTGCGATTGCTGCTCTAGAATTTTGGTCTTCTACTTCAGCAAATATATCTATGTTTACTAGAACTGAAACAATAACCTATTTTCATGCGATTGGAAAAATTATTCACGGTTCTAAAGAAACTTCTGATGATAATGAAATGATCAACAATTTATTTCATGGGCCTACTAATTTGGTTTTAAATGATAATTTCAGATTAGGCTTACTAGAGAGTTATGACATACCTAATAGGGGGAACTTTGATATTGATATTGCAGCAGATGTCACAAATTCCCTTAGTTACGCAGATATATATAATAATTGCAATGAACTATCAGAATATGCGGCTCGAAAAATAAGGTACAGGTACAACAAAATGAACTCCAAAAGTACTTCCAGTGGAAAAACAAAATTTTCGAGAGAATGGAAGATTATAAGATTAGAACAAGAGTTTAAAGTACAAGCTGAAGATTATCAAAATATATCTATATATAAATATCAGGAACCCAAAACTCAACTTGATGTAGTATTATATGACAGTTATTATTCACCATATATTAGAAAGCTAAGGAATTTTAAAAAGAAGTCAATGTCATATTATATTGATACCTTGACTAAGAGCAAGGATGATAATGAAAAAAGAACTGCATTAATGAATAAATATAAAGATAATTTCAACATTGATGAAAACATAGATATATTAGACCGTATTGGTGGAGAAATTCAAATGATTAATAGTGAAGAAATAATGGTTACTGCGGATGACGATAATAATGGTTTGAGATCAATCAATGATCTTATATCACGAAAAGAGATTCGTTTAAAAAATCTCCTCAATATGTACGATTTTGGTTTTAATTCACATGACAGTATACTCAATAATGAACAGGACGGTTTAGAAGAAGGTTCCAGTTCAGAAGATGATCCAATTTTAAATACGTCTGATGAAGAAGAGTCGAGAAGTAAACATATTTCTGAAGCTTCGCATCTTGATGAAGATGAAGATGATTCCCTTTATGAGATTCTCTCACAGAAAAAACCCATGACGCAAATGGAAGACACATCGTTACTGGATGAATCTCTCTCTGATTCAGATTTGGAAGGTTTGTAGAAGAGCCATTAAAAGTCAGTAAGATCCAAGATTCGTAGCATAAAAGTGTATACACATACATATATACATCCAGATATATTTTTATATCTACTGGCATAACAAATGGATATTTTTTATTGAATTTTGTTTTTCAAAAATGCTATTACCTTTATTAATATCTATCAGATTATAAATACAACTATATAAAATTTAATTGAATGAGTCTTTCACTTCAAACTAAATTCTAATAATTTATATACAGAGATATATCATGTTTTCAACGACACAAAGGTGAGTGCTGTCCTTGTTTTTATCAACGCCAAAAACTGATCTACTATAGAAAACAGATTGCAATTGGCGCCTGTCCTAATCCAATATAAAAAAATATTGAAGCGAAAGTAGTCACGGCGTTGGTGAATATTTGAGAAGATTTTGTTGCTCATGACTGTAGAGCATTTTGGAAATAGTCGTTATCCTCTTCCAAAGATTCTTTGATAATATCTAGACCACCTTGGAACTCACCATTGATGTATAACTGTGGGAAAGTTGGCCAATCAGAGAATTTTTTTAAACCATTTCTTACTGAATCATCTTTCAAAATATCGAAAAAACCAAACCTCACTTGATGTTCCCTTAAAACACCTACAATTTGCCTTGAGAACCCACATTTTGGTTCTGAAGGATTACCTTTCATAAACAGCATCACAGGTGCAGCTTGAGTTAGTTTAGTCAATCTTTCATTCAGTTCTTCTTCAGTTTCTTCTTCTTCTTCATCATCATCATCTTCTTCAATATCATTGTTTCCATTTCCAATCACTTTAGAAACATCACTGGCTTTATTTAGATTTGCTTTACATTCTTCCAAAGATTTTATAAATTCATTTGGATCCGCACCAGAAAGCTCATTCAAAATAGTTTCATTGTGAATAATTATAAAATACGGTACCGCAGAAACATTAAATAATTCAGCAATCCCACCAAACTCATCGGCATCAACAGATAAAAACAAAATATTTTCATTAGAAGGTTCATCACTCAAAACTTTAAATACTTCATTCATTGTTTTACATGGTTCTGCCCATTGAGTAAATAAATACAAACAAACTAAACGACCATTCGCTTCAGTAGTAGTCAGTTTAGTAAATTGATCTTGATCTTTAATTTCAACAACACCCATAGTTTTAACCGCTCCACAATTTTAAAACCTTAATAAAAATTGGTCTTTTTAACTTTTATTACACTCTTTATCCAAGTATAATTAATTCATTTAAACTTATACATTATTAATTATCAATTATTATTCTACTTGCCTATTTATATATAATTCTTTAACTCTTTATTACCAGCTTAAAGCATAAATTTTTTTTTTCACATTTTGAATATAATCAAGTAAAATGAATATAAATTATTGACATACCTCACTCTTCAAATCCGAAATAGCTCAATTTTTTACAGTCAAAACACTGTACAAATTACTAATTTTGACAAATATTTGACAATTTTTCATTAAAAATGGATGCCAGAATCTGAAGAACATCTGTTAATGTATGGCAACTAGGCCATTAAACGTTGGAAAAAGATGATCAAGTTGAGACAGTTCAGATTTGAGTAGTTTGTATGAGTAGTCAAGGTCAGCTATTCGTCGATTTAGGTTACTAGATACTATAGAAGATGTGTTGTTCATTAGTGGGTTTTTCTATGGGTGAAGTCACGTGACCTGAGATAAATTTCAATTAAAGAGTATATATAAAGATGAAATTTAGCGATGAGGTACTACAGTTAACCTAGATGTATATTAGAATGTATATTAGAATGTATAGTGTATTTCTATTCGAAGTTTAGGTAACATGAGAGGGAGTGTAGAGTATTAAGTATCTTTATAGAGTTAAATAATGTCGAAGTTCCAATGTCAGACTTGTTCTGAGGTTCTTGATGCTGAAAATATGATGAAGCATTTGTCAACTACTAGACACAAGGCTATCATTGATGTTTTGAGAGATGAAGATATATGTTGTGAGGAATGTTCTGATTCGAATATGCATCAATTGCAAATTGTTAGGTTTGGTGGGGAAGATATGTCAATTCTATGTAATAATTGTTTCAAGAAAGAGTATGAAAATGAGAGTGAGAAGCCTTCTACTTGTTACTCGTTGTCTAATGGGTCGATATTGAAGAGTTGGATGAATTACTTGAAGGTAAGGGATTGTTGTTGTGGGAGATGTGGTAGTGAGTCGAATTTGAATGTGAATGTTCAGAAAAGAGTGTTGTGTGACCAATGTTTACAAAATGAATCGGTGTCAAACTCTAAATTGAAGGAAGATTATATTTCTGAAAAAAGTGGTAGGTTTTTGTATTTATATTTGGGTATCCCAGAGAATAAAAAAGTTCAGAAAAGTCAGAGGAAAAAAGGTAGGAAAATGGGTAGGAAAATGGGTAGAAGTAGACGAGATGGGAGGGGTTCTAAAAGTGAGGCTAGACCTAAAAAGCCGTTGACAATTCATCAACAAATGGCAAAGCGTGCTTATGAAACGAAGAAAATCAATAATGTTATAGAAAGTTCAAATTCAATTAGTTTGGATTCCTTTAAGGGTATTAAAGCTTCATCGGCTTCACCAACACCTACTATTTCCTCTTCATTCTCCAGAGATTCTAAGAATTCAAAATGGAATAATTCAAAGACAAAGTCAGCAATTGCAAGAGTGAAATCAAGTAACTCAAGGGCAACGCCATCTAATCCAAGAGCAAAAGCCTCATCTAAAACGACGTCAAAACCTATTGGGAACTCAAATTTGTCAAGAAAAAATGGGACCAAATCAAGTCCTTCAAACAACAATAAATCGTCAAATTTGACATCTTCAACAAACACTGGAGCCAAGTATCAACATAAGGAAGTTGCTCACAAAGAAAATTTCAAAAATACAAATTCAACTGGAAAAAAAGATCCACATAGTAAGTCTATTCAAAAAAAACCGTCTCAGTACAAACCTACTGATACATTTACTTTCAAATCAGAGGAACAATTAAATGGAAAGAATAAGTTAGAAGTAAAAAAGGTTCAAACTCCCAAAAGCAGAATCACACCAACCAAGAAAAATCTTGATGTCAACAAAAAATCATCAAAGAATGAGAAAGACAAAAATGATAAAGTAAAAACAAAAACTTCAACTAGTAATCAGAAAGAGATTAAATCTAAGTTGCTGAACCACGATAACTTGAAGGAACTACCATCTACTCAAGGCAAAAACAAGAAATCAGATTTAAAGTCAGCTTTGACAGAAGAAATTGAAGAAGGTGTGCCAATTAAAGCATTTACAAAATATACTCCACAAATGACTTATACAGACTTAGAATCTTATTTATTAAACTTCTCCCATGCATTATTTTTGGAGCAAAAATTAGAAGCAGAATTCATTCAAAATTTCGAAATAATTTGGCCAAGGAATAATAATGAGAAGGTATTTGTGCTTAACATGAAACAAAACAACAATCCTGAACTTGAAAAATTGTTATCGCCTACTTTTATAAAATTGGGGAGATTACCTTTTGTTAACAGACAAGTAATTATGTTTTCGAACCAAAACGAAACTAAAACATGGTACTGTTATGTGAAAGAAGTAGCATCTAAAAGAGGTAAGATTCAGGTTTTATTGGAACTGTTTTACTGGAACAAAGAGAAGTTGCCAATATCAAGTAAAAACAATGAATTTAAAATTTTACCTTGTTCTGCTCAAACTAATAGAATTATGTTTGCTATGGCAAGTATCAAAAATGAGCGTTTTATTGATTTGATTTTGGGTCAGAAACCAGTTAGACAAATTGACTTCAAGAATAGAATTGAATTTTCAAAAGAAACATTGAACGAGTCCCAAAAATCTGCTGTGCAACATGTCTTGAATAATAGTATAACTATTTTACAAGGTCCCCCAGGTACTGGTAAAACTTCGACCATTGAAGAAATTATTTTGCAAATGATTAAAAACTTCAATTCATTCCCAATATTGTGTGTAGCCGCTAGTAACATTGCAATTGACAACATTGCTGAAAAATTATTAGAATCAAGACCAGAACTGAAAATATTAAGAATTCTATCTGAAGGTAAAGAGCAACAATACGGTAAGGATCACCCACTTGGAAAAGTATGTTTACATAATATTGTTAATCAGCAATTATCTGACACAATGAGAGAAACTTTAATTAAACTCCGGTCAGGTAAGATTAAGGACGTTTCTAAGAACCAACTGAACAAGTTAATGACAGAACAGAATAATATTTCCGATCGATATGTCTCCCAGGCACAAATTCTTTTAACCACCAATATCGCTGCCGGAGGTCGCCAACTGAAATCTATTAAGGAAGTTCCTGTAGTCATAATGGATGAAGCTACACAGTCTTCTGAAATGTCTACATTGGTACCATTATCACTACCTGGTATCCGTAAATTTGTATTTGTCGGTGATGAGAAACAATTATCTAGTTTCAGCAATGTTCCACAACTAGAAATGTCTCTATTTGAAAGAATCTTATTAAATGGTTCGTATAGAAACCCCCACATGCTGGATACACAGTACAGAATGCATCCAGAAATCAGTAAATTTCCAATTCAGAAATTTTATGATAATAAACTTCACGATGGTGTAGTTGCTGAACAAAAGAGATGGCCTGGTATTGACAAACCATTATATTTTTACCATTGTGATAAAGGTACGGAAGATAAGGTATTCAATTATAATAGGGGCTCAAGAGGTTTCACATACACAAACAAACATGAAGTAAATGAAATCATCAAAGTCTTATATAGATTAATCCTAGAAAAGGACGTTCCACGAACCGAGATTGGTATTGTGACACCTTATTCAGCTCAAAGAGACCTACTTTCTGAAACTTTGCAAAAAGACCCAGTTATAAATCCAGAAAAACTAGAAATTGAACAGGAAATAGACGATGTCGATTTATTGAATAGCAGATCAAGAGCAAAGAACAGCGGTTTATCAGGTAGCGGAAGTAAAATCAATACCATAAACATTATCAATGGAGTTTTCGTCTCAACGATAGATTCGTTCCAAGGTCATGAAAAGGGCTTTATTATATTTTCTTGTGTAAGAAACAATAAGGAAAATAAGATTGGTTTTGTCAGCGACAAAAGAAGAATGAACGTTGCCCTAACAAGAGCAAAGCATGGTTTGGTTATCGTAGGTAACAAAAATATCTTAAGGAAAGGAGATAAATTATGGTCAAATTACATCAATTATCTTGAAGAAAATAATCATATTCATAATACTATAAACGATTATTGAAATGACATTATTGAATATATATATGTGTGTGTGTGTAAACAATAACTTTAATAAAAATGTACAAATACTAATTCCGACATTTATATAGTATAAACGAGTTGCAATTGACTGTCTTATTTAAAAATATTAAAAATGTAAAAAAGGTCTTACCCGGATTCGAACCGGGGTTGGTCGGATCAAAACCGACAGTGATAACCACTACACTATAAAACCATAATAATTACAAAAACATCACAAAATCATGTCTTTATTATATACCAACTTACTCAAAGAAACCAAATAACCACAGAACAAACATAACATCACGCAATCAACAATGATCGTACCACCTTATCTCAAGAATCTCGTAAACACATACCATACATATACCTTATACATCAACTTTATTATAAGCTTCAACTACTAAGAAGAAAGTTAAAATAGAATCTCTACTTTTCCACAAATTGATATTAAAAAAAAGAGGAGGTAAACGCGTCTAAATAATTTGGTCGTTATCGTATTCGATGCACATAATAAGGTAAAATATATCATAGTAAGTACACGGAGAATACATTTTTCACGGATTAAATTTATATATTGAACGGTGGCAGGTTCAAAATAGAAGATAATCATTTTGATTATTTTTTTTTGTGTTACTATGAATATTCATTAATTAGGAGAGTCTTATTTTGTATATTTGTTTTCATTCCTAATAATAGTTTATCATTTTAACTGTGAATAATAAATATATATATTTATATTTATATATATATATAGATATTTATATATATGTAAAAAATATATAGATTTATTTACAGTCTATTTTTGTATGTTGGTTTTTATACCTTTTTTAATTCTTATTTTATTTATTAAAAATTAATTTTTAGTAATACAAGGTACTTTACTATATCCAACAGGACTAAGAATTAAGGTATGTATATTTATGAGTGTAATCTGTTTCTTTGTTTGTTTATTTTTAATGCCAATATATTTTGTTTATTATTGGAGATGAATATAATGATTTATTGAAAGTTTGAAATTCAGTGCAGTAAGGACACGGGGGTTACTGATTGTTGTTGTGCTGGGATGAGGATCGGTGTGAAATGTTAGGTTGGACCCAATATTTTTAGAAATTTTTTTGTTATATGTATGTAAGTGATCGATTTTATTAAGATTGCAGATTAGTTAGTGTTTGTGTGTTTGTGTTTGTGTGTGTGTGTGTGTGTGTGTGTGTCGTGTTGTGTTTTACTTTGGAGGGTACAGTTAAGTTCCAAAGGGTAGAAATACACTTTAGAACTGATTTAAATGCATGTGATCTTCAGGGTAACGTCGGCGCGCCACTGTGTCACGAGCTTAATTCCAGAAGGATTGAACTTCATACACATACATACATACATACACACACACTTCTCAGTCTAGTCAAAGTATTAGCGGGGTTTGTGTTATTGGTTCGCGTTGCCCTGTGAAATATCACTGTTCCTTCTTTTTCTCCCCTAGTTTCTCTCAGAAAGAAATGTTTGGACATAGACAAGGAAAACGCTACGCATCCGTCTCACTCACTTTTTTTTACTTCTCACGGGTGGTAAGAAATTTAGCCTTCTGATTGTTTTTCTCTTTTTGCAATACAACTACACACATTATACAAGACAATTGAAAAAATCATGGTCATTACATCTATCCAACAGCACCGATGCAAAAGTAAACCAGTAAGACCAGTGAACCAGTAAGACCAGTGAACCAGTTAACAAAACACAATCAAGTGTAACATTCCGCAGTTATCTCAAACAAGTGATTGACTCCAAGTTTTTTTTTACTCTGTGTATGTGAAATATTACACTGTGGCAAAAAAATAATTATAGATACATTTTGGCAGGAGCGGTATTAAATGCATGTCTCGGATCCCCGTTTTTTTGTTAGAGATTTTGACCCGGGTTTAATTTTGGTAAAATAGGGGATGATATTGAATCAGTACAGCATAATTTTTTTTTTTGTTGAATTTTTTCAAGCATCCTGTTATGTTTTTACACGAATTAGCCTTTTGGGCATTTAGTGGAAGCCTGCATGACGAACAGACGTGTAATTAAGGAACGAGTAAAATGGCACCATCTGAATTAGTGGTAGCCGGGCTTGTTTGTTTGTTTGTTTCTCACGTTGTTTTTTTTCGACTTCTATTAAAGCTAATTTTATTGGATCTTTTTTTATGTTCTCTTAACACACGAAGAGGCATGCAATTGGGAACTGCTACTAATGAAATGTATGATTGGTTTATTGTTATTGCTATTGCTATTGTTTTTGTAAGACTGGAACAGGAAGGGTGAGAGTAAAGATGTGTCGTAGGACTGAAACACTCTTCGTCACTGTTAGATAATCAGTTTCTCAGAGTCTTGCTGTTCTATTATTTACTACTGCTACCACTACTACCACTACTACTATACTATTGTGTCTGAATAATCAGTGTACACTTCAGCAATAATTCATTCTATTCAAACCTTTTTTTTTAAAAAATATTATTTCTGGTTTATTCTGTTTTCGAAAATATGGTTCTTTCTACGAATATTTTTTCATTCCTATTGATGTTTATTTGTGATTTTTTTTTTGAGAAATGTTGTTTTTTAACGTGGTTTTCTAAGGCTTTCACCCAGTTGTTTTTCAATTGATAATTGTTCTTTACAGCTATTATTCTGATCATCTAATTTGTATGATGTGAATAATCAGAACAAAGCGAATCATGTAATTACTGATATTATGATGATAGCTGAAATTTTGAATTTTTTTTTTTTCATTTTTTTTTGCCTCTTATTTTCTAATTTTTCAATTTTAGTTTTTTTGTATTTTTGGAAATATTACTGGAACCAATGATATATATAAATAAACAACGATTGAGAAAATGTATTCAATTAGGATCAAAGAATTGAGTTTGAAAAGAAAAAGAATTAATTAATTAATTAAAATCAACGATTAAGAATATATTTTCCCAAAAAATCTCTTAATACTATTTCAAACCGGAGTATTATTTTCAAAACTACTATTTTTAAGTCAGGACTATAAAATAAAACCCCATAAAGAAAATATTATAAAAACAAACAACAAAGATTCGTTAATTTTTTACTTATATTTTCAAATTTTACTAACATTAATTACCATCATCTTTTTGAATTGTATTTTTATTCAATTATTTGGTTTCAACGTTCAGATATAATAATATCATCTATTAAAATCTAGAAAATTATAATTTTTTTATTTTATTTTATAAAATTCTGGTATTATAAACAAATCTCCATTAGTTAAAACTGAGAATTTTCAATAAAACTTTCACAGAAACAAAAGAAAAAGAAGTATTAATTATTTTCAAAAAATTAAACTTAAATTCAAATATCAATTCATTCCAATAAATCATAAATAATGTCTCAAAGTCGTGAAGATTCCGTATACTTGGCTAAATTAGCTGAACAAGCCGAAAGATACGAAGAAATGGTCGAAAACATGAAAGTTGTTGCCTCTTCTGGTCAAGAACTATCTGTTGAAGAAAGAAACTTATTATCTGTTGCTTACAAAAATGTCATTGGTGCTAGAAGAGCTTCTTGGAGAATTGTTTCTTCTATTGAACAAAAAGAAGAATCTAAAGAAAAATCTGAACATCAAGTAAGTTTGATTAGAACTTATCGTTCTAAGATTGAAGCTGAATTAACCAAGATTTCTGACGATATTCTATCTGTTTTAGATTCTCATTTAATTCCATCTGCTACTACCGGTGAATCTAAGGTTTTCTACTATAAAATGAAGGGTGATTACTACCGTTACTTAGCTGAATTTTCAAGTGGTGATGTTAGAGACAAAGCTACTGATTCTTCTTTAGAAGCTTACAAAACTGCCTCCGAAATTGCTACAACTGAACTACCTCCAACTCATCCAATTAGATTAGGTTTAGCTTTGAACTTTTCCGTTTTCTACTACGAAATTCAAAACTCTCCAGACAAAGCTTGTCACTTAGCTAAACAAGCTTTCGATGATGCTATCGCTGAATTAGATACCTTATCTGAAGAATCTTACAAGGACAGTGCTTTAATTATGCAATTATTAAGAGATAACTTAACTCTATGGACTTCAGATATGTCAGAATCTAACCAAGCTGAACAACAACCAACCGATGAAGCTCAAGCTCCAAAATAAACATAATAATAAAAAAAAAATATTTAACGAAAGGTAAAGTAAAAGAATGAAATGGATTAATCTTTATTTTAAAAAAAATAATATTGCATTTTTCTAAATACATTAAATGGTTTATTTTTCTGTTTTCTTTTTTTTAATTATTAAAAAATTTATTTTGATGAGTGATGTATATATATTATTAAAAACTATGAGTGAATATTAATCATTTCGACAAAAAAATTAGATAAAAGATGATAATAATAATTATTGATTTCTGATAATTGAAGCAAAAAGATTTTTATTTTATTTTATTCCTAGTTTCTTATATCTTTATTTTATTTTTATTAAATAATTTTAAGTGTCGCTAATGAATATACCATATAAATAAAAAAAAAATATAAAAAAAGGTAAATAGAGATTGGTTATTGTGTAATTGATATTCTATATTTTTATGTGTAAAATATTTCAATTATTGATTCTTTATCTTCTCATAATTTTTATATAGTTAATTCCCTTATTTTACCTTGAATGAGAATTATGTGATAATCACGTTCCCACACCTTTCCTTAAGGTGTAACGTACCTGATTAATTATATAATACATATAGGCTTTCTATTATTTGATTCAAAAGCAAAAAAAAATCTGTAAATTTGTTTCTAATTAAAATTCAATCATTTTTAAAAAAAATTGGTTAATACTAAAAATATTTTACAATTGAAATGATACTATTTAGATGATTTATGGTATATTAGGAACTATAGAACGTTCAAACAAGATTTAATTATTCTTGCATAGAATCAGATGCAGGCTTACTGTTAGAATTTAGACTTTTCATTGGTTGAGTCTCTCTTGATAATAAACCAAATCTCTTATCCTTAGATAAAGACGCCAGTTGGAAAATGCCTTGAACAATTGGATCTTGTGAATTTAATTCAAAGTTAGAGTGAACCCAACTTGGCTTACAAGTTTTAGAACCACCAGTTAATTTTAATAATTCCGGTCTATCACCTGAACTTACATCATCGGTACATAAAACAACGGTATTACATTCACGAGCAACAGGAACAGAAATGGTTTCCTTAGTAGAGCTCATTAAAGACTTCAACTTCAAAGCAGAGATACCTAATTTTGGTAATGGTAATTCATGACCTGGTAGTGTTAATGTAGAAGTGGCATCATAAGTTAAATTACCATTTGGATTTGTAACATTTAAGATATGGTCCCATGGAATCCATTTGGCAATTTGAATTGGAGCTTCAATGCATAAATAGTTATTGACAATTTCATTCATACCTAATCTGAAAGATCTTAATTCTTTCTTTACTTCATTCAATTCTTCAGGAGTTAAATCATCGAATGGAAAATGCTGGGATAAATGAGATAATTTAGCCGGGTAAACACCTTGTTTATCAATTTTGGCTAATAG
The DNA here is from genome assembly GCA_003705975.2 of Tetrapisispora iriomotensis. Lineage (NCBI taxonomy): Eukaryota > Fungi > Ascomycota > Saccharomycetes > Saccharomycetales > Saccharomycetaceae > Tetrapisispora > Tetrapisispora iriomotensis. The sequence continues at coordinate 255,029 of PPKC02000005.1, read as the reverse complement.
ATGTTTAGCAGTTTTTAACTTTAAGATATGAGAGTGAGCATAATCTCTGACAAACATAGTTGGTCTTGCAACTAAAGTACTACTATTATTAGTTTTACCAGTAAATTTGTCAACTGTCTCCAAAGTGACTAAACCCTTTTTAGAGCAGTCTGCTAAGGAAGCCATTTTAATATCAACTAAATAAACTTCACCTGCTTGAACAACAAATTGATCAGTTGGGATAGCGGACGCATTGGTCATGGCAGAGTGACCACGTTCAATGATGGTTAAATCTTTAACAGAATCGGATTGAGAAAGTAATTGTTCTTCTTGGTGTGATTCAGACCAAATAACACCTTTAAAATCTCTTTCAGCAACAATACCTTCATTTTGACCAGCTAAGAATCTTCTTACTCTACGGATACGGGAGCTTGGCACGACACTACAGTTATAAGAACGAGCAATAGTATCTACAACAGTTCTTAATAATTGACCATTGATACTTTGGGCAGAAGCACCCAAAGTTGGTGGTAACTTTTCTGGAGTTAAAGCACAATTCAAAAGAGAGTTGACAGTTTCAATAGCAATGTGAGCTGCGGCAACAGCGTCGGCTTTACCACCTAATAATGGACCTGCTGGCTTAGTATTACTTTCATCTAATGGGTAAATAACCATGGTATGTGATACTTGAGAAGTATAACCATCAATATGAACACCTAAAGTAATTTTAACTAAATCACCTTCTTTCAAAAAACCAGTAACGGTTGATTCTAATTCAGAATTTTTTAGATTTCTATTCCAGTGTTTTAAATTTTCGGAATCTTCAATTTCTGGGGACCAACCGTTACTAACTTGATTAACATCAATGGAAGTTGGGGTAGCAATACCTCTTTCATTAACTTTATTTTTGTAATATTGTTCTAAACGATTTAACATGAAAGAATCAGTAAGTAAACATAGTTCAGGAATACTTAAAGTATTTCTATTTTTAAAATGGTAGGAGTTATTGATTAATTCAGTTATATATTTTAAAGCAGTTTGGGTAACTTGACCAGCTGTTCTATATTTATTCAAAACTGATTCTTGTAAAACATTTTTATCTTTCAATAAAATTTGAGTGTCCTCATGAGAAATTGCTAAAGCCATTTTGAATGATGTAGTTGGAACTGTTTATTTTTGAATTCAACGGTATATGAAATATAATTGAAGTTAAAAATGTTATTATGTTTTTATATTTTCTATAGAGATTAGAAAAAAAAAATTTTCGTTCTCTTTGCAAAAAAATGAAGTATAAACGTTAAAACTATTCTATTCACCCAACTTTCGTGATTATAAACAGTTAGAATTGAATAAATAGAGCTAAGGTTAATGATATATAATAATATTATTATATATAATTGATTTATTTTAATAGAATAAATTTTTCATTTGTACATAAATCAGTAGCAGAATTTAGTTTTCATGGGCATCTCATCGCATATCATCGATTTTTTTTTCATAACTCTTTAACTAGTCAAAATTGAAAATAAATTTTTTCAGTGAAAATTTGCATAAGTTGTCCTATGATACGAATTAATTATGTCGCTATCATGCTATAGTGACAATGTAAGACAGGTACCAGTTAAAAACTAACTATGACAGTAATGAGAACAGTTACAATCATATTTAACAGTTCCTTTTATCACAATAATATCATGTACTAAATGGAATTCAGCTTGGAAATTAGTATGGCCTAGTTTATCAAGATTAAGCAGGTTTAAGAAAGTAGAGAAAAACAAAATTTGGCTTTATTATTAATATTACTATTTGTTGGTATTCGAATCAAGATTTTTCAAACAAGTTCCTAATCAAACCACAGGTCAATGGCGTTAGTACCAGTAAGAATGAGAAATCTCAATTACATATTAATGATTTTTTCAGTCAAGAGGATTTTGGCTATTTAATCAAATTTCACACCTTAACGTAAAAATATTTAATTATGGTTTTTACTGATATTCTATTAAGGTGGTATTTACGACTTAGAAATCCAGTTATGCATGATTTTACATCTTCTATTAATTAACATAAAACATGTGAAAATATATGCAACCATGCACCACGTTTATCACTGATAAGTATCTGCCAAATGATAGTTTCCAAGCAATTGAGATTTCTTGAAAACTTTTCATATAGAGTAAAAGGTTCCTTACCAAAGAGTTACAAAGAAAATACCCCAACACAAACTTGCCTCAAGTTTAATAATACAAAAATTATCATATTTTTTTTGTCATTACAGAAAGGATGCAATAAATATGATCGAATAAGCAACCTCCGTCAAGATCTATCTCAAAATTTAACTATTCGTTTCCTAGAACAGTCAATTGCTCATTAGTTACTTTCATAAGCAATTGATACTAGTAGAAAATTGGGTTGAGACCAACTCTGAAGAAAGCTGGCCGTTTATCACGAGATCTCATATTTCATCCAACAATTTAAACTCACTTAACCACAATAAATGAATCAAGATATGCTAGAGAATTTAATGTACCACCGAAACCTCTCTTTGTTTTCAAAACTAATCTTTTATGAAAACTATTAACAACTCAGCTGCCAATGGAGCTATTCAAAAAGTTTAATGGACATTATGACAGTCGTTTTGCTGTATAATTGGTATTGTATTACAAACACATTCTCGTTTATTAATTTCACTCATATTTCTGAAGAATATTTTCGGTATTTTCTCTTTTCGGACACTTGAAGATATTTATTTAGTAGTGGAAATTATTTAGATGTAATTTTTAACATGGATTTCTGTGTAAAAAAATACATCAAGACAATCAAATGATTCATATTAGGTTTAGTTTACAGTTCAAAAGATTCAAGTAGTTGAAGTTTGTTTCAAGTTCATATTCAAATAATATTGATGAGAATTGAGTAGCCAATGAGTATGCATCTTACAGTGTAATTAAAAAAGTACTATTATTAAGATTAAGATATCTTATTATGGTAACTAAGAAAACCTCATAACTTTCGAAAATTTTTCAATTGAAATGTATTAATTTGTCCTATTGGTAATTTTAATCGAGAGATGAATGTTTTTTAAAAGTTATCTGTATTTTTATTACCATATGAAACTTGACATCAATATAAATAACTTTTGTATTTCTTAATTGAAGTTTCCAGTCCTAAAAAAATAGTTATCATGTTGGGAGTGACTCTATAACTCTTGATTGAACAAAAAATCTTTTTTGTTATGGTATACCTAATTTTTATCTTTTTATATCTTGTCTCCTTATCTTTTAAATATCATCACAACCATATCCACACATTAAAATAGCGTTTATTAATGACATCTTTAAAACTACAACAAGATGAGCAAGTAATACGGCAATTGGTAAATGTGGGAAATTATGAATCAATTAAAGGAATAAAAACTCCCGAACAACCAACCTTCGCGACTGCGAGAGAAAAGATATCACCATCTGCATTTATTAAGAATAAGACCTGGAAACTTGGGTTCAATCGGTTGAAGAAGAGTAACAAAACTGAGAAAAGTCGAGATGAAGTAATCGAACAAACTATTCCAAAAAGAAAACCTCCTCCATTACCAAACCTCAATGAAAATAGAATCAATGAATTCTTCCCCTCTAGACAGTCATCGCTTCCAAGGCCAACTTCAGTTTTATTTCAACCCAACAAGCATTTAAACCTCAGGCACCAGCCTGTACCTGATGAGAAATTTAGTAACATTGAAAAGAATACTTATCCAATGAACAAGACCCATTATTCAATCCCTACTACTTCTAATAGAAATAAGAAGTCTTTCGTTGATGTTATCTGTACGCTATGCAAAGAGTTAGTATCAAATAGAGCCCATGGTGAGAAAATAATTGAATTGAGATGTGGTCATACTATTCATGAAGATTGTTTATCAATTTCATTTGGTAACGTCTCAGATTACAACATAAATGACAATTATTCACTTTTTCCAAAATGTATCTCCTGTTGGAATGAAGATGAAAGTCACAGGAGATGTATCCCAGTTCGTGAAGAGACCAAGGATAAATTCATATCTAATTTCTTATTGAATAATGGTTTAAGCCCAATCGAACAATCTTTTGAGATTGATTCTCAGATAATAACAGAAACTATTTCACCAAGCCTTTCACCTATTCAACAGCTGAACAAAATACATAAATTCCCAAATTCGAGGACCTCTTCACCTCTACCTATGTATTCTGCACGAAACCCAAGTATACCAACATTCGCCAGTGCAGATTCCTATTCATACTTAATAAACCCAATTCAATCACAAATTAATTTATTTCATAGAAATTCTCATTTTGGAAGTTCTGTTTATGCAGAATCAGAGATTATTAGTTCTACACAAGATACTGAATCATTATATACCGTTGGAACAAATGAAGTACAGTTTACGAACAAAGAAGATAATCAAAATACTGCTTCAATTCCTATTCTGAGATCCTATTTCACTGATATATTATTCACAAAATTTTCATTACAGATAAATAAGTCTTCCTTTGACGAAGAATATGGTTTACTAAGATTAGTAGATTCCTTTTCAACTTCGGTAGACGGCATTTCATATTATTATGGACACTGTCACCTATTCGAAAATTCTATTATACTATCCAGATCTAATAAGAATATAGAGAAAAATGAAAAGCAAGAATCGATTTCAGGAAATTCATTTAATCATGTCGAAATTTTTAACTTGAGTCAAGGTTTTACAATTGACACGATAGATTCATCTGTCCTCAAAATTGAGTTTTATAAACCTACAACATATGGTTCATCGAAATTATACTTGACAGAAAATTTAGAAACCAAAAGTAGTTCATTCATAGAAAAATGGATTTCTGGTCTTTTGGATACTAACTTAACTTTTGATGACTCTCATTTTACTTCAACTCTGGATCTACCACCTATATTAAAAAATAACGAATCAGACAATTTAGGTACCACTTATTTTAGTTTAGTGAATCCAAATAAAATTATAGAAGTTACTCATTTAGATTTTGAATCTTCCGGAACAATTGTCAGACGAAGCATAATGATTCCAAATGATAATTCTTTGAAATTTAGTGAAGATAGTTTGAGAACTGTAATGACTTCATTTAGTTCAATCATAGCTATGAATAAGGAACCCCCACAAGAATTAGTTGTCATTTTACAACTTGATTTCAAAAAATTAAGTGATGGCGATTATTTAGTTATAATGAACACAATCAAAGCTTTACAGATAAATTATGCTAATCTCTATGTTTGTTTTATTGACTCAAAAGGGGATTTAATAAAATATTCGTCTTCCAAGAACGCTCTGCCATCCATAAATGACTTAAAAGACTTACAATATTCAACAACAATCTCAAAGTTTTCTCCTTCAATATTATTAAATGAACTATCTTCAAGTGACATTAATACATCATTAGGGTTAGCGGTGATTTCGAATACCATGATGAATGAAACTGAGTCAGTTTTATTTAAGAGCTTTACTGATGTATTCGAGGAGAGAAGTCATAGAATCCATCAAATTAAAATCCATGTAGGTTTCTTAAACATTGATTACAGTGAACATGTACAAGAGTTATTAGAAATAAACAATTGGAGTTTAGTTTTGGAATCTCTTTGTTTTGCCTTTGGGATTGTTTTCGGGCAAGATGAAGACACCTACGATAACACGCTTAATTACAATAGTACACCAGGAAGTGAAGCCGCTGCATATACACTATCCATCGGTTCATCAAGTATCTGCTCTATTCAAGACTCATTAACCACATTACTGTTAGACTCATCAAGTCCATCAACAGGGGAAGTCTCTTCAGTAATATTGTCTTCCAAATCTTGATTTAATCAATTACAATGAAATGTACTACCTAACTTCTCTCAAATCATTTTATATCATGTATAAATTATTTAGTATTTTACAGCAAAGAAAATATTCCTATATTCGTACTCAAGAGTACTGCAATCAGCTAATATCATGGTTCCTTAACACGATAGTCCATCCAGTTAAATAGAAGACATCTTAAAATCTGTCCGACATCAGTATTATTTTTTGATACGGAAAAAGCATTAAAGATAAAAGCAGACATATATATCTTCAAAGATATATCAAGAATTGTTTGAGAAAAAAAGGATTTTTAATATATTAGACTTAATTCTGCTATTAAACAATGCAAACTACATATTCTGGAAATACAAATTCAATTATGCATTTTTGAATGATAGGGACATATATTTTTGATTTCAAAGATAATTTACTTTCAGTTGGAAGGGCAGGATCCCATGAGCCTCTGGAATGTATACCTTGGCCAAGTTTTGACTATATGAATTATAAACTTATAGATGCTCTTTATTATAAGTTACTTAATATATTTCGAACAGTACTTATGGAGAGTCCAGATGAGAAACATGTAATCATCGTGGAAGATGTGCTTTGTCCAATTCCCATTAAAAGGATTTATTGTGAGGTGTTCCTAGAGAGACTCAATTGTCTGAAAATAACTTTTCTTCCTAGTGCAATATTAGAATGTGTAGCTAGTGGGTCTAACTGTGGATTAGTTATCGAGATCTATCCAGAGAGAACTGTTTTAACGCCATGTTACGATAATCGCATTGTTGAATCTGGAATAATAGAATCTTTGGGTTCAATCCACAAAAAGATGGTGCTTGATGATAGGAATAAAAATATTCAAGAGAATCGTAATATAATTCCATTTTGTACACCCGATCAAGGTCTATTCGATATTGATGAGTTGCCCTTAAATTTATTGATATCCAGAGTGCTTAGAGCTGTTCCAATAGATCTTAGAACCGCTCTTTTGAATAATATTATAGTTTCCCATGAAAATGAAATTGGTTATGGACAAGTGGTTAATAAAATTATGGAACTGGGGCCAAATGTTAGAATCATTCATTCTATGGGTTCATGGGTTGGAGCTTCAATTTTTTCCCTCTCTCTCCAAAATCAAACCCAAAAGACCAACTTTATGATTTCTAAACAGTGTTATAACCATAATGATACCCACTTACCTGATTGGTTTGAAAATAGGTATATTTTTGACACTACATTATCACAAATTTAATAAATGAATTTAGACTGCAAATTAATTAAGTAGCATATAAGACTAAAGTTTTATTATCAAGCTAAATAAATGAAAGTTCTACACAGGTAATACATATGTTTGCATCTCAAACTCATAATCATTGGAATTTGACATATTATCTGGTACATCATCATTTTGAATTACAACTGAATCATCCCAATCAATGTAATCATCTTCAACTTGATATGGTGTATATGTGTAGGCAAAGAATAGACTTTTCATAAAGAAGGACCTTAATTCTTTGAGTTTATAAAAACCAGTAGTGTCTTTCCCAAATACAACATGTAAAACTTTATCTATAAGCGTTACTTTTTTGGATAATTCTTGATATTCTAATTCTTGAGGAAATATTGGTCTTTTTTTGCTATATTTATCGTTAAACATGTTAAGTAATATTCCTTCATAGTCTTGTTCAATTTCTTGCAGGTTGAGATTTTGTAATTTAGCTGGAACCAAACGATCCCAATGTGGTTTATCACTGTTTAGTTGAATATTTTTAACTTCATTATCAGAGATAAACCTTAACAAGGTTTTAATATTTTTAGTATTTTCATACTCAAGTAAAACTTTCTTCAGTGATGGCGATGGAATTCCTAAATCTAATTCTTCTTTACCAATATCACCGATTTCTTTTAGATCATCATCTATGTTATTATTACTTGAAGTAGGTAGTTTTATATTTATCAAATCTTTGTAAAAGTCATTATTAATAGTTTTTTGAGAAAGTACCGGTTTAGCAATTTTTGCTATTAATTCTTGTTTATTGGCTGAAAACTTTTTACGTTCATTAAAAGTTGTTTCTTGATTTAGCGATAAAGTTGGAATATTTTCCTGGTTTAGTATCTGATCAGAATGACCCAGTTCCTGTTTATCAAACCTCACCTTTTTCATGTTTTTCTATATAGCTATATATAATTTGTTTTGATTATGTTTGATTTGTAGTTAATTGCGTTTTATTTAACATCATACTTCATTCATATATATCACCCTTTTTTGTTCTCTGCCATAGAATTTTATTCCTCGAGGAAAACAATTTTTTGCGTCATAAGTTTCACCAACTTTACACTTCTAATATATGTGCTCAAAAATACCATATTTAATAAAATTCGAACATGTAATTGTTTAAGAACTATTTGGTTAATTTAAGCCAAGAAGTATTTCTATTCAATTCATTAGAATAGATATAATTTGTGTCATCCGGTATATCTACTACATAGTTATAATAAGAGAAGGTAAAAGTCATAAAAAAATATCAAGTAATATATTTTAAACATATGATATATCCATTTTGCTTTGTTGGGTTGGTTCATTTGTATTCCAAATAAGATTATTAGTTTAGCACTATGATTGTGACACTTGGTTACTTGAAAACCTTTCTGTCGTTTTCATAAATATTAATATTAATAGAGCGACTGGTTTTCATTTTTTGAAAAAAAAAGGCAGATACAAAAAGTATATAAAAATCATTGAAAATTTATTAAGAAGATTAAACCAAAATTCAGTTTAAAGGAAACTATATCGGGAATTAAGAGGAGTATATAGCCTCACAGGAAATTAATTTTTAGGAATTGGTTTATATTTTACATCTAGCACAACTTTCGAGTGTAATTACATTGAGTTTTGAAAAAGATATCTATCTATCTATACATAACCAGATTTTGGAACTCTCCAGTTGTAGATGCCATTCACTTATGAAAACTACATGAATCTGCTTTTTCATTTGAATAAAGCTAATGAAACCATTCCTCAAGATATAAGCAAGAAGATTGTTTCTAATGCAATTGCTCCAATAATAACAGTTTCTGCTACTTTAGAACTTGATGAACATGTCTCCAAAGAATATGGTATAGATTCATTTTATATGTTATTGAGATATTTTAGCGGTTGTTTTTCAGATAGGGATCAGGTTAATGAATATTACAATAATGAAGAAGAGTCAAATATTAAAAGTAAAGCATCTGAAGAGGAATTAACTACAATTGCTGAGGGGAATCCAATAATTGAGATCAATAACTCGGAACCAGTTTCTAATCTTATAAATGAAGAACCAAGAAATACTTCTGATTTAAATTCAACCAATTTGCACACTAAAGGTGATAAAAGAGTAGTAAACAGAAGTCGATCGAATAGTCTTTTCCAAAGAGATTCCACTCAATCACAATTTATCAGATTTACTAGACCTATAGAAGATTTATTGAACAGTGGTGGATCTGGTGATATGCTATTTGATTATCACAATTTAGAAATATTTTTGCAGAAATGTTTACAAATGATGGAAAAAAAAACAAATGATAGTATGGATCATTTAACTTTGCAAAAATCTCTATATCACCGATTTTTTTCCTCTGCAATTTCCTCTACAAATTATTTATCTCCATATGAATCTTTCAACCACCCCGTTGTATCATTAATAGCGATCGATCTGAATAGTGGACAAGGATATGAGCAAGCTAGGGATCTGTTAATTGCTTTCAAAAGTCAAAACACTTCTGTCTCAAATTTTCCGATTTTCATTAGTACAAATGATATTTTACCAATATTTGTCCTTTGTTATGATGGATCTTCTTCAGAAGAAGCAGAAAAGTGCACTGGGTTGGCAAAAAAATTAAAAAAACAGTTATTTGCTGAGAGTATCAAAATTCCTCTTTGGGATAAAAGATATACAGATGATATCCAAGTAACACTTCACCAGCCAGCAATGTCTTCATTAGAAGAAATGCTATTTCATTTTCAAAACCCCAAAACTGATAAGTTACCTTTAAAACTTATAAATTGGATATATGATCAATTAGAAATATTAGTTGACGAGTTAATGATCCCATTTATGCAAAGAAAAATTTCTTTTTGGAATGATACAGTTTTACAACCCAGAAAATCATTATTTCATGGAACTAAATTGTTTCGAAAGTTTATGGGCAGGCCACCGAATTCAAATGGCAGGCCAGACACTTTTCCAGTCAAGGATGAACAAGGTAACGAATATTTCACATCAACATCCAGTGTATTTTTGCTGAGAAAATTAGCAGATTGGTCTATGATGATATCTGATTTTAAAATGGCCTACACCACATATACATCGTTGATAGAGGATATCGAAGTTTTCCCCAAGTATCTAGCTTCATGTTTAGAATGGTGTGCGGTTTGCATTTTAATGGGGGCTCAAAATATTGTTACCGTCAAAATGATCAAGAACGATGTCAATCCATTAATTGAGCGGTCATTAAAAACTTATCAAGAATGTGCATTAATGTCAAAAGAAAAAGACACTAACAGTAATGCTACAAATTCTGAGCCAGTAAGATCATATGAGACTAGATGCATGCTTGTCACATCAGAGCTTTTTTTATCATTGAATGATACATGGACCTCCACTCCTTACGCCTTGAGTAATCTTGAAACAATTTTATCAGAATGCAAATTAGGTGCCTGCTCTCAGATTATGATATGGGAGCGCTTAAGTGATTGTTATTATTTAAGGACTGATCCCAGAGTCAGACATAAATTGAGAAGTGCAACAATTACAAAGCCGACTATTTCATCCAGTGACAATGAAGTGATACAAGATTATGATAATATTATTTTAAATGGATTGACAAGACAACGTAAAGCATCTTTTTTCCGTTTGTTAGCAGCCAAAAAATGGACAGAACAACGTCAATGGAGACAGGCTGCATGGTGCTTGAGTGATATAGCTGATATATATGAAGGCACTATATTTGGAACCAGGAATACGTTAATATATCAAAAATTAAAAAATGCAATCTATCAGAACAAAGCACCATAATAATAATCAAAAAATAACATAGCACGGAATACTACTTTTCCGCATCCATAGCATCTTAATTCACATAGAGTACTTAATTGTGTATCAGTTCACATGCTCATATCAATTTACCAATTATGACGAAATATAAAGTTTTAATTTATAGAACTATTATAAGAAATTTTTTTTTATATACAAACTCAATATAAATTAGTCTTAGAATAAGTATTTTGTATTTTTGTTTAGTTAAATTTAAAATAATGTTACAAAGATTAGATAAACTTCATCAATTTTTCAGGTGGTACTGTTAAGAGCATTTCACTCTCATCAATACGTGGTTTAATTGATTCATAATTATCATCACTTTTAAATATATATGCAATTGTTACACCAAATAACCCTAAAATAACAACAGTTCCTATTGCGAGTGCAAGCCCTATTAGTACAACGAAACCCCGATCAATTTTTGAGCTTTTACCTTGATTTTTATCAACAACAGCAGTTGACGTTGCAGGCCTTGATGTAGTTGAGGAGACTATTGTTACGGAGTTAGTTGGTGATAATGTAGAATTAGAGTTGAAATAAGCTGAAATATCTTTGTTCGTAAATAACGAAATTCCACCAATTGAATCAATGATATTTTCGTCTAATGTAAAATAAGGTTGCCATATGCGAGAGTGATATAACATCGCATTTAAACGTCCATAGCGAGTACTGTCAAACTCACCAAATGCGAATAATATATCCTCGGTATTTGCAGTTGAATTATCCGATTTTGAAGAAATAATCTCCACATTTTTTATATTAACCGATGTTAGGTTATGCATTGTTATATTCTCCCATTGATTAGAGGAATATTCCATAATTGTGGAATTATTCCATGCTATTATATTTCCCATATTATAAGCAAAGGAATCAATAATATGATCTGAATTTGCTGTCATTACATTTAATTCGTTACCGGTCATATTATAGCTTGCAAAATTTATCTCTGAAGTATTCTTGGTTTCAAAAACTCCAGATAACAAAAGTTGTTCTGAGTTCCATATTTGCATGCCACTAAATGATCCTTTAAAAGTGTTATTAGCAAAAGGTAACCATTCATTTTTATCATAATTGTACAAACATAAGCCTTGACAACCCACATCTTCTATTGTAAAATTACCGGATATCAGTACAGTACTGTTCTTTTCAAAATCTATCATTGACGATATATACTCAGCGCTATTTTTACCAAGTATTTCATTAACGAGAAGGGAATTATTTGTGATATTCGATATAATAAATCTGGATGTACCGTTTGTTGCTATTGAATTAACAAATAGCAATGAAGAGGAGCTTGAAAATAGTGCTTGACGAATGTCTCCTTCGAGATATAAAGAAGCTGTCACGTCAGTCCCGTAAATAAATCTACTATTTTGGTCATCTTGAAACACATATAGATTTGAGGTTTCGTTCAAAAATATCCCGTAATAAGGAACAACATTCATTGGAAACGGTATGTTTTCTACAGTGCTATCCCCATTTAATTCCAATGATTGGTTATTGTATACACCCATAGATTGAAAAATATTTCCAAATAGTAAAGTGTCGTCATTCGAATTAGATGACGCAGCCGATACTGATGCAGCAAATGATGAATTATTGTTTATATAGGAATTTGATGAAACATTGAAAATTAATTGTTCATTAAAGAATAATAACTCAGAGCCCTCATAAGTAAAGTTTGAAAAGCTTGAGATAGAAGAAGAAAGTTCACCAAAGGAAAATATTGTTCCATTGTAAGCAAGGGTATCAACCATATTCGATGAGGAAATATTATAAGAACCAAATAATAGTAATCCTTCTGAATAATAATCAATAGCAGATGTTCCACCAGTATATCTCACTACAATATCTTCAACAATATCTAGGTAAGAGTCCAATTTTAGTTGAAATATATTATCAACCGATCCAGCCAATACTAGAGAATTATTAAATGTAGCACCAACTAAATCAACAGAGGATGGATATTGTGATACAGCAAACTGATGAAGAGATGTATTTCCAACCTTTATGGTTGAATTTGAGGTAAAATTAGATATCTGGTATTGAAACAAACCGTTTAATTGTAATTGTAATTGTGTTTCTGTAAAATTTGTCAAAGTCAAATTCTCAACATCAATATATGTTGGCGTCAAATCTATTCTGTCAGCAACAACAACAGTATTAACTGTACTTGGGATGATGGGTGAATGATAAGATAAAGTAATTTTTGGAGAAAAATCTAAATAGCCATTATAGATAACATCATATTTCAACTCATTATTATTTTGGTATATCAATTGTGTCGATAAAATTTTGTTTGAAACTGGATTTGATACAGTTACATTAACAATGCTTCTTGCATTACAAGTATTGTCTGCCAAGCATCCTGGAGTGTAAATTTTAATTGAGAAATTACCCCCTACCTCGATATTTGGATAGAATTCAACCATTGGAACAGATGATGAGTCAGTTTGAAAATTTGCTTGTATATAGCTTTGTGAAGGCAAGGCCCTAAACCAATCATTATCAGATAATACAGAATTTGAAAACATATCGAGTTCAGTACTTTCACAACTTGCTTGATTATAAGAATTATTTGCATATACGGAATGCGAAGATTGGAATAATTCAATTGCTGATAAGGCTACATTGTTTCCATAAGAGGATAGTGCAAAATATTGTAATGTAGAAACATCGACATTATTCACAAACCCAAATTCTTGATAGTTATTAGACCATCCAATTTCAGTAGTATTATCATTTAGGAACATGGTTTGAGTTGATTTTAAAGTTGAGTTTGAAAATGCGCTAGATAAATCAAAACTGCTTAGCAATGGACAAAAAGCATCACAATATTCTAATCTACCCGTCATTGGATCAATATAAGTTAAGTTCATAATACCATTTGATGGAGTAGTAATAATTCTAAATTGAGATACAGCATTGTCATCATAATCAGAATTGTATATTCTAATCTTTGAAGGAGAGACGGTGTAAGGCAACGTAACCTGAAAGCTTCCTGAAGTACCCTTCATGAGCCATCCAGAAGAACCAACATTACAAACAAAGTTATCTTCATTAAATGTACTGCTGCCTACATCCCATGTGGCCAATTTTAATGGAATTTGCTGTTCTAGTTCATTTCTGGTTGAATTTTTCCTTTGAATAGTAATATTTGATGAGACATTAGTGTAATTGTATATTAACCATGAATTATCATCCAATTCACTAAATTTACCAATAAATAGCAAATTATCTTCATCTAATGATAATATAGAGTTAACGACTGAATCATTACCAAATCCCGAAAATGGTAGTATACTCACATTTTTATCTGTGCTATTCCAAGAAATCACGGAATTAATTTCATTTGAACCAGAACTGTATGTGAAATTACCACCAAAATAAACAATATCTTTATCAACAAAAATGGTATTAATTGAATTTAATGATTGGTTGAAAATAGGTTCAAGGGACAATGAAGTTAAGTTATAAATCAGTTGTTTATCTAAAGAATATCCATCTAAGGTCCCTGTACCACTGAGAATAAAAGAATCTTCTCCTACCGGTACTATCTTCTTGATATTCGTATCATTGGATCCTGCTTGTAATTTAATCAAAAAATCTTGTGAATAATATATTAGATTGCTTGAACTTGAGTTTGATCCTAAACCTGAGGTAAAGTTCTGTTGACCAGTATAACGATAAAAATCGATTTGTTCAATATCACCTAGTAATTGTATGGAATTTGATGTGTTATTAAAGTCTAATTCTGGTGCATCAAATTGTTGGATATTTAGAACTTCCAGTAGATGTGGTAAATTTGACGCTATAGCACGATCAAATAATGCCAAAAAGAGGACTATCAAATGTGCTATAGCATAGAGCACGATCATCACTGATAACTGAATATATTATATTAAATATTGTTTCCAATTTATTTTAATGGTATAGTTTTTATTTGCTTAAATAGTGAATGAAAAATGTTCGCGTAAACTAAAGATTAGCTTTTTTATTGTTAATTAATACAACCTTTATTCTTCTTTATAATTATTTATTAGGTTGAAGCATCTAAAATAGATTTGATTAATGTAGTTTATAATATATTTTAGCCTCTCAATTGATCTGTATCAATTAAGTTTTCAAAAATAGTTTACAGCAATAATTAATTTTACGATATTCAAACAGAGCGAAAATATAATAGTGGAAAAATATTGAAATTATTTCGATGAAGCGAATCGTCCATAAAAGGAAATATATAAATATCACCAAAATTATAACCACATTGTTAATTCTGCAACAATGAACATTCATTATTAACTTGTGTTAAATATTCTCTGAGGGTATCTAGTAATATATATAATATATATAGTAAGCTATATATATTATACTGGCCTAAATTTTATCAATTGTACCTGCTTTTACGTTTTTAGTTCAGCGACCTATTTGTAGTCCAATTGATTCATTTTGTTCCGATACTTCAAGTTGATTTCTATCATATCTAGATAAATCTCATATCTAGCTTGTAAATATTTACGAAGTTGTGTATTTTCGTCTAATGGATCAATGGCACAACCTGGTGGAGTCATTTTTCTCATTTGAGACCATAATATTTCATTTAATGAGTATGAAATATTGGTTTCAACTATTTCTTTGATTTTTGATGCAACAGACCCCAAGATCGATGCTCCAAATACAACGGCTGAATCAACATACTTAGGAATCACAACAGGTAACCCACTACAATTTGTAATCAACTCCATTAGCATATTATTCTTACATTGACCTCCTGACATGTATATTGAATTTATATAATGTCCATTTTTTCTCAAAGTTTCTATTATATGTCTTGTCTGTAATGCAATAAATTCACATGCCGCTAAATATTTAAGACAAAGATCATTAATGGAGGTATCCATTGTTTGCCCAACAATAATACCATTCATCAATGGGTCTGCTAAAGGCGACCTGTTTCCATGGAAATCTCCATAAATAAACATATCTTTTGTTAGGAAAAATGGGGATGATAAATGTTTTTTCTGACACAGTTCCTGTAATTCCTGATTTAAAAATTCAAATACATTGAGCTTATTTTGAGACGTAATTAAAAGCAATTCTCGATACACAGGATGAGTCTTGATAATATTATCTAATAAAGCTCCGGTACAACTCTGTCCACCCTCTGCTGCCCATAAATTTTCTGCCAATACATCCCTATATGGTCCCCACACTCCTGGGACAAAATATGGCTGTTTTGAAAGAAGAATATGACAAGTTGAAGTTCCTGCAATAACGGTCAATTTACCAAAACTGTCTTCAATCGATTGGGTGAGGTTATCTAGATCGGCAATTCGAGATTTGTTAGTTGTATCAGCAGCCACAGACCCTACCCAACCAGCGTAAGCATCAATAATACCGGTCCCAACGGCACAGGATTTTAATAAACCAACGGAGGCTGAAAACTCACTACTGATGCAACTCACTAAATTACCTGGAACCAAATATGTTTTCTTATTTGAACGTAAAGAACCACCTAATTTTCTAAAATCATCTTCCACCAGTTCTTGCAAACCAATTTCCGTTAAAAAACTCTCAGACCATCCAGTTTCCGAACCTTCCACTCCATATGGTAGCAAACCTTGTTTACAAACAGAAGATGAAAAAGAATGGACAATACATCCAGTAGCTTTAAAAGTCAAAAAATCCGCCAAATCCATAAACATACAATCATTAAAGATGCCAGAAGGTAAATTATCTTTCAACCACTTGATTTTGGGCAACTGAAACTCCACTGACATTTTCCCACCAACATATTTCAATCTTGGATCATCAAATGAATTAATCAAATCTGTCTGTGCTTGAGCACGATGGTCCATCCATAGTATAATATTTTGTTCATTGTTACCAAAATCAGGACCAACTCCCACTGGACTGTAATCATTCTTATCAATCAGAACTAAAGAACAAGTTGCATCAAACGAAATACCACAAATTGTCGACGAATCAATTTTCGAATTCAGAACAGCTCTCTTAATCAAATAAACAATTACATCCCAAATTTCATTTGACGATTGAGTAATAAAATTAGTTTGTAATTCTTGTTTGCTAATATCTCTTGACTCAACAACTAGTATCTCACCAATTTCATTCGAAATACAAACTCTAGCAGAACCCGTCCCAACATCAACGCCAATATAATGTTTCATCAAGTTATAGTTTTGCCTAATCAATTGTGTACTTTAAATTTAGTAAAACGGTTCTGCAAAAAGAAACGATATCTTCCGAACAGATCCTTTTTAACTTCAAAGCATGTCTCAGATATATCTGATCAAATTTACCTGAAAGTATTACCTTCAATAAATCTTATTTTTTAAGGGAATGCCAACCTGTAAATACCTATCACGTGATACCTAAAAATTTATCAGATCGAATCCCGCCAGAGACTTAAAAGATTCTGAAAGTTACCCAATGCGATTAGATTGCTCTAAATTTCCTAAACTGGAAATAATATTAATTTTTCCCAGTAAAATGACCGATCGTTTTACATGCCTTTTCCATATTGTATCTTCCACTATATTGTTCCGATTTTTTTATATCCTATTCTTTCAATACCCTTTTAAGGAAAGTAATTGCATACTATGAAAATGTCACTTAGAATATACTAACGACTTTCACAGAGTTGAAAAACAGAATGACTTGACCATTATCAAACCGTTCTAGCCCACAACAAGAGTAAATGGACTTTCTTACAGTTGTCGTTAAACCTATAGCTCCAGAACCGCTGATTTACCCGCACGCATATAGATCTACATCAATTTATTGAGGTTCTAGAACCACAGAGTAAATTTTTTTCACCTCGTTTCAACCGCAGTGAAATCCCTAAACCACACTAAACCACATTTAATTAAGAAATTAACGCAGCAACCGCTGTAAGAAAATCTTATATTAATTTCTTGGATCCAACAAACTGTGCCGCAAACAATATTCTCATCTCCTGTTTGGGTAATTTCCGGTCGTTAGGAATGAGACATTGTTCAACAACAGTTACCGTCTTGTGCATCTTCTTACTGTGACAAAAGTTTAATAACCTTTTCCTCGTTTCTTTGTTCTTTACAATTTTATACTTTCATTAGTAGCCACTGAGTTTTCAGTGAGTTTTCAGTGAGTTTCCAGTGAGTTTCCTCTCTGTTTCCAACTAACATACTTTTGCATCAAACACCCCAGGTCACACTCGAACTACTGACTATTCCAAAAAGAGTTAACTATGTTTGTATACGAAACACTCTAGAAAGATACGGAGATTTGTTCTAACGGTTCGTGTGTTGCGACGAGAAAAGCCATCAGTTAAGCATATTATATTCATTAATTTAAAGTTGTGTAGTCCGTAGTTTGTAGTTGAGACATAATGATGATGCAGAAGCTGATGCCAATGGCGGGAATGATTTCACCCGGTGAGGCGATTCTCAGTAAATTTGTCTGTTCAATTCATATTATTAATTAAGTTTTGCATTTTTTAACAGATGTCCAATCTATGTGTAAGTCTGAGCTAATGATCTGAGTTTTCCTAATAAGTTGATAATTGATAGAAGTCGACAAGACAGAAAGAAAGAAAGAAAATGGATTAAATTTTTTTTGGTATATAAGAGACCATGATTGAAATTGTGTCAGTAATATCTCTTATTTCAATTCTCTTTTTTTTCTAATTGGTGTACAATCACAAGTATACAATCCAATTTTTTAAAGCTACTATCCTCTTTTTTATTGATTTATTATTTAAAGTGTCAATTCACTATTAAGCCTTTCCTTTTAAAATTGTAACTATTAACAAGAAGTCTTTCCTTTCCAAATCCAGTTAATATTATTCATTCTTTTTAAAATTTTCCTATTACGTTTCTAGGGTATATTTGTTAATTAATTATTAAAAAATACAAAAATGCAATTTTCCAAGATTTTAAGTGGTTCTATTTTAGCCGCCAATATTGTTTTAGGTGCGCCAGCTCCTGCGGGTAACAGACACCGTCATGAAAAACATGGTAAGAGAGATATTATTACTATTACTAGAGTTGTCGATGGTAATGGTCATGTGATCCAGCAAGGTCAAGCGAAGGCTACCACTACTTTAGTTGGCAATGCTAATGTTAATGATGTTGCAGCTGTTTCAGCTACTTCTACTACAGTTGCTTCTACTACAGTTGCTTCTGCTACTTCTGTTGCTGTTGCAAAGGATTCTGCTAGTTCCAGCGGATCTGGTAGTTCTACTATCGATGGTGATTTATCTAGTTATTCTGATCCATCTACCAAATTTGTTGATGGTACTATAAAATGTTCCTCGTTTCCTTCCGGTCAAGGTGTTATCCCATTGTCTTGGATGGGCATGAACGGCTGGTCATCCATCTCAGATGCAAATGGTTCCAGTGGGTCTTCCTGTACCGATGGTATGTATTGTTCTTATGCATGCCAAGCTGGTATGTCAAAAACTCAATGGCCTTCTGAGCAACCTGCCAATGGTGCTTCCGTCGGTGGTTTATACTGTAAAGACGGTTATCTATATAGATCAAACATTGATACTGACTATTTATGTGAATGGGGTGTTCAATCTGCCAGTGCTGTCAATAACTTATCTTCTAAGTCAATCGCCATGTGCAGAACAGATTATCCAGGTTCTGAAAATATGAACATTCCTACTTTATTAACAAGTGGCTCTTCAAAACCTGTTTCTGTTGTTAATGAAGACACTTATTATACATGGAAGAACCAGAAAACTTCTACTCAATATTACGTCAACAATGCAGGTGTTTCTGTTGAAGATGGTTGTATTTGGGGTTCTGATGGTTCTGGTGTTGGTAATTGGGCTCCAGTCGTCCTAGGTGCTGGTTACACTAACGGTATTACTTATCTATCAATCATTCCAAACCCAAATAATAAAGAAGCTCCAAATTTTAATGTCAAAATTGTTGCTACTGATGGTTCATCTGTCAATGGTGAATGTAAGTATGAAAATGGTGTCTATTCTGGTGGTTCTGATGGCTGTACCGTCAGTGTCACTAATGGTAGTGCTAACTTTGTTTTCTATTAGTTCTTACATCTTCAAATGATAAATTCATCTGTTTGAAAAACATTGAATCTTCATTTTATTTTTCGTTCTTTTTCTATTTGTGTACATGATTACACTTTGGTATACGGATCATGTTGGGATTCGATATATTTTATTACATTTCTTCTATGATTGCGTCACATTAGATTGTTGCTAAAAACATAAAAAAAAACAATCCAATCACATATTGTGGTTTTATAATACCCTTTCAATTAAAACATTCATAAAATCAAATTTGTTCTTTTAACTCATTAAAAGTTGTCAAATTTTATACCTTTCCGGACAGTTTTGATAATTTAGATTCATTGAAATTGTTCTCATCTTTCCCATATATATTATTTGCTAGCATCTTATAATAAATTATTATTTTTCATCTATTTTGATTCATTATATTTTTTATACATTAGATCACGTAATTACTAATATTTCAATCAGTCACTACTTAAAAAACCTATCTTCCAACTAAAAAGATAGAGTTACTATGAACGATAGTTTTTATGTAAATATTGGTACCAATTGATGAAATAAATTGTAAATTGGGTTTAAAATAATAGAAGGAAGAAAATTACATCAATCTTGAGATCATATCATTTATTATTTGGATATAAGGACATATTAAAGTGGAAAAATTATATACACTTATTAATTATTCTAGGTCCAACATACGGAATCCTTAGGAATGAAAGCACCAGATAATTCTAAAGCTGGCTCATCTAGACAACCATGACTGTAACTTAATACAGCTAAACCACCTGGACATAACAAAAAGTTTGGGTTTTCAACTAAGTGACGATAATTTTTCATTTCAACGTCTGGAATCAATTCACCATTGTTATCATAACGATGAGCAATTTCATTCTTTTGTTCTTCAGTACATTCTTTTTCAACACCCATGCCAAACCATAAAGCAGATAAGTAACGAATGGAGTGACCATGAGCAAATAGAATGATGTCAGCTGGTTTCTTTTGATCGTGACTAATTTTATGTAAATTACGAATTCTTTGAATAGCTCTTGACAATCTAAAACCAAACTGTTCAGAAGATTCACCATTTTCACAACCATCTCTCCAGATCATCCAGGGTTTTTCTTTATCCAAACCTCTTGATTTTCTTAACTCAATAATCTCAGAAGTCAATTTACCTTCATAGTCACCATATTCCCATTCTCTTACGTCTTCATCAATGATAACTTTGATGTGTTTCTTTTCAGCTTCTGGTACACTTTCTAACATGATATTCATTGTTTGCTGAGCCCTGGTTCTTGGGGAAACTAAAATATAGGTAATATGACCAGGTTCAATCAACCTATTTTGTTGGAAAACAGAAATACCAGCCCTCTTCATCTCAGCTGCACCATCATCAGTTAACGGTAAATCGGTAGCACCAGTGTAATGTCCGGACTTTGACCATTCGGTTTGACCATGTCTAATTGCAATTAATCTAGGAGTAGGAGCCATTGTTCTTTTATATGCACTTAAACTGATTGAATATATCTAGTTTCACTATATCCTGGTGTTACATAGAAAGTATTCCATTGAACAATTGCAATATATGAGTTTTAATATAAGAATTGAGTACTTTTATATGTATATAAAATTTTGAACATTGAAATTTCAATTATGAAAATTTCTTATTTCCTCCGATCCTAGACCCTACTTCCGGTAATTAGGAAATAAAAATCGAACCTGAACCTCAAAATATCAAAGTATATTCAATATTGTAGTTGACAATTTAGTATGTCGAGTACTTTACATAGCTTTCCATTCATTTTGCTGCTCAGTGACAATCAAGACTCGAGAATTCAGACAATAATACGAAGGCGAAAGCGACAATTCCCATTACAGGCCACTGATTTATCTGCTTTCGTCTACAAAATGATTTGATTTATGTGTGTAGTATAGAACTGATCATCAAAAACTAAGCTAAAAATGTCTAGTTAAATGGTACGTTTTCTCTATTGTACTGTAACAACAATATTCACAATATATTTGAACTATCCATATATATTGTTCAGCCTTCATCAAGTATCAAGAGCTCATCGAACGCGAAAATATTCATTTTGTTACACGTTAACAGAAGGTTAAAAAATCGCAAAGAGCTATACTATGCTCTAAGATTTATTCGAAATTTATACTCAATTAAGTATGTTAAAATTGTTTTAGATCTTGCTAATCTATACTATATTTAAATACGTATCAACTATAGCTGTACAGATCAGATCTTAAACATTGACTTGTCTTTAAAATCGACTAAGATCAAGAGCTGGCTCAATTCAAAGGGTGATATATATATATATATATATATATGTCTAACATCAATTTATATCTGGCAATTCAAATCATAAAAATTCCCGAGTAGTGTGCAGAACTTGATATCATCACAATTTTTTTTATTGTAATAAAAATAGTGATCATCAAAAAAGTTTCAGATTCGAACTAAAATCGAATGTCTAATAGCAGAAAAAACGATTTTTTAACTGTTTCTGGGATAACATTGTTATTTCTTGTATTTCAGATTATTACTCGTTATTCTTCTCCAATTACTACAATTTCAATTTCAGGTATAAGAATAAATAATAAAAGAAATGAAAATAATGTCAATGATCATTTTATATTTAATGAAAGAACAGATAAACAATCCAATATAGTAAGGGTTAATAACGATGATTCCAGTCTGAGCATTCCATTTTTGGATAAAATTAACAAGAATTGGTATGTATCCGACAATACAGAAATCAGAAACTCAGGATATGTGCGATTAACTAATACAATGCTACCAAACTCTCATGGATCTCTCATGTCCAATAGTCTAGGAGATAATATTATCAATGATTTTGAAGTTGTGTTACGTTTTAGAATGACAACAAAAAATAGAAATAGTAATAACAATGATGAAGATGATGTGGATAATTATAATGAAGGTTTAGTACTGATGATATCACCAGAAAATGGTTTCATTAAAGATGATTTTCACTCGTCATACGCTAAAAGACAATATGAATTGAATACAAACGGTATTCAATTATATAACCACGAATTAATGGGCTTTCCAAAGAATCTACCTGGCCTTGCATTAGTTATAGATACGAACATAAATTCTGATTCTAATGGAAAATTTCAAACTCCATTTTTTGATGCATTCATAAACAAAGATCCATCTAAAGATTATTATGATTTAGAAAGTGATGGTGAAAATAGTAATAACGTTTGGCTTAATGAAAAAACTCAAAAACATATTAAGCTAAAAAACTCAATCAAACAAGGCCACATTGCTGAATTAAGGTTGATTTATTTGGAGAGCATAAGTTTTCTTAAAGTAGATATCAAATATCCTGAAGATGGAGATTATTGGGTGGAATTATTTCAAACCAATGAACAAATATTTCTACCAAAGAATTCAAAGACTAAGGAAAGATTTATTGGTGTAAGTGCTTTAACTAAAAACAGAGCCTCATATAATATTGATATTTTGAACATAGCGACCAATGAATTTCATTACCATCAGGATCTTAAAGTAACTGAAGAAGAAGAAGAAAAATCATACGATTTTGCAAAAGAAATTCAATTATTTTTGAAAGAGGAATTTGGCAATAGAATAAATATGGAAAAAGATGATTTTATCAAATGGGCTCTAATGAAATCACAACCAAACTATTATTTTCAAGATAACCTACTTAATAAAAATACTTCGAGTGATTCAAAAGATACAAAAACAGAGTATATTAGAAAAATAATTATATCATTTATTTTGAAACCTCTATTATTTTTGACTATCATATTCGTTTTATATATTCTTTCAGCGTATGCTAGAGTAATTCTAAGGCATAAGAAAAAAAAATGGATCAATAAAAGGGAAATACTACCAATTTAATAACTGCACGCCAATTACAAATAGTCCAATATTGATTAGATAATGTATTTTTAAATCAACAAAACAATGAATCAATATATTTTGAACATATAGACAAAACAACTTAACGATCAACTTCATCATCTATAAAATAATTTTTGCATTAGACAGATTCAGATCTGCATACATAATAATATAATTTATAAATTTATAAATTAGAAAATACTTCCTATTTAATTATTATTTGACTGATATTATTATTCCTTTTCAATTCTAAATTGAACCCCCCACAGCTCGGTTTTCATACCAAATAAACCACCAAGGATTCTGTTATCTTGAATTTTTACAGCTTGTAATAATTTAAATCCCTTAGACTTTAGAGCTTTCTTGGACTCAGTATCAAATGCATAAACTGCATATAATATTTTCATTGAATCACCATACTTACCTTCCTTTGCAATAGCTCTTGTTCTAATCATAGTCCAATCCAATAGATCTTCTAGGATGCCACTCTTAATATAAACTCTACGGCAACCAATCGATGACATTGCAATCACTAATGATTCTGGGGAGGATAATGCTTTATTCTCACTGACAGTTACCAATGCAATTGGGGTTTGTCTATATACAACAATATGTGTATTTTGTAATTGTTTGGCTTTTGATTCCTTAGAATCTTTAATGGTCAACTTATTCAAATTAACGCCAAATACAGTTTCTCCATTAGCATCTGTTATTTCGCTGATTTTATTCTTAAAGTAGGAATCAGTAACTCTTGATAACAATGTAAAAACGAAGGAAGTCAAAATAACAGTAAATAACAAACCAGAACCAAGGGCTTGTTTGTTCACAATTGAAAACTGATATAAATAACCACTGACTGATGTAGCGGTAACATCAGTTGGATAAACTAAGTTGATGGCCCAGTAAGTTACCAAAAACAATGAAATACCAAAAAGAGTTAATGGATGAAACAATAAAAATTGATTAGCAATGGATTGGTTTTGTTTAACAAAATCAATAGCCAAATTGATTGCTGCTGTAGCTAATTCAGGCTTTAAACTTGTACCGTATATGGTTGGTGGAGCATCAACATCCAATGGTTTATCTAAAGAAGGGTCAACTTGAGGAATGTGTAGACTTTTTTTAGGTGGCATCTTGCTTAAGTCTCTTGAAATGATATTTGCAGCTCAATCAAAGGTCCAAGAGAAATCAAAGACTATTTAGATCAAAAGCAAGAAGATGATAAAGCTTATATCTTATAAAGTAGACATATATATACTTAAATAGTTGATAAGAAATAGCACAATTTTTTAAACATTACTGTTCAATTCCATGAATAAATAAAATTATCGGTACACTTATGAATTCATCTCTGGAGGTTATTTTTGATATAACGCACACGCACGTGAATAAATGCTAATATGCTAATTGAAGCAAAAATAATTAGTAAGTATTGATGGAAAAGGAACCATAAATGGGTGACAAACTTTGATTTAGATATTATTTGTATGATTTAATAAGATATAAGTAGCAATTATGAGGATAAATATATAAAAACGATCTAATGCGATATAGACGATATATCAATAAAGAGAATGAGTATGAAAATTGAAATTGTTGATATTTGAGATAACTGTACCATAGGTGTAACTGCACTTAAAATGTCTAAAACTCTAAAAAACTGGATGAAATATACTGAAAAATCATCGAAAATATGCCAAATCACTATACATCGATGTTCTAAATGTTTACAATGGTTTCATCTCTTCTAAATTCCATAGGGTGACTAAATTCACCAGTTGCTTGATGATGGTTTTCCTTAACTTTCCCATTTTCCTTTTGTACACCGTTTTCCTTTTGAATGACCTTTTCATTTACTTTACCATTCTCCTTTGGCTTACCGTTTTCCCTAGACATCTCTTTTGTACTAGCTTCTTTTGTTGATTGAATGTTTGTTGTTTTAGCCTTTAATTTTTCCAAAGTTAATGAACCAATATCTTTACCAGTGGAAACCAAAGCTCTTGGGATACTTTCATTACTTTTCTTGAAATTATTTTCGTAACTCCCAGAAACAGTTTTGTATAGATTAGTAGATTTGGCTGAATCGATCTGTGTCATTAGTTTCTTCTTTGGTTCATCGATGTACAAACTGGTTAATTTTTCTGTTGTTGGTTTGATGTAACTGTTGTAATTATTGTTAAGCTTACCTTGTAGATCTTTCGAAATATTTCTGGTGGTATTAGATAGTTCTTGTAAATGTGGTAAATCATTAATATTATCGACAGCAATGTCAGTAGCCTCACCGTTAATATTTGAAACAGGTTTATTCTGGTTGCTGGAAATGGAGTCTCTGTTTTCTGCGGTAGTTGTACCTGACTTTGATTTTGATTTTGATCCTGATTTTAAATTTTTGCTTTCCTTTGTAATATACGACAATTTGAACGGTTTTACTATCAATTCTTTTAAAAGGACATCTGTAAAATTTGCTAAATAATCAACAGAAAACCATAACAACCATAACCCAGGTAAATAATGTCTTTTATTCAATTCACTATAAAAATTGTCAACACCTTCCCTTAAAACCAAATAGTTGAAAACTTCATCAAACTTCCAAACAAAACTCTCAGTTAACTGATACGACTTCTTAACTGCAATAGGAACCCTCTCAGACTCTAACAAAGACTTCTTAAACTTGTAATTATAACTAATAAAAAAAGATAAAATCGACGATAAAATAGGTAAATTCAAAAAATAATTCAAAATATTAGAAATGATCTTATACTTAGTCAAATGGTTTAACGTTGGCGAAGATTGCGTAAATTTCTCAATAGTCTTCTTATCAACAATTATCTTAACATCATGTTTGGAAAAATCCTCCTGCGAACTATTATTACTTGAACTCATTGAATCAGTCATCTGTATATACTATTTATAACTCACCAATACTATGACTATAACACTATAAACACAAAAATATATATAATTAAAAAAACTTTCAATAACAATAAAAATAACAAACTTATATACAATTAAAAAATATTTTTCAGTTCCTCAAGGGGTAGGAACGTCTTAAATAAAATATCGTGTTTATATAGATCCATTTTCATACCATAATAAGAGAAAATTAATGAAAATTTTTTACAAATAAGTATGATACTTACTGAAATTCTTTACAAATGCAGAAATGAATGAACAAAGATTGAATACAAATTGTCATTGGATCGACCTCTAAAAGCCCTGATTCAAGTAGTTTCAACTTCATCATCTCCAAGAAACTTTACTTTATACTTAATTAATAGATTAGATTGCTGATCTGTATATAAAGAAACCTCATTAAAGTAGATAGTACTATATTCTATCTTTAGATAGTCATTATAGCATATACATTAACATATTATGCTTCGTAGTCCGATGACCTTAATGGCCGAGTATGTGTTGTTTCCCCTTTGATTCCCTTTGGAGCAGAATGCCGGTACGGTGGTTGACGTGACGTGATTGACACATATCTATGATTAAAGTGGAATATCGTCTTGAAGTAGGAAACCTCACATGTGTTGCAGCTTGTGCCTTGCAGATCACATGACGGTGTTGACGGGTAAATGATTCGGTGTTAGCTGAATTGGTCCGATTGAAATTTTCAAGTGTGTTTACCCTGGCTGAAAGTTTTTGTGAAAGGTTTTTTGAAATTTCAGTTTTCGAGATCAAGTTCGAGGTTTCTGGATCGAGAGATTTGTAATTTGCCGCCTTTTTGTCAATAGGGAAAAAGAAAAGAAATTAAAGAAATTACGCTAATTACAGTATAATGGTCATAAGAAAGCTTTTATATATATTTATATGGATGGGTATCAATTCTTTGTATATTTAGTTGGGTTCGATTGAGTAGGAGAAAGATAGGTAAATAAGGAACTAAGTAAAAAATGGTTAAACCTATTATTGCTCCAAGTATTTTAGCTTCTGATTTTGCCAATCTGGGCTGTGACTGTCACCGTGTTATCAATGCTGGTGCCGATTGGTTACATATTGATGTTATGGACGGTCATTTTGTGCCAAACATTAGTTTGGGTCAACCGATTGTCGAATCGTTGAGAAAAGCTGTTCCTAGACCTTCTGAGAGTTCCGATAAGCCTAAAGCTTTCTTTGATTGTCATATGATGGTTGAGAACCCGGAGAAATGGGTTGAAATGTATGTCAATGCTGGTGCCGACCAGTTTACTTTCCATTACGAATCTACCAAAGATCCGCTTGCATTGGTCAAGTTGATCAAATCTTATGGGATTAGAGCTGCTTGTGCTATCAAGCCGGGTACTCCTGTGGATGTTCTTTTTGAATTGGGTAAATATTTAGATATGGCATTGGTCATGACAGTCGAGCCTGGGTTTGGTGGTCAAAAATTCATGCCTGACATGATGCCAAAAGTGGAGAAATTAAGAGAATTATTCCCACGATTAGATATTCAAGTTGATGGTGGTTTGGGTAAAGAGACTATTCCAATGGCAGCCGATGCAGGTGCTAATGTCATTGTTGCAGGTACCAGTGTGTTCCATGCTGAGGACCCAGCTGATGTTATCAGTTTCATGAAATCAAAAGTCACAGAAAATTTAAAATCAAAAAATTTGTTAGATGAATAATTATTGTTATCACTTATACAACTTATTATGTATACAAATATAAACTCCTTATTACATTATAAATAAAAAACATAAGTGAGTGTAACGCTTTCCCCTTGGTGTGAATATGTAGTTAGACTTAATTTATCCTTCTTATTACGGTTTTGTTGAATTGAATACTTCTTTCAAACTAATAAGATCAGTTCCCATTTTTTTTTTTTCCCAATCAATCCATATTGCCTGGTTGGAGTTCCAGATCCCTCTCTTAACACAATCTTCCAAACTTGCTCCAAACACCGGTGTTGGATCTTTTGCTCCAATTACTTTGAAAAGGTTAGGAATTTGTGCTTCTAAAGCCTTCGGATTGATCCCATTCATATACTTCAATTGATCTAGAGTTGGAAA
Source organism: Tetrapisispora iriomotensis (assembly GCA_003705975.2). Taxonomy (NCBI): domain Eukaryota; kingdom Fungi; phylum Ascomycota; class Saccharomycetes; order Saccharomycetales; family Saccharomycetaceae; genus Tetrapisispora; species Tetrapisispora iriomotensis. Next base: position 226,192 of record PPKC02000005.1, on the reverse strand, counting down.
AGTTTTATGAACTTCAATTTTAATATTTTTCTTAGGGTCATCGTTGGAAATATGACGATTCAATTCATTATAAAGTATTTTTGAAGAAGGGTTAGATTCTAAACCTTGAGTAAATAATGAGATTACTCTCGGTTGGTTTTGTAAAGTTCTAAACAACGACATTTAATAATATAATGACTTGCGTTTAGTTGTAAGAATATACTAAGTCCTTATAATTGAAATTTTAACACTTTCCAATATATAATTCATAAAATATGTGTTCGAGTGTATTATTATATAACTACTTTTGAATTTTTCAGAATTTCCCTTAAATAATTTTGATAAGCTGCGGAACAGACTTAGCGATGATTTTTCAATACCATCATAATATAATTGGGCCATAATTAACATCAATTAATCACATCAATAATTTGTAATTATTATAAATAATATTATTTCAATTATTTATAATAAATATTTACATCTATACATATTTAATTAAATTTATTTTGGGAATAGCTCGTATCTACGCTGTTCCCATAATGGCATATTTTGCCTTACTTTCCGGAGTTCTGAAAGGTCAATTGATGCCATTATCAGCTGTGGTTTACTAGAATTTAAATCTGACTTAGCAATAATTTCTCCCCAAGGTGATATTATCATTGAATGACCCCAGGACTCTCTTTTTATTATGTTTTCAGAATTATTCGGTGAAATAGCTTGATCAGCAAACACATCATGCTGTCCCTGTTGTCCTGGCATTACTACAAAACATTGAGTATCAATAGCTCTAGCTTTACCTAAAAGCTCCCAGTGAGCCTCCCCAGTTTTCATAGTAAATGCACTTGGATAACATAATAATTCGGCACCTTTTGATCTTAGTGCCAGTGCAAGTTCTGGAAATCTAATATCATAACAAATGGATTGACCTAATTTACCTACTGGAGTATCAATTATATCTGGAATAACATTTCCAGGTTGTACAGATTTTGATTCTTTTAAGATTGGCCCGTTTGGAACGTCAACATCAAATAAATGAATTTTTTGATACTTGTTTGTAATTAAACCTTCATGGTTAATGTACAATAAAACGTTTTTGACTCTATTTTCATTGCCTAATTTCTCTTCCTTATTAGCTGGTATATGAACACCAATGGAAACATCGATATGACTACCCTTCCTTGCATTGACGTCTTTAATATATTTCTGCAACTGTTCAATGAATGCTGGACTTTGCTCAGCTAACTCTATCGAATGATTAAAATCTCTAGATATGTAATCAGTTGCCTCTGGAAAAAATATTAATCTAACATTATCATCAATGGCCGTACTAATAAGGGACTTTACAACTTCTAGATTTCTGGTTAAGTTGGAACAAGAACAGAGCTGACCAATAGCGATTTTGAAGGAAGCAGACATTCCAAGTAATTGACTATTCAATTATTTATTGGCTTAACCGTTTCTTGATTGATTAAGAATCATTAACTGTGTTACCAGATCATGAATATGAAGTTGTTCTTTATATCTTTGAGAGTTTTGGAAGATCACATAAGTTACCCGCAAATTGCCATAATTAAAAATCAAAATGTAATCATTTATATATTTAAACGTGTATTACATCCATTATGGCATCAGTTAATGATATGATAGCATTGGGAAGGTTCATCAAAGATCAAATATTACGTTTACATACCCACTGTTAATAACAGAGGCTATTAATCTTTGTGTTAGAATGAATATTTTTTCCAAGGTTGATGTGCTGTCAACTAATTATGAAAACCAATTTATTTCAGATGAGACCCTTCATGATCAAAATATTGAAGAAGAAGAAGAAGAGCATATAAGTAAACTAAACAGCACACCATTACAGCCACATACTTTACTACTGAAAGATGGTGAAACTACAGCTACTATGTATCCTATACCAGCAAACCCTGAGTTACTTCCTGTTGGTCTATTAGCATTTTTATTAGATGAGTTTAATATGGAGATTGAAAAAGGTGATAGTTTCCCATATTATGAACCTTTAACTTTAGAACAATTTAAAAGGGTATGGTTTCATGATGATGGACATATTTGCATTATGGTATTAGGGGAAATACCTGAATTGGATTACAGCATTGAAAACGATTTGAGTGATCTTGAGAATAATTATGGGATGAACATTGACACTATGAGAAATTCTACCTACTACAAAAATCGTAAAAGAAGAAGAAATATAAATTTGAATATTCAGTGGGAAAAGCAATGTTTGGGACTATTTTCTTTGAATCCAGCATATCCAGGTAGATCTTCACATGTTGTTACTGGTTCCTTTTTAGTGAATGCTGGTATTCGTGGTAAAGGTATAGGAAAGACTTTAGTAGAAACATTTAATGAATGGGCACAAAGATTAGGTTTTACTTCTTGTTATTTCCCATTAATATATAGTACAAGCGTTGGTATTAGAAGAATATTAGAAGTATTAAACTTTCGTCGAATAGGTAAATTACCAGAATCAGGTATTTTGAAAGGATTTGATGTTCCGGTTGATTCATTTATATATGGTAAAGAATACACACATATAACAAAAGGAATGGATTCTTTAAGAGACCCTCAGAAAACGGAAGACATTGCTAAATACGAAAGATTGATATATTACTTGAAAGCTAAAAAATATCCCCCATACTGTGATAGAAATGAAAAGGCTAGATTACGTGTATCATCAAAAACACATTACTTGTTAAATGGTAAATTAATGACCAAAGGACGTGAAATAATTTTTGATCCCAATAAGCAGAAACAGATTGCTATGGAAATGCATATAGTCGAACATCAGGGTATTAATAAGATTACATCTAAAATAGTGGAAAGGTATCATTGGAAAGGTATCAAAAATACAGTTTGTGAAGTGTTAGCTCAATGTATTAAATGTAAGATGAGACATTTAGATGGTACAGGAGTTGTGGTTATGCCAAATGAAAATGTACCGCGTGCACATATGTTACCAGGAAATTCAATATCATCTATCAATATAAATCACAATCAATTGAATAGTATTCGAATTACAGAAGAACACAATTCTAAAAATAATGAAACTAATGAAAATATAAAATATTCAAATGGGAAAATTACAAACTCAACAAAAGAAAGTAAAAGCCTAAGTATTGAGAATAACGATGACATCTACGAAACTTCAACATTATCTCAAATGGCTGCTGCTGCAGTAAGAAACCTTCAAAATGAGAATGGAAGGGATGAAATTATCGAACCAACTCCTCCCGATACATTAAACAATAGCAGTATTTTAGCATACAGCAATACCGTCCCAATTTCCAAATACAATAACATTAATATTTCGAATGATTTTGAGAGACCTGAATTGATTGAAAGGAGGGATATTCCTTTGCAAGATGAAGAAGAAGATGATACAACCCATGAGGGTGATCTTGAAAAACCACAAGGACATGTGCATGATCGTGGCCATGGCCATGGTGACGATCATTCAAAAGAACAACTTGATGAAGAAATGAACTCCTTTAACAGATTTGTTGACGAAGAAAATGAAAGGAAGAGAAAACGATACTTAGACGTAGCAGAAGGAGCAAAATTAACCAATGCGAATAAAAAAGTAACAAACAATAATAATAATAATAATAATAATAATAAAATCACTGATGAAATAATCGATAATGCAATTAAAAATCTCGAAACCGATTCTTTAACCGCTGTAAAATTACTAAATAGAGAGAACAAGAATTAAATAGGTAGATTATGTAATAAATATACACCAATACGGCCGATATACAGTGAAAAATTAAACTAAAAAAATATCTTAAAACTGAAAACTGAAAACTGAAAACTGAAAACTGAAAATTGAAAAATTCGAACAAAGGAAGAATTACATGTATTTAAGGATAGTGGTGTATATAATAGGTAAACTGATATACAACCCATGCATGAAAATCTTATTTTTTGCCTTTTCTAAGGAGATACCTACATAGGGGGTAAATTGATACAGCCCCACTATAATCTACACACTCACTACAATGGCTTCATTTTTCAACCAAATTAAAAACATATTCACAGAATCACATACTCCTTCTCAACAAATCCAGTTATCTAGAAAAGCATTTTTCCAATTTTTCGGATTCTTAGGTGGCTGTATAGTGATAACAGTAGCTGCTCAATCGAAACTTCTAGAATAAATAGCATCAATAAGACAATTCAAGAATAATTTAAAACATTTCATATACTTTAATTAGTTCTTAGATATCATCTTTAATCACCTACCCACAGATTATCAATATATACAATATATTCATTATCATCAGCATTGCTCTATCATTATCATTGCTATCAACACTATCAACAATATATGTTTTTTTACTGATAAGTTTATCTACTATGTATACCACACCCACTACGCCTACAAAATAACGACTATTTCGCCATACAAACACATTACTACAATGATTTACTACGAACAATGAATTGAGGACCACATTCACAAGAACATTACGTACAAATCATTTAATTCGTAGAATTACAGACAAGAACCGAACAACACCCAACAAAACCCACAACTAAGAAATGAAATCATTTATTCAATGGATTCTGCCTTGTTTGTTCTGTGTTCTCAGAATGAAAATCAATACCTCATATACCTTCGCACGCCATGAGTCAAATATTCGCTAAGAAATTTATTAATATCCTATTGAACACATTAGGAAGAAACAATGAATGGAACGAAATTACCGTAGAAAGATTCTTTTCCCTCAAGACACATTATATATTAACTTGAAAGAAATTAAATTAAACTAATATTAAATCTTCTTGTGGATAATTTTTATATTTTAACAGAAAAAACACTGTACGACCAATTCTTGAAATATTGTTTTTACCGTTTTAAGATGTAATGGAAGGTCTCTTTCTATCTGTTGATTTCTTTTTTTGCCTGAGAGATATTGACTTAATAGACAATACAACTGGAGTTGTTCTCTAATAGACATTGGCTAACTATATGCGAGCAATAATGATACTCAGAAAATATTTAAAATATACAATTGAATAATAGCAAGGAATAGCAAGGAATAGCAAGGAATAGCAAGGAATCGTAAAAGTAGTACTACTTCTTAGTACTACTTCTCAGTAGTATTCCGGGTTTCAATAGTCATCTAGAGTAAGATTATATGATCAAAGTCAGTTATGGGGGAAAAGAAATTGGTAGAATGAATATAAAAGGTGGATATATATATATATATATATCAAAGATAGATAATTTATTTGTACCGAGAGGATAAGGTTGTAATGATGCAGGGAATTACTGATAGTCCAGTTAGAGAAAAAAATAATATGTTGAATTCTTCGAGATCTAATGTTAAGATATTTCAGGCTGATGAGAAATTGGCATTGCATAATAGTAAAGTTGGGTTGCAATTGAATACAAAAGCTGATTTGGGTTTGGGTCAAGGGAGTCAGAAGGATGGTAATATGGTAACGTCGCCTAAAAATTACACTACGATTAGTCCCGATATACAGGCTAGAGTTGCTGCTTTTAGAAATAAGAGAGAGGCTTTGAAGACTCCTACGGATTCTGTGGTTAAATGTAATGAGAATGGTAATGAGAATGATTGTAATAGTAGTAAGATGTTGGATTTTAAGCCAAATCGAGCAGCTCCTAAAAAACCGAAAACGATTATGAAAAAAAAGGAGATAGTAATAGTTGATGACAATGTGAGTAGCGTTCAATCCACACAAAGCTTGAGTGTTCGTAGAGGGATGTCTTTACCATTAGAAAAATTGGGATTGGCTGTGCTTAAAAATGGGAATGAAAATAAATCTGGATCTTCAAAACAAAACAATTTCACAAGTACTCCAATACTTACTCCCACCAGTGTTGGATCTTCAATAAATGCTACTTCTATCACTTCAACTTCCTCTGATATTTCAACCGTACGTTTTAATAAATGGCCACTTGACGCTTCTTCAGCATTTACCTCAATAACTCCGACAAACGAAGATCTTTTTGAAAGTGTGAATCCAAAAGACATAAATAATACATCTAACACAACTACAAAAAATTCTAAAGGTCTGTTTGATAATTTTTCTTCATTCATAGACATAGATACGGGATCATTGAATTTTGCAGGCAAATTATCTTTATCCCCACATGGAATACGATTTAATAATAATTCAGGTTCTAAATTATCAATTGATGATTTTGAACTTTTAGAAGAGTTGGGTACAGGGAATTATGGGAAGGTTTATAAAGTTTTGCATAAGAACACTAATGTAATAATGGCAATGAAAATGGTTAGATTGGAATTGGATGAATCAAAGTTCAATCAAATTTTAATGGAATTGGAAGTATTGCATAAATGTAACTCACCATATGTTGTAGATTTTTATGGTGCTTTTTTCGTTGAAGGTTCAGTATACATGTGTATGGAATATATGGATGGTGGATCTCTTGATAAGATTTTGCATAATAATAATGACGGAAATGGGGTTTCTAACTCCTCGGCAGGAATCGACGAACCACATTTAGCAAGAATGGCAGAGTCCGTTATAAAGGGTCTAATGGAATTAAAAGACTCACATAATATTATTCATAGGGATGTAAAACCAACAAATATTTTATGTTCAGCTACGTATGGTACAATCAAATTATGTGACTTTGGAGTTTCAGGAAACTTAGTTGCATCATTAGCTAAAACTAATATTGGATGCCAATCATATATGGCACCTGAACGTATAAATTTACCTTCTCAAAGTTCTTCAACATATTCTGTGCAATCAGATATATGGTCACTGGGTATTAGCATGGTAGAATTGGCGATTGGTTCATATCCTTATCCACTTGATAAATATGATAATATCTTTTCACAACTTAGTGCTATTATAGATGATCCATCTCCAAAGCTGCCATCAGGTAGATTTTCCAAAGAAGCTCAAGAATTTATTGCTTTATGTCTCGAAAAGAATCCGAATGATAGACCAACCTATATGGAATTACTACAGCACCCATGGATTTTAAAATATAAATATGAAAGTGTCCAGATGAATAAATACATTTCCGAACGGTTGGAAAAGAAAAAAGAAAACGATTGAACAAATAACTGTATGACCATTATGTATCCAGATATTTTTCTATTGTAATTACCAGTTAGTTTCTTAATTCTGAAATTCGATTTGGGAGAGTTTTATGTGTAGCTAAAATGCTTCGGATCTTTCAGATGTATTCCACTAAAATTAAAGGCTCAATAATACAAAAACCAATATTCCAATTTAATGATCTTTATTTACTTTTTCTGGCATCGAAATGTTTAAGTAGTTAATATATATGATTACATATTGCGTAAACCACTATTCATAATACAAGCAATTTTGTCTCTAACATTCTCTTACACTCCTTTCCAATCATTTCATCTAAATGACTTGATATCATTATTTTGATATCTTTTAACATAACAGAAAAGGATAGTATACAAGATACGACAACTTAAAAATCCTAAAAATATCTCAGAAAAGAATGTTGACTCTTTGTTAACAGTGTCAACATCGTTCAGATAGTTTAAGGCAAAGAGGATAATCACTTCAGTAACGTAACGCATACCATGTCTAGACAGATAAATATACATCGACCTACTGGCAGCATGTGTTCCATTGACCTAGATAAATCATTTTTCGCATATAAATAATCAAGACTACCATAGCAAACTTCATCGAACTATCTGTGAACAAATGCAGTTCAGATTATCATTATTGCTCATCCATTGATTGGAGGTGAAAAAGAAGCTATTTGATAATTCAAATTGTGTTTTTATCTTATATTTTTCTTGGCAATTAATTACAGTTCCATATTGAAAATGTGAGAATTAAATGCTTCAGAAATATATACTTTTTTCAGCCTGACGGATTTTTGATATTGATTATCCACTATTTTTTGAGATGTGCCGATTTTCAAATATTCACAATAAATAAGTTATACATAAATGTGTCCTATCTAGCACATTTATGTATAACTTACAGTTTATATTTAAATGATGTTAATAGTTTAGTTATGTTTTAGCAAACCAAAACAGATTACAATTACAATTAATTATATAAATCAAATTCTTTTAGTTTTAACCTCTTTGTTAAATTTTTTATATCAAATTTTTATTTCGTTAGAGATATCAGTTGAGTTGCTCTTCATAATTATCACCATTAATTAGTGGTGATTTAATCCATTTTTTTTACCATTGTACCTTTTCATTCACATAATTTTGCATTCATAACTAATAAAAGTTCATTTGAGACTTCGAAATATCAAGGTTTTTATTTTCATTTACAGCATTACTTCATTTATATTATCCTATTTTCGATACCTTCGGGATAAACTAATCACAACAATATGGCATTAAGACGAACATTAAGTAGGGTTCCTACTTCAGTTTCATTTTATTATCAGAAAACGATGGGTCACAAGATTCGTGACTTTATCTCTACATGCAGTGACTATTGTCACCCAATTAAAAAATATATTTTTCCTAACTTCATTGCAGTTCATTATTTTTACACCATTTCCATCACCATCTTAGGTTCAATATTAATGTATCCAGTACGAAATCAAAAGTATATCGATATACTATTTTTAGCGGCGGGTGCTGCTACACAAGGTGGTTTAAATACTGTCGATGTCAATTCACTAACATTATACCAACAAATAATCATATATATAATGTGTTGTATTTCAACGCCTATTTTCATTCATGGTGTTTTGGCATTTGTACGTTTATATTGGTTTGAACGTCATTTTGATGGTATCAGATATTCCTCGAAGAGAGATTTCAAAATGAGAAGAACTAGAACAATCTTAAATAGAGAAATGACAGCACGAACCATGTCTAGGGGAAATTTTGATACAATTGGGTCTCGAACATTTTCGAGACAGCCAAGAAATCACAATAAACCTCAGAATTTTCAAGACCAATTATTTAGTGGTGAACTCCACATTGATGAAAATGACAATCATTCAAGCCATTCAGAATCAAGTTCGGCTAAAAAACATTCTTCCAGCGTACAATCGACTGCAAGTGATATAAAACAATATGCAGATAATGCAGTTGATAATAAGGCTACTTCTGAAAATGAAAAATCAGCAGGTGTTGAACTTTCTAGTGCGAAGACAAAATTTCTGGGAAGAAGAGTCTCTGAAGATATTACACCTGCTGATATGTATAGATCCATCGCTATGTTACAAGAACAGCACCAGGATAAGATAGATGATCAAGGTCCAGCTTTAATTATCGGAGCTCCGATTGATGGTAATATTATTAAAGAAAATGATTCACATAATGGTTCCTTGAATTTATTCGGTGATGAAAGCCCTGATGACAAATTTGCTAAAAATACTTATCCCACTGAAATTGAAAGTGATATAAGCGAACAGAAACCGTCTAGTGTAGGAATCACATCACATATCAACTTGTCAGATACTATTCTGTCTAAGGTTAGGTTAGGAAACGATATTGAAATTCAGTTTGAACCGAAATTAGAAGATAGTGGCATAAAAAGTTCTATACCTAAAATTAAGGGAACTGGTCTCGAAGTTAACAAAGAATCAGATATATCCGACTTAACAGATTATGATAGTCATCTAAATTATCAAAAAAAGATCTTGACTTGTCTAAATGATAATTGTAATGATCCACAAAGGGATGTATCTAAACAGGAACGTATAGCATTTCAACAGGATAAAAATAATAAAGACAATGTTTCAAATTTGAACTTTGATATGTATGATGAGACTTTGCAAAGAGGCGGACAAGCTGCAGATGCACAGAGCTTCGATGAAGATTATGAAGATCAGGGGGATGAAATTTATGAAGATGATGGCAGTGATGCAGATTATGAGGATGACGACAGTGATGAAGATGAATCCATTATAAAATCTAATAGCGCTTTGAGATTAAGACAATTACATTCCAGGGAACTAAAGCCAAAATCTTTGGATAATGAACAGGTAATTGAAGAAAGTTCAGTAGAAAATCGTGATTTGACACATAATGAAACAGAATTGTTAAGAAACAATATTAATATCGATGAAGAGTCGGGAACTTTAACTCAGCATAGTGATTCCAATCGAGTTGAGCCAAGGATTCAATTCAATATTGTCGAGCCTCCACGAAAAAGACGCACAGCCGAAATTTATCAAGATGCTTCCCCTGCCTACATAAACTGGAAGAAATCCAATAAATCACATGGAAGAAGATTTCTAAAGCATATACCCAAAGGTGGTAAACTTAGGAAAAAGATCAAAAAAACAATTAGCAGTAACTCTTTTGAACATCAGAAGTCTCCGTCATCAAAGAATAAAAACCATCACGATGGTAATATTTTTTCCAATTATGATTTAGCTGATGCGCTGCAAAATGATTCCAATAAAACTGCCCTACATAAAACTATTTCTGAAACAGGACCACAAGATTCTATGAGATCATCTCAATTCAATAATGGATCTATTCAACCAGATTCCTTTCCGTTGAATCGTGCAACAACATTTGATGTCGCAGATGAAACTGACCTTGCAAAGTTGTCACAATCACCTGAATTCCAAAAGAGAATTTATCAAAATTGGAAGAACAAACATAAGAAGCGGAAATCCATTAATTGGAACGGAAATATTTTTGATATTGACAGAAGAGATAGTGTCATTTATAATAATCAATATGATGGAGATTTGAAAGGAGCTTCTACAGATTATACAAAAGAACCGATTGATTATTTTAGCCATGCTGCGGAGCACTATGCAAGGAACCCCAATGATTTGTCCAAGGCATTTACTGACAATTACGATAATGAATTAGATATTGATGATGGTGAAAATACTTCTTATCGGTTACACTTTGATAACTATTATCCAATGGGAACCCCTAGGCCAAATTTATCTAGAAGTATGAGTACAAACTATTTGTCATGGCAACCTGTTGTTGGTCGTAATTCAGCATTCGTTGGCTTGACGACGCTTCAAAAAAATGAATTAGGTGGTGTAGAATATAGAGCGACTAAATTATTATGTTTAATCTTGCTTGTCTATTATGTCGGCTTCCATATCATATCATTTGTATTATTAGTGCCATGGATTTTAAACAAACCTCAATATATTGATATTGTTAGAGCTGATGGTGTTTCTCCCACTTGGTGGGGATTTTTTACTGCAATGAGTGGTTTTAATGATTTGGGACTGACATTGACTCCAGATTCCATGAACTCCTTCAGTGGTGCAATTTATCCCTTAGTCGTTTTGATTTGGTTTATTATTATCGGTAATACAGGGTTCCCAGTACTATTAAGATTTATTTTATGGATTTTATTCAAACTATCTCCTGATTTGTCAGCATTCAAGGAAAGTTTAGGGTTCTTACTTGACCATCCACGTCGTTGTTTTACTTTACTATTTCCATTAGCTGCCACTTTGTGGTTGTTATTAACTCTTGTTGCATTGAATGTAACAGATTTAGTGTTATTTGTAATTTTTGATTTTGGATCTTCTGTTGTTAAAGACTTATCAAAGGGCCGTAGAGTTTTAGTTGGTTTATTTCAAGGTGTTAGTACCAGAACTGCAGGATTTTCTGTAGTTGATTTAAGTCAGTTGCATCCAGCAATTCAAGTTTCATATATGTTGATGATGTATGTTTCGGTGTTGCCTTTAGCTATATCTATAAGAAGAACAAATGTTTATGAAGAGCGATCTCTTGGAGTATATTCCTCTGGCTATGATCATAATGACGAATCTTCGTCATCATCATCATCATCATCATCACCGTCTGAAGAAGATGAAGAAGCTACAAATTTAATAACAACTGAGAGTCAACGAAAGAGAAGGGAGAAAGAGAGAAAAAGAAAGAGGAAGCAAAAAAAGAGAAGAAGAAAGGAGGAGCAGAGGAGGAATGACTCCAAGAAATCATTTATCGGTGCTCATGTTAGAAGACAATTATCATTTGATTTATGGTATTTATTTTTGGGCTTATTTATTATCTGTATTTGTGAAGGTTCTAAAATTCAGGATGACACCAATCCATATTTTAATATTTTTTCAATATTATTTGAAATTGTAAGTGCCTATGGTACCGTTGGACTTTCATTGGGTTTTCCCAATTCGAATCAATCGTTTTCTGCTCAATTTTCTACATTATCAAAACTTGTCATCATCGCTTTATTAATCAGAGGGAGAGCAAGAGGTTTGCCATATTCTGTTGATAGAGCCATTATGTTACCCAGTGATCGTGTTGATGATATGGACCATATGCAAGACTTGGAAAAATCAAGATCAAGAAATAAAAAACATCCTGGGGACAATGGTCTACAAGGCACAGACAATCTGGACGCTATCATGGAGCTCGATGAAGAAGTAAGCCGTGAAAGAGAAGATGCAATGAATGCATACGTAAAATCAAACATACACAAATTCAAAAGAAATCTTAATAAATTTAAAAAGAAAATTAATCCAGACAAAAATGCACAAACATCTCATAAACATAAGCATTCTCATAAACATGACAACAACAAAGACAAAGAGATCGCTGATCAAAGAAACATTATACCAAATAATCAAACTGATGATATTATGGAAGGTAATTCACAGGAACAAGAACAATATAATTCTGGAAACGCCAAGACAAGCAATAATGATATTGAATTAGAAAATTATCACTACACTCCAAAAATTTACCTAGGGGATGATGACCAATATTATCAATCCGAAGATAGTCAACTAATGAGAGTAAACTAAACTCTCTATTAATTGATCAAGATTGTACATATCTATAAATATATGTATGTGTGTGATAGAACACAGCACATAATTTGATAAATACAATAACTTGACCTCATCATAAAAAATACGATATGCACTTCAAATATCTATAGGATAATAAATGGTTTTAGTCTAAATTTGTCCTAATCTACCAGAGGTTTGAATACCAATTGTTTTGTCCAATATTAACAGCACCGTCGGATTTCCGACGGTTGGGATACAAGAGTCAATTTCAAAAACCAAGACAAATATGACAAAATTTTAATACAAAATACATAATGAAATCATTTTAATATGCGAAAAAAAAAGTCCAATTGAAAAATTTTTCAATAATTGAAAATAACAATTAAAAAAAATTTTCACTAATTGACACTACAGTAAAATCTCAGATAAAACACCATAGAAATATTAAAATATTATTGATTTATTTCATTTTGATTACTTTCATACCATATAATAACATAAATTAGGACAAATTCAAATTTTTATTACACTTTATTAGCAGACCAATAAGTAAAATAATTGAGTAGCAGCATCATCATGATGAACCTGCACATAACGACTAGAAATAGTCATAATAAGTTCAAGAACTGTGCGTTTTATTTAGTAAAATACCTTGATTATTTATTTTCTTGTTGATTTTTATTTATGAGGAACTAGAGTCAGCTCTGGGTTGCCGTTGAAACACTAGCATGACCGATATGGATTGGTACTTCAAATAGGAACTATTTTAGTATTGGCGCGACTCCCTATGTATTAGTTATTGTATAATATAAGCTTAATAGTTTAAAAAATGATCTTGTTTAGAAAAATAAAAAGTATAAATACTTGCAAGAATTTCCAATCTTTAATCATAATAATCATACTCGAACCATTTTACAATTTAGATATTTTTTTCCAGTATTTTATTTGATTTGTTCATTAAATTTTGTTTATAGAAGAGTATTTTTCGTTAGTTCAATTGTAAAGACGGTATGTTTTAACTATCTTATTTGCATTTTCTTTTGGTTTTAGCCATTACCTTTCATTTTATAAAAATTCTTCTATATTGTAATTTCTTTCTTGGTAATTAATTCATTTCTAAGATCTGTAGCAGCGTTATAAGCATTAATAAGTTATTAAAGTAATTTGTCAAGTGTTTTCAACTAAGTGAAATTAAAAAAGAATTAAACATCATAAAAAGTCCCCCAAAAAACTAAATATAATTACATTCTTTTTCACTTATTTTAAATTAATAGACATTTACAAGATTGAACTAAAAAAATCATATTAATTTACTAACTGTATGTATACTACTATGCACTTCAAATACTGAAACTTGACTAAAGTAGTTGAGTTTTAATGTCTTGAAATCTATTTTTTGAAATATTTTTTGATTTCAGTGATGATGGGTTCGGAAAAATTATTTTTTGTCAGACTTATGAGTGAAATTGATATCAATATTTAAGGTAGTTTTCACAGAAATTTCAGACATACTGGAATATGTTTTTACTGTTAATATATATATTAAACTCTACCTTTTGAAATTGGTAATTTGAGTTTATTAGATATAACAGCAAAAATAAACCATAATTGAATTCAATTTTTTAATCGTTTTACTAACATCTTTTTTCCCCTATTGGATATTTATGATATACTCAGTAATAACATTTTTCTTATTCTCTATTTTTTGAAACAAAGAAAACGATTAAATACATTTTCAAAACTATAAAATACTGAAAAAATGATGATCACGAACATTATTCCTACTGCTCCTGTTACACCTCCAATGGAATCTACTGGTAACAGATTGATCTCTTTAGAATTAAAAGATGGTACCGTTTTACAAGGTTACTCATTTGGTGCCGAAAAAGCTATTTCTGGTGAATTAGTTTTCCAAACTGGTATGGTAGGTTATCCAGAATCTATTACTGATCCTTCCTATGAAGGTCAAATTTTAGTAATTACTTTCCCATTAGTCGGTAATTACGGTGTCCCAGATCGTAATCTAATGGATGAATTTGTTGAATCTATTCCAAGATATTTTGAAAGTAACCGCATTCATGTTGCTGGATTAGTTATTTCTCACTACACCGAAAAATATTCGCATTGGTTAGCTACTTCTTCTTTGGGCCAATGGTTAAAAGAAGAAGGTATTCCAGCCATTTACGGTGTTGATACTAGATCTTTAACAAAACATTTAACAAGTTCAGGTTCTATGTTAGGTAGAATTTGTCTACAAAAAGAAAATACCAGTTTCGAAGATGCTGTTTCTGAAAATTGGTTTCAAAATTTTGAAGTTCCAGAATGGGTAGATCCAAATATTGAGAACTTAGTCGCAAAAGTTTCTGCAAAAGAACCAGTCTTATATATTCCTCCAGTAGATAACAAATATGTCACTCTACAAAAAACTTCTGACGGAAAGATACTAAGAATTTTAGCAGTTGATGTTGGTATGAAATATAACCAAATTCGTTGTTTCGTAAAACGTGGTGTTGAATTGAAAGTAGTTCCATGGAATTATGATTTCACAAAAGATAATGATTATGATGGTTTATTCATATCAAATGGTCCAGGTGATCCTTCTGTATTAACAGAAGTTGTTGAAAGATTAACTACTGTATTAGAACAAAAGAAAACTCCAGTTTTTGGTATTTGTTTAGGTCATCAATTATTGGCTAGAGCCACTGGTGCTTCTACTATCAAATTGAAATTTGGTAATCGTGGTCATAATATTCCTTGTACATCCACTATTAGTGGTAGATGTTACATTACATCTCAAAACCATGGTTTTGCTGTTGACGTTGATACCCTAAAAGATAGCTGGAAACCATTGTTTACCAATGCTAATGATAACTCTAATGAAGGTATGTATAATACTGACTTACCATATTTCTCCGTTCAATTCCATCCTGAATCTACACCAGGTCCAAGAGACACAGAATTTTTATTTGATGTCTTCATTCAAGCTGTTAAAGAACACAAAGAGACGGGTATTTTGAAGCCAATTGAATTCCCAGGCGGTAAATTAGAAGATAACCTAAAAATTCACCCAAGAATCGATGCCAAGAAAGTGTTGGTATTAGGTTCTGGTGGTTTATCTATCGGTCAAGCTGGTGAATTTGATTATTCTGGTTCTCAAGCAATTAAGGCTTTGAAGGAAGAAGGTATTTACACTATTTTAATTAATCCAAATATTGCAACTATTCAAACTTCAAAAGGTTTAGCTGATAAAGTCTATTTCTTACCTGTTACAGCTGAATTTGTTCGTAAGGTTATTTTACATGAAAGACCAGATGCAATTTATGTTACATTCGGTGGTCAAACTGCCTTATCCGTTGGTATTGAATTAAAAGACGAATTTGAAACTTTGGGTGTTAAAGTTCTGGGTACTCAAATTGATACCATCATTACTACTGAAGATCGTGAGTTATTTGCTAATGCTATTGATGAAATCAATGAGAAATGTGCCAAATCAAAGGCAGCTAATTCCGTTGAAGAAGCTTTAGAAGCAGTCAAAGATATCGGTTTCCCAGTCATTGTCCGTGCTGCTTATGCTTTGGGTGGTTTGGGTTCTGGTTTTGCAAACAACGAAGCAGAATTAGTTGATCTATGTAATGTTGCTTTTGCTTCTTCTCCTCAAGTTTTGGTTGAAAGGTCAATGAAGGGATGGAAGGAAGTTGAATATGAAGTCGTCCGTGATGCATTTGATAATTGTATTACTGTTTGTAATATGGAAAATTTTGATCCTTTAGGTATCCATACCGGTGACTCCATTGTTGTTGCTCCATCTCAAACTCTTTCTGATGAAGACTACAACATGTTAAGAACAACTGCCGTTAATGTTATTAGACACCTAGGTGTGGTTGGTGAATGTAATATTCAATATGCATTAAATCCATTTTCAAAAGAATATTGTATCATTGAGGTGAATGCTCGTTTATCCCGTTCCTCTGCTTTGGCATCTAAAGCAACTGGTTATCCATTAGCTTATACAGCTGCCAAATTGGGTTTGAATATTCCTCTGAATGAAATTAAAAATTCTGTAACAAAGAAAACATGTGCTTGTTTTGAACCATCTCTAGATTACTGTGTTGTTAAAATGCCTCGTTGGGATTTGAAGAAATTTAACAGAGTTTCCACCGAATTATCTTCTTCAATGAAATCTGTTGGTGAAGTTATGAGTATTGGCAGAACATTTGAAGAAGCTATCCAAAAAGCAATTAGATCTACCGAATATGCCAACTTAGGTTTCAATGAAACTGATATGGAAATTGATATTGATTATGAATTAAATAATCCTTCTGATTTACGTGTTTTTGCAATTGCTAATGCTTTTGCTAAGTTTAACTATTCTGTTGAAAAGGTTTGGGAGTTAACAAGAATTGACAAATGGTTTTTGAACAAATTATATGATTTGATTCAATTTGGGAACAAAATTACCTCTTATGGTACTAAAGAAAAGTTACCACCACTAATTTTGAAAGAAGCTAAACAATCTGGTTTTGATGATAGACAAATTGCTAAATTTTTGGACTCTAATGAAGTAGCCATCCGTCATTTAAGAAAAGAATATGGCATTACTCCATTTGTGAAACAAATAGATACTGTTGCTGCTGAGTTTCCAGCGTTCACAAACTATCTATACATTACCTACAATGCCTCTTCACATGATGTAACATTCAATGATAATGGTGTTATGGTTCTTGGTTCTGGTGTTTACCGTATTGGTTCTTCTGTTGAATTCGATTGGTGTGCGGTTACTGCCGTTAGAACATTGCGTGCAAACAACATCAAAACCATTATGATTAATTATAATCCAGAGACTGTTTCTACCGATTATGATGAAGCCGATAGATTGTATTTTGAAACCATCAATCTGGAAAGAGTCCTGGATATATATGAGCTCGAATCTTCGAACGGTGTTCTTGTTTCCATGGGTGGACAAACCTCTAATAATATTGTGATGTCCTTACATCGTGAAAATGTCAAGATTTTAGGTACTTTACCAGAAATGATTGATTCAGCTGAAAATCGTTACAAGTTCTCGCGTATGTTAGATCAAATTGGTGTTGATCAGCCAGCTTGGAAAGAATTAACATCCTTAGAAGAAGCAGAACAATTTGCTGATAATGTCGGTTATCCAGTTTTGGTTCGTCCTTCTTATGTTTTATCAGGTGCCGCTATGAATACTGTTTACTCAAAGGCTGATTTATCATCTTACTTAAATCAAGCCGTTGAAATTTCTCGTGACTATCCAGTTGTTTTAACCAAATATATTGAAAATGCCAAGGAAATTGAAATGGATGCTGTTGCTAGAAATGGTGAATTAGTTATGCATGTTGTTTCCGAACACGTTGAGAATGCTGGTGTCCATTCTGGTGATGCTACTCTTATTGTTCCGCCTCAAGATTTAGATCCAAAAACCGTTGAAAGAATTGTTGTAGCAACTGCTAAAATTGGTAAAGCTTTAAAAATTACTGGTCCTTACAATATTCAATTTATTGCTAAAGATAATGAAATTAAGGTTATTGAATGTAATGTCCGTGCATCACGTTCCTTCCCATTTATTTCTAAAGTTGTTGGTGTCAACTTAATTGAAATGGCTACTAAGGCTATTATGGGTCTAACAATCACTCCATACCCAGTTGAAAAATTGCCTGAAGACTATGTTGCTATTAAAGTACCACAGTTTTCATTCCCACGTTTAGCTGGTGCTGATCCAGTTTTAGGGGTTGAAATGGCCTCAACTGGTGAAGTTGCTTGTTTTGGTCACTCCAAATATGAAGCTTATTTGAAGTCTTTGTTGGCAACTGGTTTCAAATTACCAAAGAAGAATATTTTATTATCAGTAGGCTCATTCAAAGAAAAACAAGAACTATTACCAAGTGTCAAAAAATTGTATAATATGGGTTATAAATTGTTTGCAACCGCTGGTACTGCTGATTTTATCACTGAACATAATATTCCTGTTCAATACTTAGAAGTTCTAAGTGAAAATGATGAGAAGTCAGAATACTCATTAACTCAACATTTAGCAAATAATAAGATTGACTTATATATCAATTTACCTTCAGCAAACAGATACCGCAGACCAGCTTCATATGTTTCAAAGGGTTATAAAACTCGTCGTATGGCTGTTGATTATTCTGTTCCCCTAGTTACAAATGTTAAGTGTGCTAAATTACTGATTGAGGCTTTGTCCAGGAACTTGAAGTTAGATGTTTCAGAACGTGACTCTCAGACTTCCCATAGAACCGTTACCATGCCAGGTTTAGTTAACATTTCCGCATTTGCTCCTAATATTTCAAATGTCATTAAAGGACCTGAAGAATTAGAGGAATTGAGTCGTGTATCTCTTGAAGCTGGTTATGTTCACAATATTTTTGTAGCTAGAGCAATGAGAGGTCCAATCATTAGTGATGTTCATTCTTTGAAAGCAGCCTACTCGGCGGCTGAAGGTTGTTCATATACTAACTATTCCTTTACTGTTTCTGGTACTGCTCATAATGCAGACACAGTTGCAGAAACTGCCCCAGATGTCACAGCATTGTTCTTACCATTCCATGAATTGAAAAATCAATTTTCAACAGTTTCTGCGTTATTGAAAAACTGGCCAGTTGACAAACCTGTTATTACAGAAGCTAAAACTTCTGAATTAGCCTCTATTATTTTGCTGGCTTCATTACAGAACAGATCTATCCATATCACTGGTGTATCAAATAAGGAAGATTTGGCGTTAATTATTACTGTTAAAGAAAAAAATAGCAAAGTAACATGTGACGTCAACATCTATTCGTTATTTGTATCTGAAGAAGACTACCCAGAGGCGGTCTTTTTACCAACTGAAGAAGATCAAGAATTCTTATGGGAACATTTAGATGCTATTGATGCCTTCTCTATTGGTCCTTTACCAACTCATCTGGCTGCCATTACATCCAACCCCATATCTACTGGTCTGGGTATTAAGGATGCTTTACCACTATTACTATCTGCAGTTGAAGCTGGTAAATTAACCATTGAAGATATCGTTTCGAAATTGCATGATAATCCAATCGAAATCTTCAACTTGCCATCTACCGATGCTATTGTAGAAGTTGATCTTGATTTTCCATTCAAACATGTTAAAAGATGGTCTCCTTACAATAAGACAAATTTGAACGGTGGTATCGAACGTGTTGTTATCAATAATGAAACTTTAGTTTTGAGCGGTGAATTAGTCAACAACACAAAGAAGGGTGATTTAATTGTTTCTGCAATCAAACCAGTTGTTCCAATTCCAGAACCTATTGTGCAAAGAGGTGCAGCCTCCAAAAAGAGATTTTCATTTTCTGCTGAACGTCCAGTTTTTAGCGATGATGAAGAGGAGTTCGATCAACCTTTAGAACAAAAACTAATGTCATCAAGACCACCAAAAGAAATTGTACCACCTGGTGCTATTCAAAATCTAATTAGAGCTAACAATCCTTTCAAAGGAAGAAATATTTTATCTATTAAACAATTTAAACGTTCTGATTTCCACGCATTGTTTGCTGTTGCTCAAGAAATGAGATCAGCAGTAGAAAGATATGGTATTTTGGACATAATGAAAAGACATATTATTACCACTATTTTCTATGAACCTTCAACTCGTACATCATCTTCTTTCATTGCCGCTATGGAACGTTTGGGTGGTAGAACCGTTAACATTAATCCAAATGTCTCCTCTGTTAAAAAAGGTGAAACACTACAAGATACTATTAGGACACTAGCTTCTTACTCAGATGCCATTGTTATGCGTCACCCAGATGAAATGTCTGTTCATACTGCAGCCAAGTATTCTCCAATTCCAATCATTAACGGTGGTAACGGTGCCCGTGAACATCCAACACAAGCTTTCTTGGATCTATTCACCATTCGTGAAGAATTAGGTACTGTAAATGGTATCACTGTTACTTTCATGGGTGATTTGAAGAATGGTAGAACCGTCCATTCCTTGTGTAGACTTCTACAATTTTACCAAGTCAGAATTAATTTAGTTTCTCCAGGTGAATTGAAAATGCCAAATGCATTACGTCAAGAATTAATTGCTAAAGGTTTGTTGGAGGTTGAAAGTGAAGAATTGACTCCAGATATTATTTCTAAATCTGACGTCTTATATTGTACCAGAGTTCAAGAAGAAAGATTTGAAAATAAAACTGAATATGAACGTTTAAAGGATACCTACATCATCGACAACAAGATATTAGCACATGCCAAACAAAATATGGCTATTATGCATCCGTTACCTCGTGTCAATGAAATTAAAGAAGAAGTAGATTACGATCATCGTGCTGCATACTTTAGAGAAATGAAATACGGTCTATACGTAAGAATGGCCTTATTAGCAATGGTTTTAGGTGTAGATGACCATTGATAGTATTAGATATCACATAATCTTTTGAATTTTCAATTTTTGAATATTTCGTTTTTGGGACTTTCGAAATATCAATAATTGGTCATTTTTTTACCTACTCTCTTCATGGTTTACAATAACCTATTTTATTTATGTATAATAGAAATAGCTAGAAGTTGTTTTGTACAATTTTATATAGAGACTAGTACAAACATATAATATCACTTTTAATAATTTATTTCATTTGTATATATTCTTTATAGTTCAACTACTTTAATGTTCATTCACTCTGCAAAACTGTTTTAAACATTTAGTTTTTCAATTTTTCATTTCGATTTTTTCAAAGTTTAATTAATAAAATAAGTTACATATTTGGATAAAAAATGTTAAAAGTATATATCTTAAACTAATAATACATATTAGTATTTGTTATCTCCAAATATACTAATATCAAACCCGACGACTTGCTAGTAGATAAGGATATTATAATAAGAACATTAGGAAATGATGTTGAAATATTCCAAGAAGTCCTTACTGGCCAATTCTAAGCTGATTGTCTTATCCACTAGGTTGCTATCTTCAACAAATATAGCATCTTATGAGATGAGCTTCAATAATAATGTATTGAGGACATTTGCAGATACTATTAAAACCGATAATAAAAATAGAAATAATACAAATTCTAGGAATAACAAGAAACCAATGCCGACATTAAATTCCCAATATTTTGATAAGTCTGCAGCAACAAAGAGTCCATCGACTAAATTTCCATATCAAAAATTCAATAAGCACACTAGAAATAAACAAAACCATCCATTAAGGAAAAAAGATCACATACAGATGTGGAAAAGTGGTTCAGAGAGAGCAAAAATTGCAGCTACAAAAACATATAATGAGATAATGAAGTATAATGGCAGTGGTACAATTAAAACCATCAATCTAGAAACAGGAAAATTGGTTGTTTCGAAATTGAAAAGCTTAGTGGAAGGTATAGATTTAGATAAGGATGGTATTCAACTAGCAAACCTTGAAAAAACAGCAGATGGTTCCATTATCCCTATAGTAAAAATAGTGGAAAGTAAAGTGGCATTGAAAAAATATTCAGATGAATTAGCAATAACCAAAGAGAAGGAATTGGCAGATATGGGAGTTAATGTTAAAAAGTTTTCCAAAATATCCGATCAAGAGAAGGCAGTAACGAACATCAAACATATACGTTTAGCTTGGAAAATAAAGGAGGATGATTTAAAAAGGCAAAAGGCTCATGAAATACAGTCAGCTTTGAAAAGGGGACATAAAGTATTCATTTACATTGATGATAAATTCAATTCTTCAAATAATTGGATGTCCAATTTTGAATCATCTTTAGATCAAACGAACACCAAGCTACAGAAAAATGAAATTTCTCATAGAGAAAAGATTGTTGATATAGTCAAGAATGTGGTTGAAGAATTGTCACATACCCCTATTGTAGATGGGTCAATACGGGCAAAGATGCTAATTAAATTAACCCCAAGCAAAGAAGCTATGAGTAAAAATAATGATTCGAAGGAAAATGAAGTAAAGAATCTAAAAAATCAGAGAAAACTTGAAAGACAAAAAAAATTAGAAGAAAGAATTCAAAGAAAGATTGACAGAAAGATTAATGAGAGCTAGAAATACCTCTCTTCTTATATGTCAGGACATTCATTGCTTATCAGATTGAAATATATATTCTTTAATGAACGAGTCTTGTAAATATATAATTGATATAAAACTTTAGTGACACATTAAATAAAAAATTCTTTATGAAGTTTGTTATGTTTGTAATATTTTTTGTCCAGATTATGAAGAGAGATTACTATTGAATAAGTTGTTGCTGCAATATAAATCTCTTTCCTTTATACTACATTCTGTGAGAAGTTTAGAGCGCTGCTAGAAAATATAACTTTTCAGGTACATATTGTGATAATATAAAAACTAAAAAACTGTAATAGTGATTAATATATCTAAATAATTGAAATATACTGGATATATAAATGAATAATTTATGTATATGTGTCATTAGCTCCTATAAAGAGATCATAAACAGGTATAGGTAGAAATTTGTTTGCTATAAAGGTATTTTGGCTAATGTGGATATGATAAATAATGATTCGTGGGGATTTTACTTAGTAAAATCGGCATGTTGCCTCTCGTCATGTATTGCTACTTCAATTTCATTTTATGATATAATTCAGCATTTGAGAAATTACAGAAAACCATACGAGCAGCGATTGATTATTAGAATATTGTTGGTGGTACCGATATTCAGTTGTACATGTTTAATAGCTGTTTTGAAACCTACTTTGGCTTATTGGATTACAGATCCAATAAGGGAAGTTTACGAAGCCTTCATTATTTTTACATTTTTCTCATTGCTAACTTTAATTTTGGGTGGTGAAAGAAGAATTGTTACAGAATTGTCCTTGCCTCATGGTAGTATGAGGCATCCAATCTTGGGGATTGGTAGATTTTTAAAACCCATAGATTTGTCTGATCCAGTTGATTTCTTAAGGGTCAAAAAAGGTATTTTGCAGTATGTTTGGTTTAAACCACTTTATTGCATCAGCTTGCTTATCCTACAAGTCTGGGATTCCTTAAGGGCTAGATACGTTTTATTTTTATTTTATAACATATCTGTTACTTGGTCTTTGTATAACTTGGCTTTGTTTTGGGTTTATTTTGCATCAGATTTGAGGTCATTTCATCCTTGGAGTAAGTTCTTATGTGTCAAGCTTATTATTTTTGCTTCATATTGGCAAAGCATGCTAATAGAAATTCTTATAGCTGCTGGGCTCATTGGCACTCCAGAGCTAGATAATAGAACAAGATCACAGTATAGTTATACTTGGCAAAATATAGTATTATGTCTGGAAATGATTTTTTTTGCGATATTCCATGTTACTGCTTTCCCATGGAAGGATTATTCCTATAAGGTGTTACCGAAATGTGGAAGAATGCAATTTATCTACGCTATTAGAGACACTTTCTATTGCTATGATGTAAAGTGGGATTTTAAACACACATTACTCGTGGGTTCTGAATATTACACATATCAGAATTTCGATACTAGAGATAGTAATGGCAGCTTATTGGCAGGTATGTCAACTGAATCAAGACTCAGACAGTTACAAAAGGGATTTAGATTCACTAATCTTGGAAGTGAACGATATGACATCAACAGTTATGGATCCATAAGGAGTCCAGCGTTTAGTAATACCAACGATGGTTCAAGTGCTTCTGGTGTTATTGCCAATAACGCTGAACTTTTAGGAGAGGAATGGGATAATTCTATAGGCGAATTACAATATCGACTCGATGATCCCAACTACCCAGTCATTTGGGATGTGGATGGACACCGGTACACAGAGGATATGACAAACATTCGAGACAATTTGAGAGTCACAAATTAACTTTTTATTTAGGGAAACTGAACGAACGAACTTTGATTTTTACGGGTTGTTCGATAATTCTATTTTATTCATCTCACAACATAAATTTACTTTCAATCTTTTATCAAAGTTTGTATTATTGAAACAAAAAATTGACATATTTATACAATTATTACTTTGTTGTTATGTACATGTTATTTATTTCACCTGTGTAGACATCCCAACGTAAGCATTAAACAATGTCTTTCTGTATGTTGATGTCGGATATTAATATCAAATTAATATTGAAGTTGAATATTGAAATTAATTACTCTCAATTAGGATTCTATAATGCTTCTAGCTTAATGACTCTCTTGGATTTCTTGGTCGCCCATTAAAAAGTGCTTTGCACATTCATAGGCAGTCCAAGAAATAGCGGTAGCTGGAACATTTGCAATGATTCTTGGTTTAATACCTCTAAGGAAACCCTTCCAACCGTGAACTTCATAAATTGCTTTGGCAGCTTTGTTGAATGTATTGGCCTTTCTCATAATTTCCATTGAAATCGTCTTTGAACCTCTAACCTGTAAAACTGTTTTGATACAATCCAATGGAGTAGTGATTGCAGCACAGGTTGCACCACTTAAACCACCACATAAAACATGGACAAGAGGATTATATTCATTAGTTGGATTGAATATCTTGGTTGAGGATTCATAGATTACAAAATTCATTGATACAAATGGGATATTCATTGCAATTGTGGTTGGGTATGAATAGTAAAATGCTCGTAGACCTTCTTTATGGTATATGTTCTTAGTAACAGTCCAAGTATTTTCAGAACCAGCCAATTGCATTCTCTGTTTGATAGTATCAAAAGGATTCATTAGTGCATCGGAAGCAATAGTTGCAGTGGCACCACTAATAGCTGTTTTAAGGGGTTGATGAGTTTGAATATCTTTTTGATCAATTAAGGATTTTTTCATATACTCATAAGTGGCAAAGTAAACAGCATGAGCTGGACCAGCACCTAAAATCATAGATTGAACACCCTTCCATAAAGCTAGGGAACCTTCTGTTGTTGTAATTTTTGAAATTTGTTTAATCAAATTATTTGGTAAAGTAGTTTGAGTTTGAGATTGTATTCTGGTTTTCAATGCATCAAATGGGAACATAACAAAATGTTCCATTACACCAGCAAACGCACCTGCCAATAATTGAGCACCTAATGATGCAGAATCAGGTAAGGCTTCATAATCAATTTCTTCAGTACCAGACATATTTAGTTCTTGTAGAATTTATGTTTTAGTTTTAATGAAATTAAGTATATATTATGCAATTATAATCAACAAAAAAGTATGATTATTATCAATACTTAGAAATGTCGATAATGAATTCGAGTCTATACGAAAATGTTGGAAATATGAAATGGAGATACAATGCAAATAAATATCGATTGGAACTAAAATAATATTAGATTACCCAAACTATTATAATATATCACTACCTTGTCGATTACTTCCTAATGAGTTTTTCAAAATCTTCTAAGTTGAAGGGAAAATTGTAATTGATGCCCTTTACCAGAAGTGAAATTTCTAAACAAGAATAAAATATTTA
Organism: Tetrapisispora iriomotensis; assembly: GCA_003705975.2. NCBI lineage: Eukaryota > Fungi > Ascomycota > Saccharomycetes > Saccharomycetales > Saccharomycetaceae > Tetrapisispora > Tetrapisispora iriomotensis. The sequence goes on along the minus strand of PPKC02000005.1, from coordinate 200,070 downwards.
TAAAATTGAGCCTAGTTTATATAATGAAAATTAAAATTTCTTTAGAGAATAATAGAAGAGAGAAAAAGATCCATTAAAATGAGTGAAAATAGCTATTTAACAAATTATTATACATTTACTACCACTTCAATTGAGTAAGAATGTCTATAACTTTTTAATATCTCTCGTAGCAGGTCCATTACTATTTGTCATGTCAATTAGTCTACTTATTCCCTGTTTCCAATACACAAAGAGAAATGTACAAAGCACTTACTTGCACATAACATAGCAAGAACCAATGTCCCTATACAGTGAAGTGAAGATATTGAAGTGATCAAATGAAGGTTTGTTGTTAATTGATTATAGTGATGCCTGTCGTTAATGTGATAGTTTTCTGAAATTTTTCAATTTTTCTTTTTGACGCTGGATAACAATGAAATTTTTACAAATTAGGAAAACTTCTGACCGTTTTTTACCTAATTAGAATAATTATTGATCTCATGAGGTAATTTTCAGAGTCTTGGATTTAGAATAGGAGGAGGGTTTATTGAAAGTAATAATAGTAAAATTTAGTGATGCTTATATTAATGTCGGAATGAATTGTCGACGACTTAATAGATTTCTATTACTTAATGTCCTATTCAATCTGGATTGATCTAAATATTGATGAAATTATATTTATGAGATTTTGTTAGCGTGTGTGTGTCACTAAATATTTCAATTTTAGAGTCTGTCGTTGGGTAGTTCTTGATGGAATTTCATCAATCTTGAATGACGATGGGTTCCTACTAGTGGGTTTCTATTTCGTAATGGATACTTTTCTTAGTCGCATTCTTTTAAGTGCTGTAATCTGAATTGAGCCTGGTTTTTTTTACTTGAAATGTAGTATGTCTTAGTATTCTCCAATTGGACAATATTTACTTATCTGTTAACAGTCAGCCATATAGGGAAATTAAAATTGACTTTTTGAGGAGGAATTGTTACTCTATGAAATCGGTAGCATTAGATAGTTTACCATGTACTCACTATAGTGACTCAGTTGTGCAGAGAACTGAGAAAGTACGTACCTACATTATGTAATTCATAGAATGTTCTCTTGGATTTGTGTTCTGATATTTATTTTATTTACATAGAGGTCTATATGGTATGTGTTTAATCTGAATCATTATGTGTTTGGTTAAGAAACCTACAGTTAAAGTCTACTGAGACCAATTGCAGCGAAAAAATGAGGGCAAAATAGCAAAACCGTTAATGGAATTCCACAATAACTCATGAATCTTAAGTAAAGTTCGAATTTTGACCTGCCTGCAAATGGAGCACATTCATGCTTATTTTCTAAGTACCATTTCTTTACCTTGTCATTGACTTCCTTTCTATCATCCGATATCCTTAATACTTTTTGCAATAGATATGTTAAAAATGGCTTACACACGACATATTTCCAAATTATTACTGCTGAAACCCCTGTTAATATTCTTGTTATAATTAAGGTATTACTGGACCCTTCTAATTGACCTAATTTACTCACTAATGTTTCCCAGGAGTACTTCTCTATTGCCCAATGAGATAAATCCATTCCTACTAAAACTCCAATAAATGCAACACTATCATCAAAACATGGACATTCGTCAATAGGATTAGAATGATATAATAACATGAAAAGACCCCAGCCGGTACTTATGACTGGATAAATTAGATACTGACTAGTGTGGAAATTCATTGTTTTCAAAATATATGGAATAACTAATCTACCAATAAAACAAATGACTCCAATAATTGCCCCGCTAGCCAAATCCAAGATTCCGTGCATTCCACAATAAACTCTTCCCAATGTCAAAGTAAGATTATAAAAAATCGATAGAAACAAATAAAATAATTTCCAATATATCGAGATAGAATCTTGTTGCCATATCCTCAACAAAAATAATAACGTAACACCAACCGCATTTGCTGTATGGGAACTTGGAGCTCCATATTCCTTCGATGTATATGCACTTAAAGTAATCCTATGAACTGGTGGAGATACGGGTCTTGGTAAACACAAATAATCTTTCAAATATCCACTGAGATAGATTGAATAACCAATTATATATACTAAATCACGTACCAATGGATATTGGTTGAAAAAAACTGGCATTGGTAAGCAAAGAACATAAAATGTGTGTGATGCTAATAATGCAGAATAGGAAAAATAAAAGTCCCAAAACTCCGACCTAAACTGTTTCTGCCATCTTGACAAGTAACTAGATTGCATATCCGTATATTTCAACAACTGATTTCTAAGTTTAAGCCTGAAACTTGACATATGTGGCTTGAAATGAGACTCTGAGTGGTTCCCGGGATCAACTAAGTAGTCTTCTTTGGATCCATAAAAGTCATTTGGATTAGATAGACTTCTAGTTCTTGAAATTTTCGTTTCCATACTTAATCAAGTTTCCACTATCGATGAAATGCTTCTATAATCCCTTTTATATAATTAATAGATACTGAATAGTCATCAATTGAGTATTCTTTAAAAATGAAAGAATCTATACCCGATTTTAAATATAGTTTTTTTCTTGAAATTCCCCTATTTCCATTTTTATATATATACGTTTTTTTTTGATTTTTTCGCCCAGACACACTTAAGATCTGACAGGAAACTAACCGCGAACCAATGTCTCTGACATGTAGCTACCAAAGGTAACACATTGTGAACAAATCATAAAAAATTGTTACATAAATTTAATCAAACTTTTAAAACCTATTCACATCAAGACAATGAAACAAGATAACCTAGTGACACAAATCTGCTGATACTGTACATATACCATGACATTACATTACATTGGCTTGTTTTAAAGTCACAAGTGACAGATGACAGGTATTATGAGATCCTAACATTATAATTAACACCCAAGATAAAGACACAAAATTACCCTCCGTCAATTCGAAAATGACTATGCTGAATGACTGCCCTTCATAAAATAAACTACTTGAGAATAATCCCTATAGAAGTCCTTCTTTTGTTTTGGTCCAAACAATACCAAGACCTTTTTCTCTGAAAGCAACGTACAAGCAAACACAAAACAGCAATTTTGGAATTTTTATTTCTGCACGGTTTGTCTTACAGTGTTTTTACATCTGTTTTCCAAGTTTGTACACCCATTAGTGTGCTAGCAACAATTGCTATTGTGCCAAACTAAGAAAAAACTGTAGAAGCAACCCGAAATGGGCGAGATTATTAATCTCGAAATAATAGGACTCAATTACAAGGAGGAAAATATTTTGGAATCAGAATGCGTCGTAGTCTCTCGGTGACGTTATGTATTTTTTCAATTGATACTCTTTTCTTCTTCTGAAATTTAATTAGAATTGATGTTCTAACGAACAGTAGTTAACAATACCGAAACTTTGGATATATTTTAAAAGTGGTAATTTTTAATTAGTATACCGTATAAGTCAGTGTTCATCGAAGGGTTGATTATTATTAGTTGACTATAAGTTCATTGTTCGAGCTACTGTACAGAGGCATTTCTTTTAGCAAGGTCGCACTGTTAATAGTGACAACTAATATTGTTGATATATTAGGAAATAGGAATCCAGATGAAGTAGAAATCAGATTTATTGATGTATATTTTTTTACATTTATTTATTTTTACCTGTCTATAGGTACATATATATATATATATATATATATGTGTGTATGCGAACACTTTTTCAGTTGTACTCTTTCTATGAAAAGTTTCATTCTTATAAAAATCAAAACAATAGGAGAGAAGTGTGTACATATATCCAATGACAGACGTATTAGACAATAGTTCCAATAACACGGCAGTAACGAACGAGAATTTCCATTCAGAGTTAAAAACCGTTGGATATACTCCGTTATTAAGTAATCATATTAATAGTGTGTATGGAGAGGATAATGATGAGAATAACCAAAACAGTCTTAGTAATACAAGCGATGGTACGAAAATGAATACATCGACATCGTCAATCTCATTGGAAAACAAGAATACAGATGAAAGCAATATTGAGAAACATAATATGAATTTATTGACAGTTGAGAGTCCAAATTTGGATCTGGAACCAACCGATATATTGAGTTTTCAACATATGAAGGTTGGAGATGAAGTTAATTTCAAATTTGATAATTGTATCCCAATTAAGATTGTCATAGTCGGTGATGCATCTGTGGGTAAAACGTCTTTACTTTTAAATTATATTAAACATAATGATAACAAGCAGATATCTATTGATGAAACCGATATACCAAATGTGTTAGATGACTACAGACATTATGTTGATGGTCCGCAAAACAAACAAATAGAATTTTCACTTTGGGATGTATCAACAGAAGAGAAAGATGACGTTTTTAGACCATTTGCATATAATGCAACGGATGTTACATTTGTATGTTATTCAGTGGACAACCAAGCTTCGTTAATAAATGCAGAGAACGTTTGGGTTCCTGAAGTAAAACATTTTGCCTCAAATACGCCTATTATTTTGGTTGGTCTAAAGAAAGATTTATATTATGATAAAGAATTGGATTCTGAAGATGATCTAGTCGATTGTAAGGATGCCGATGAGGTCTATAGAAACCTGAAATTGAATGGTCATATTCAAGTCTCATCAAAACATGAATACAACATAAATGAATTATTTAACAACACAATCAATTTGGTTATTAATAAAAAGTTGGCTGAAATCCAAGAACCTTCTGATATGATGAAAAATATATTTCCATCCAAAACAAAGAACTCAAAGAAAAAAAAGAAGAAGTCAAAATGTACAATCTTATAAGAAACAAAGGGCGAGTAACTCATTATCGATACCCTAATTTAATGAGATATCCCAATAATATTTGCATTCACCAGCTATGATAACATGAACAATACTACGATATAAATGACTAATGATATTTATCAGTTAATAATTAATATAATATATTCCCTAATAAAATAATTTTAAAACAGTTCCTTGAATACCTGATTACTATTTTCTTAAACATGAACTTTTTATTTTTATGACTGTTCTGTTTCGAAAAACCCAAACATTTTATAAAATAATAATAATAATTATTTTAAAAAAAAACAAAAATATCAGACTTGAAGCGGATTGAAATTTTTTTAAAAAATTTAGGAAAAGATCAATCATTTGTCTGTGAAATAATTCTTTCTCTAAAATCAACTTCGCTCTCACCAGTAATTGTCTCACGGGAATAATACTTCCTTCTAAAATTAATGTTTCTAGGCAGGGATTCTTTATTTTCCTCTTCAGTTTTCGCCTAATTAACACCAAGCTCAACAGACTATTTTCCCAAGTCTTTCCCAAAATCTAATTCTCATCTCATTTGAGATGAGAATCAAAATGATGCTTCTAATTAGCTTTCTCTAAATCTGTCCCATGCATTTTGAACAAATCGCTATTATACCTATCTTCGAATTTTTCTCCTAGCAGTGCACAAGGACTAATTAACATAGAACCCAATTGAATAATTTATTTCACAGTAGGACTTGAATAATAAATCAGCTTTTATAAGTAAACATATACATTTATATATATATAGTGTTATATAATTTTATGTGTAATCCTTATTAGTTTATTAGAATAACCAAATAACATCACACTAATCCAATATACCACAATGGAAAACGATAGAGGTCAATTAGTATGTTAAAATTATGAATAAAAATGAATATATGATAATTTTTAAGATTTAATGATTTTAAGGAATATAGCATTGTTGTGAACCACTAAATGGAATACCACTGCTCGGTAGATAAGAGTATAAAATATAATAAATATGAGTGTCTATATTGACAATAAATAAATACTGAATAATGTTTGGTATTTGTAGAACCAACCTGCAGATATAAAAATTGGAATCAAATAGAACTAATATGAACAGAGTTGATATGTCTTTCAGTTCAAGAAATTTGAAGTATTTGGTGGTAGATTTAACTGTTTATTATCAATGAATTCAAATAGTAATACGTTTGCAATTATAATGATTTCACAATATCATGAAGTCTCGAATTGCAATCTGCATACATTAATTTGAACTACACCATCATTTGAAATCTCTAGACTGTTGAATTGAACCATATTGTTTAAATCTACAAACGCTACTGCACAATTCATTAAATTCGATAAAATATTCTACAATTTTACTATTCTAAGTACTTTTTACTAACTACTGAATGTATTCTATATTATTGAATGAAATTTATGTGACTTTGATAAATTCATGAAATATCTAGATTATTACATCTACTTTTTTTACAGGTCGAATTATACGTTCCAAGAAAGTGTTCTGCCACTAACAGCATTATTAAAGCTAAGGACCACGCTTCCGTTCAAATCAACATTGCCAAGGTTGATGAAGAAGGTAGAGCTATCCCAGGTGAATTCATCACCTACGCTTTATCAGGTAAGATTAGAGGTAGAGGTGAAGCCGATGACTCTTTAAACCGTTTAGCTCAAAACGACGGTTTATTAAAGAACGTCTGGTCTTACTCCCGTTAAGATGCATAAAGAAATATTTTATATCATAATTTATGAATGATTCATTCACATTTAAGGTCTTTTTATATATTATCCTAAATATCTAAAATATTTTTTTATATTATTAAAATAATAAAACTCCAATCACAAAATTGGTATTTTCATTAGTATCAAGCTTTTATCTCTACTAGATAACAGCCTAGTTATCCTAAATATTATTACTGTCATCTTAATATAGTTGACACTTATATGTATATGTATATGTATATAGCGTGTCTACTCAATAGATCTTTTCTTACGATTTACCCGGGATTGCAAACTCAATTGTCAACTGAAAATAATTAAGAAAAAAATTTTCTTTGTCTTTGAACGCGTTTTTCACTTTTGCAAGCAGAGAAAAAAATTCTAATGAGATGAGATGAAATTTTATGCAAATGAAAAAAATATTAGTGTAATTTAACTGCAACTTTTTTTCTTACAGTAACTAAGAGTCTAATCAAACTCTGTTAAATATATTTTTACTTGTCTGTGAAAAATCTTTCACTTCGTTGTCGAAAGGTATACTGCCAAATGTAAGATATCCCATCAAATAAAATTTATTATACCTACAGGTAATACTGTATCTCTCTCTTTGTATTCTTTTAACCTCTATCTAATCTATATATATACATCGATATCTTCTTGATTAAGTTTATATATTTATATATATATTTTTATTTCTTGTTTCTTTTAATTTGTATTCTTCTTTTTTATTCTAACTATACATAGAAGTTTAATAGAACCATAAGTCACTATTAATATATAAGATGTCTGCTGAAGGTATTTCTGAAGTTGAAGAAAATCAAATCCAAACCAACTATGACAAAGTTGTCTACAAGTTCGATGATATGGACTTAAAGGAAGAATTGTTGAAGGGTATTTACGGTTACGGTTTTGAAGAACCATCTGCTATTCAACAACGTGCTATTTTACCAATTGTTGAAAAACACGATGTCTTAGCTCAAGCTCAATCTGGTACTGGTAAGACTGGTACTTTCTCCATTGCTGCTTTGCAAAGAATTGACAGTTCTATTAAGGCCCCACAAGCTTTAATTTTAGCTCCAACCAGAGAATTAGCTTTACAAATTCAAAAGGTTGTTATTGCTTTAGCTTTCAACATGGATGTTAAAGTTCATGCTTGTATTGGTGGTACTTCTTTCGTCGAAGATACCGAAGGTTTAAAGGATGCCCAAATCGTCGTCGGTACTCCAGGTCGTGTTTTTGATAACATTCAAAGAAGAAGATTCAAAACCGACAAGATTAAGATGTTCATCTTAGATGAAGCCGATGAAATGTTATCTTCCGGTTTCAGAGAACAAATTTACCAAATTTTCACCATGTTACCACCAACTACCCAAGTTGTCTTATTATCTGCCACCTTACCAAAGGATGTTTTAGAAGTCACCACAAAGTTCATGAGAAACCCAGTCAGAATTTTAGTTAAGAAGGATGAATTAACTTTAGAAGGTATTAAGCAATTCTACATTAACGTTGAAGAAGAAGAATACAAATTCGATTGTTTAACCGATTTATACGATTCCATCTCCGTTACCCAAGCTGTTATTTTCTGTAACACTAGAAGAAAGGTCGAAGAATTAACTCAAAAATTAACTGAGAACAACTTCACCGTTTCCTCCATCTACTCTGATTTACCACAACAAGAAAGAGATGTTATCATGAAGGAATTCAGATCCGGTTCTTCCAGAATTTTAATCTCCACTGATTTATTAGCTAGAGGTATCGATGTTCAACAAGTTTCTTTGGTTATTAACTTTGACTTACCAACCAACAAGGAAAACTATATTCACAGAATTGGTAGAGGTGGTCGTTTCGGTAGAAAGGGTGTTGCTATCAACTTTGTTACTAACCAAGATGTTGGTGCTATGAGAGAATTAGAACAATTCTACTCTACTCAAATTGAAGAATTACCAGCTGATGTCGCTGAAATGTTCTCTTGAGTATAATGGTTTTAGAAGAAAAAATTAATATATTTGTTTAGCTGTTTATCACCTTATTTTTTTAATGTTATTTAAATAAGTGTGTAATATTTGTTTAATCATCTTTAAATAAGTAATAAATTCAATTTAAAGTAGATTATTAGATTTGAAATTTATAGAAAAGTTCGTCAATACTATTCAATGGCAAAGTGCTTAAGTAACTCATATAAATTGACTTTACCTAAGTTTCAATTGTTACTTAGGATAGATCATATTGACAATGTATAATTAACTATACTGTTGTCTATGGTTGTTGTAACTGTATACCATTGATAAAATGTGATAGCGACATAGTTGATAATTCTTAATAATGAAAAATTTTAAGTAGCGAATTGAACTAAGACTACTGAAAATGAACAAGCTCATCGCAAAATCAATTTGCCCATGAACAGTTTAAAGAGCAAGAACAAATGACTATATAAAAATGCATATCTTCCAAATTGAAGAGGTGATGAAACTTAAGTCTTGTTTGATTAAGAAACACTAATTGAAATAAAAAAACATTAAAGATGTCATCAAATTTGAAATTAAACAAAAATCAAAATGTTCAAAAAGCATTACAATCATTAATTAACCGTCAACAAACTGATGAAAAACTAGCAAATGACAAAAACATTCATGTTCAAATTATAATGGGGAAACCAATGGGTATCACCAAGGATTTTATTCCTAGAATTATACCTCTGTCATCATCAAAAATGAGCTTACCAAGCAACTTGAACATACTTTTGATTACCAAGGATCCATCCCAATTATACAGAGAAACCATATCAAAATATGACACTACATCAGAACTATTTAAAGAAATAATAAGTGTTAAAAATCTGAAACGTCGATTCAGAGGTGCCAAATTAAATCAATTATATAAGGAATTTGATTTAGTGGTGGCAGATTATAGAGTGCATCATTTATTACCACCTATTCTAGGCAATAAGTTTTACAATAGCAATAAGAAACTACCATTTGTAATTAAATTTTCCAAGAAAGAAAAATTGAGATTTCAAAAACAAGAAGAAGAATGTGATCCAAAATATGTTAGAGCTCAAATTAGAAATATTTGCAAAAATACATCATATGTTCCTAACAATGATAACCTTGTTAGTGTGAAAATTGGTTTATTTGGAGTTCATTCAGTTGGAGAAATGGCAGAAAATATTAATGATGTAGTTTCATTTTTGCTAGATAAATCCAAAAAGCCCCAAGGCGGTGTTATCAAAGGTGGAATAAATTCTATATTTGTAAAATCAAGTAATAGTGCAAGTTTACCTATTTACGAAAAACCAACTACTGTATTAACTGACGATAATGCCCCATTAAAATTATAGCGGTAAAATGACATTTTCATAGACCCCAGGTATAATTTCTTGAATGCCACTATCCATTGGGTTCAAAATTCAGTCGGTCATTGATGGTATACACGCTAACTGAGTACATTATATAGTTAAAGAAAAATAAAAACCGACTGCATCTATTTTCGAGGACGATTATTGAAAATATGTTGCATTAAACATATGTTACTTATTAATTGAAACATTCTAATATTTTTTTAACAATTATAAAAGAATAGTATTATTAAATTATTTACTGTCGTTTTTTCAATTAAGGCAGATGTCTTCCGTATAAAGAGATCGCGCTCTGATGTACCCAAAAACAATTAAAAGCATATAGAAAACAGTACATGTTACTTCTTCTAGAAAGTTGCTTTAACCAATAATTCCACAGTTATAGGCCAACAATAAACTAAATAAGAGTGATTTATCATTTACATATCTCAAGAATTAATACCTTTACTTTTAGAAACTATTTTGTATCTTTCAAATCGAATTGAAGTTCAAAATAACACTAATCAATTTTTATCGTTGAATTATTGTTAACAAACAGGCAGTTGTACTATTATTATTAATTCAATAGGTCATTACTTCTTATCGATATATCTGCTATTATAATAATAATATTTAAGAAAATGAAATGATACTTAAAAGTTTTGGCTACTATTTATTTGGTACCGCAATATATCTCTGGATATTATATCATACCTTTGAGGAAGAGTTGAAATATTTTAAATTGGAAAAGTATTTATTCAAACAATCTGAACAAATACTTTCTAACTACAAATTTTCAAGAAATAGAAACATTTACTCAGACTTAAAATTATCGACAAATACATATGATTCTAACGTAGTAGAAAAGTTTCCAAATATTAAGGAAAAGATTTTGCAAAAAGAAAATGCCACTTTGTTAATGCTGACTAGAAACTGGGAATTGAAAGAGGTCCTTAAGTCTATGAGATCATTAGAAGATAGATTTAATTGGAGATATAATTATGATTGGATTTTCATGAATGATGTGCCGTTCACTTTGGAATTTATGGAAGCTACTACTGTAATGGCAAGCGGGAAGTGTCAATATGTAACAATACCATCTTCGAATTGGGATCGACCTTCTACAATTAACGAGACAAAATTTGAGGAGGCGTTGGAAAGAATGACTGATAATGATGTGATATATGGTGGATCTAAATCTTACAGAAATATGTGTCGATTCAATTCAGGATTTTTTTACAAGCAAGAGATCCTAAATAACTATGATTATTACTTTCGAGTTGAACCTGATGTAGAATACTTCTGTGACTTCCCGTATGATCCTTTTAAACTAATGAGAGAAAAAAAAAAGAAGTATGGATTTGTCATCGCCACTTATGAGTATGAAGAAACTATACCCACATTATGGGATAATGTTGAAACTTATATAAGCATGAAAGCAAATTCTACAGATATTGATATGAATACAAATGCATACAATTTTATTACAGATATGAGCACTATAGGGCAATATGGCCTTGGACGAGGAACCACCTGTGACTATAATATGTGCCACTTTTGGTCTAATTTTGAAATTGGAGACTTGAACTTTTTTAGAAGTTCTAAGTATCAAGACTTTTTTGATTACCTTGATTCGACAGGTGGGTTTTATTATGAAAGATGGGGGGACGCACCAGTACACTCAATTGCCGCTTCATTGCTTTTAAACAAAGACGAGATTATTCATTTTGATGAATTAGGTTATATTCATACTCCCTTCATGACCTGTCCTAGTTCATATTATTGCAGAATCTCTCAAAGATGCCAATGTAATTATGATGATGAAAATAATATAGCAATTTCCCTTAATAGTTGCTTAATGAGATGGTGGAAGAATGGATCCGGAAAATATTTCACCAAAGACAATTAGATGAACATAGAAATATACATACGCTTATAAATAACTAAGTTAAATAAACAAAATGAGAAAAGTATTTAAACTTCGCTAGTTTCATTAATTGATCTTTTCTTAGACAGGAAGATCTTCTCTGAGAATATTACTCTAATACAATTATTTACTCTACACAAAATTATTCTTTCAAGCATTTTTCATGTTTTTTATTAACGTTTCTAATTTACTATGTCTATATTTTTATCGAACTTGGCCAAAATGCTCAATATAACGTTTCTAAATTAGATAATTCTTTTAGGATTCTTTCCAATTCGTCATCAGAAATTTTATTAGTTAAACTTGGAATCAAAGTCTTTGCTTCATCAGCTGTATCGCATGCTAAAGAACCCAATTGAGCCACCTCAAATGGATGCAATCCTGTACTTTTCAAAAGTTGAATAACAGCCCCAACAGTTTCTTGATCTCTAAATCTAGAAAAGTTAGTCAAATATTCCATCGAGTTCTTTAAATCTTTATTATTACCTCCGGTCGTCTGTTCTAACAGTAAGTCCAACGATTCTAATTCTTTCTCACGAGTTTCAGCTTGCATAAATTCTTTCTCTTCATCATTTTCATCATCATTACTATTATTCAACTTACCCTTTTGTTCTTTTTTAAAAATCCTTCTACGCTCGATCAAAGCTTCTTTGATCAACAAACGAGATTCACTCAAGTTCAACGCTATTAGTTCTTCCATTTCACCTTGATGATTAATTTGTTGTAATTGAAATTCTGGCCCTAATTGTAAAGTGGCTGCATTTTCTTCTTCCTCCACCTTTTTTAATCTTCTTATCTTGGTTTGATTCGATGTCGAAATATTCATTTTAAATTATTTTATTATTATTAATGAAAGGATATTCTCCAAAAAAATGTATTGTATATTGAAAAATTATTTCTATGCAGTTAAACGTTATATTCTTAATATTTTTTGTATTAATCAAAACAAATAAACCACACACAACCAATAACTTATTTGATAACCTATTCTTACAACCTGTATAGCACTCGAGTCTTAAACTATCTATCAAAATATAGCAATAGATTTGTCATAGAATGTAATTATAAAATTATGGTTAGTGATTTTTTAATTGTGAATTTTATATTGGCAAAATATTTAAAACATATACAGATATTTTCCATGTTGAAAAATATCAAAAAACAAAAGATCATTAATCACGAAAGAAACACTTACATAAAAAAATTTAACCACTGACTTTAGTGGAGAACAGTGACTGGACACAAAAATGGCAAGAGCTTCGGCGGTTAAAAAAAAAGGTCACAAAAAAATTGGAGTAAAAAATATTGTAAAAGAATAATATATATAGAGGACAATAAAGAGGTTTTTAATTGAAAAGGATAATTCTCTTCTCTAATTGAATAGTTCATTTTTAATTTGACCTTTTTTATTTTTATGTGGTTGAGCTAAATAATGAACATTTAGCTATATAATGTTTTACATTAACATATTGAATATATATATGGTCATGAATATGATAATGAACAGAAATATGGATATTTTAATGGATATGGATATGGATATGGATACTAGTTTTTTTGATAGTGTGCTTGATTTTATTATTGATTTTTTGAACGATTCACTCCAACTTGCAGGTTTATGAGATGCTATTTTTGAACGCAACATTTTCCCAAGAACAAACTCCCGTTAAAATTTTTATTTTTGCTTCAATTCTTACGACTAGTTAATAAATTGACTCTCAATAAGTTATACACACAAGAAGTACATTGGCATGATATATTGACATTATTCACTGATTTAATTGAAATTTACAATTCAATTTCGACTGACTTTCCGCTATTCGTTATCAAGGCTACAAGAATATGTAATATACTTAGAACATTCGAGTTATATTAATCAACAATAAATACATACCGTTTTATTCTAATTGTTTGAATATATTTGTGGATTGAACTTGGCCCATGTTATAACCTTGAGCAGTAAATATGTGTCGTTTTGCTTTATTTGAATATTAATTGAATTATTTAAAAACAAAAATACAGCCATTGGAAGGGTATTTCAAATTTTTAGATGAAATTTTCAATTCCTTCTCTGAAAAATATTAGCAGTCAGGGCACAAAATGTACCCCTTAGAATTGTTTCAATCGTAAGATGACAGTTTAGAATTAAGGGAACACCTCAGGTAAGTAACTTCGTCTCTTTTGGTTCTCAGGCTAAGATGATAGAATATAGTTAAGAGTGTCAAAGGTCACTAATACCAAATTACAAAACCCCTCCCTCCCCTCTCTGTCGTCCTCATCAACTTTTATCTGAAACATACAAGGCAAACCCTAACAAGTGTATTTTGCAAGCGGTGTTTTTAATAAACAAAATTTCTAGTTTTCCGACTCTTTTTAGTGGTTTTTTATAATCTTCCACCACTCCTGGTCATCGTTGAAATATTGAATAGTGTCTCACAGTTTCAAGCTACTGGTAAGGCAACTATGCAATTGTCATTGAAGAAGCTATGAATGAAATTGATGATATTATGGAGGGCATTTCTTGTTTTTTTAAAAGCCATAATCTAAAAAGTTTAAATGCTGTTTAGTCGGGGGTCTCTTCACAGTTCGGTTTTCTTGGCTCTCTTCTTCTCTTCTCAATTTGTCCTAAAGGATTCCGATTTTTCATGCCAGCTACATTTTCAAAGCTTGACATTGAAAAAAAATTAATACACTTGACAAAACAAAAAAATCAACTTCAATAATCCAATTTTAATAGTTTTGCTATTGTGTTAGAAACACAAACTTAATATTTACAAGTTACATATATCATAGCCATAAACAATTTATAATTAATCTAGTATTTAATTGTCCTGGATAGTTTGCAGATACATTATTTTCAAACAAATCTATAAGTACATCCTAAATTTATTGTCAAAAATACTATAGTTTTCTTTTGCCCATCAATTTACAAGTTAAAGAAAAAAGAAGTAACACCATTATCCACTGATATAGCATAATAATAAATTCCCAAGAAAGATTAAATCAAATAACAATTGATTTGGTATATATTTAACAAGCAATCTTAGTATAATAGAGATATTTTCCTAAACGATTTGAAGAATATTTTTAGAACCATCAGATAATTTGACATGTTAGGAAAGACAAGCATCAGAGAATTTAAGTTAGTCGTAGTTGGTGGGGGTGGTGTTGGTAAATCTGCATTGACGATTCAATTGATTCAATCTCATTTCGTTGATGAATATGATCCTACAATCGAAGATTCCTATAGAAAGCAAATTGTCTTAGATAATGACGTCTCTATTTTGGATATTTTGGATACTGCCGGTCAAGAAGAATATTCTGCAATGAGAGAGCAATATATGAGAACAGGTGAAGGTTTTCTGTTGGTCTATTCTGTCACTTCAAGAAATTCATATGAAGAATTAATGAGTTATTATCAACAAATCCAAAGAGTCAAAGACACCGATTATATACCAATTGTTGTTGTTGGAAACAAATCTGATTTGGAAACAGAAAGACAGGTTAGTTATGAAGAAGGTTTGACTTTAGCCAAACATATGAATGCGCCTTTTCTAGAGACATCAGCCAAACAGGATATCAATGTCCAAGATGCATTTCATGAATTAGCACGTCTGGTAAGAGACGAGGGTGGTAAATATAACAACCAAAATATGGATCATTTAGATGATCAAATTGAGGAAAATATTAGCCCTGCACAAAATACAGAAATGGGATTGAAAAATAATGTACAATCAAAGGCTAACGATGACATGGCAATGAACAACTCTAATAATACCAATGCTAATATTATAAACAATTCTGAGAACAATATGAATAATGGAGGTGAACAAATTGCTGATAACATGCATACCACAACTACTAACTCCATGCAACACAACGAAAATAATCAAAACATGGCTTCAGGGAACAAGTCCTCAAAAGCTCAAAATCAAAATACTGGAAGTAATGCTAAAAAGACAAGAGAAAATCAATCCAAATCAAGCTCCTCTGCACCAGCTGATAAGTCTAGTGGAGGTGGCTGTTGTGTTATATGTTAATATCTAAAATTATACATTAAAAATAACCAAACAAATTTATTAATAAATTGATATTTATCTCGGTAAATAACCACATTTCGCTTTTGTACAATTACAATTAAGAATAAAAACTTTAACAGTATCTCACTTGACATTCGAAGTAAGTAATATCAACATTCTATTTTCAAAATAACTTTTTACAAACTTTTCGTTATTCTGTATTTACAAGAGATATCATCAGAAGAATATTTTTTGTCACCTGTGCAATAAATCTTGAATTTCCAATACTAATGGAACTCCAAAGTAGCAACAGATAGGTATACTTTGAAAGCAAAGTCATCATATTCATTCATCTGCTATAAGACAGTTTCAGACCTCTTTTTAAAGTACTTCAAAGTAATTAGCGAATCGAATGATTGTGATCTGGTTAAGTCATTTCAATTTTGATATGTTGTAATCCGCCAGTTTTTGGTCGATTCTTTTCTTACTCAATTAGTCAAAAAGCTCAGCGCCAAGATTTTTCTGATAATAATTTTTCAATGAGCTTTTTATAGAATGAGTTATGAAATGATCTCAATAAATTACATAAAAGCTGGAGTATAAATTTATAAAATGGGTTTATATTAATTCAAATATTAAGTAGCTAGGACATCAATATAAGTGCACAAAAGTTTATATATCATGGATATTTGCAACATTCCAAATATCTTCAAAAGAGATGATATTGTGAGCACAGCAGAGAGTTTTAAAAGTTGGGACACATGTATGGATAACAAAGTATGTAAGATCATTGCTATCGTAGGTATATGTTTGGCATCACTTACTGCTTTATGGCTACTAGGTGCCGTATTGACTTGTTTCAGACAAGGTGTTACAGGGATTGCTGAATTTATTTGTTGGTGTTGTCAGTGTAACAAAAGGAGCCAACCACCACCAATGAATGATAACTATATGCAAAATAGACCTGCGATGCCACCTTCGACGGTAATATACCAACCAATAAAACCTCCACAGAGTGCTTATTACAGAAATGATAAGGAGGAATATTATGATGAAAATGTCTCAAAGGATGTATATGAATTAGAACAAGATTTTGATCTGGAAAAGCAAAAGATGAGATCTAAAGCAACACAACTCAATTCGAATTCTAGAAATCAAAGCCCTGTAAGGCTGCCTGCAACAACATATGATAACTCAAATGGAAACAACTCGATAGGCACAATGCCTGGTGCATTTAGTAGTAGAGATGCATTTATGCGTAATAGTAACTTCTCATCCGAATTTGTTAACCCAAGTCAAGAACAATTTGATCAAAATGATGCATATGGAGCAGTTCTTAATAATAATTCTGATGGGTATAATTATGGAAATAATTATCGACCTAACCCACAGCATAGAACCCCTTATCCGGAAGACGGTACCCAGACGAGGTATAACTACTATTATAATAATAGATATTGAGATCACATAGTAATCAGAAGGGAATAAGAGTTTAGAGTTTACTATGGTGGACATTCATCAGATGATTATCTAACTTCAATTGGATTTATTTTGCATTTGTTTCAAGAAAACATATATTAAGTTATTTTCGGCGAGTAATGGGTAAATAAGGGCTTTCTTTTGATAAGAAGTTTTGAAAATAATATTTGATATTGTATATATATATAAACATGAATGTATTTGTTTTTTTTTAATTAATATATATAGACCTTTTTCATGTTCCAAAAATGCTCTGATATGACGTATATATCATACCAACACCACCAAAGGTGATTAATGTGACATCAAGTAGAATAAGCCAAATTTTATTTAGCTTTTTCGATTGTGGAATGCTGTAGCTTTTCAAATGCAACATGGGTGGATACATGTAGACCAAGGGAATACATGCAAATGAACCAATAAGGGATACAAATTTGTCCAAGTCATCATAGCCAAAATAAGCAATGAGGATAACAAATCCAACAATGAACATCCTTAAAGTATTTTTACGCCATTTAACTCTCCAATCTAACTTACCTGAATTATTTCTGCAAGTTTGAGATGAATTTTGGACTTTTCTATATCTAGGAAAAATTCTATTCTCAATGATTTTTATTGCAGGAAATAATTGCAGAGGTGTCGATAAAAGAATTGCTGTCGAATATAGCAATTGAACCATGTTTACAAATACATTTGATTGTGGCAAATTCAATAAAACAACCGTTTCAATATATTTACCATATGCCATATAACCAATGGTACCAATCAAAATGAAAAGAACTGTTGCAGTTAAGATCACAAGCGCTAAAACAGTGGGGAAATGTTCAGGATGTCTCATTGAATCTTGAATTGGAATAATCAAACCAATTCCTTCAAATGCAAAAATTGCTGTACCAATGAATATTGTCCATGATTTTGAATTGAAGCCGAACAAAACACCAACTTCTGGTTTGAAATCTAAGTCTAATAATAAATGCTTTACACAGAAAAAAAGAACTATCAATAAACCTCCCATAATAAAAAAATTTGCCATTAAGGATGGTAAAGATAATTTAGAAACATTTCTAACAAATGATAATGGAATGAAAATTAGCAACTGTAAAATCATCAAATGAATAAGTTTCAAATCTTCAATACCAAAAACATTTGAAAAAAAAGCCTTTAAATTTTTGGCACAGAAGATCACATAAGCCCCAGAAAAACCTAGTTGGGTTAAAACTAGGGATGCAAGAATAATGATTCTCATCCAATTTCCATATAAAGTAAGACCAATTTCACCAAAAGATGAAACACCAGTAATCTGCTTTGATCTAATTAAAATATAGTAACACCAGTAAGAGTACACACCAAAAAATATTAACATGCATATAGAAAATGCTAACCCACCATTGGAAAATGCATTTGGCAGAAATAATATACCAGTACCAATGAATGACTTTAATAATAGTAAAAATGCTTTGGCTGTCGGTGTTTTACCCTTGGCTGTTTGAATCATAGGTTTACTCAGCCCTGCTCCTCTTGCTATACGATTAGCAATTCTCTCTGAAAGCAATGGTGTAATTTCTAACTGTTCTTGAGGAGCTTCTAAGCCCTGTTTGTCTGATTCAGATATAAAATCATCTTCAAATGATTCCCCAGCGAAATGACCATATATATACAAAAATTCCAAGAAATTTCTTGTTAAAAATGGGATCCTTACATTATAATCATCTGTTCCAGAAATGGATCCATATTCGTGAGAGTTAGTACTAAGCGTTTCAACATGAGATTCATCATTTGAACTCGCAGTATCTAAAGAATTATTCAGAAACCGTTGACCAGATCTCAATTTATTAACAATGAATTCTCTTCGAAATCCACCAGGAACATTTAGACCACTTGCGGTAGATTGTTTCCTCACCCTATCTCCATTTAGAATTAGATTATCCATAGACTTTGTTCTCACCAAAGAGGGCTTATGAGAATTCGATGCATTGTTATCATTTTTTTTCACCAAATTATATAATTCTCTTGTAATATCTCCTCCTTCACTCTTAATGTTCGAATCGGAAATTTCATCATAAACAGCTTCTTGTGAATTACCGCTATCTGTATTCGTAAAACCAGTTGATGGAACAAAACTTTCCAAATATTCACTATTAGAATTAAAATTGGGATTGTTATTAGCTTGCTGTATGTCTAAATTTAAATGACTACAGTTTTCAGATTTTGAAACACTACTGGTATGTGAGGAAGTTCTAGAAAATCTCCTTGCAGCAGCAGTTGTATTCAAATAATTGTTTCTCAAACTATTAATTATAACATCTTCACGATTCGGCTCTGTAGTTTTAAAATTAGGTGAAACAACATCTATTAAAGTATGGGTTGAATGTGTAACACCACTATTATTCGGGTTTATGTTAATAGCATTGCTATGCGGTGGAATGTTGGGTTTATCGTTGTTATATCGTCCACTAAAAGAACCCCTAGGTGTTTGAATAAATTGTGTATTACTTAATTTTCTTTTCATATTGTTCTCTGGAACCTTCAACGAATGTGTCCGTATACTACCAGATTCAGCATGATGTCCCATATTATTCATCGTAAAATTCAATTATGTTGCAAACAAATAATATACTGAAAGGACAATGAAAAAAACCACGAAGTGAACCAATAACAATCTTAAACAACAAATGAGGAACCTTTCTTATCTAACCTAAATACTCCGATAAGTATTCTATTTGCACTTTGTTGAAATTATTGATTGGTAAAAATGAGTTGATCAAATAGGTAAAAATGAAATCAAATATCCTTGCATCTAAAATGACAACAAATTTTGATAACCTCACCACCCCGTTAAACCATAAAAATATATCCAGAAGTAATCAAAAACACTAGAATAAATCACTAATTATTACTTGAAACTTATCCTCTTATATACATAAAATATTTTCAAGGCTAGATATAGATCCTTTATTATTTAGTATTAATGTTTCTTAATTGAGATAGCTTGAAATTCTAAAATAATGTTAGCGACACACACATTTATTATTAGAAATAGCAAACCTTACAACAAATATCAGTTAACTGCAACTTCTTGTAAGAGATATTCTTTTTATGGATGAATTTGGTTTGTATTAAAAGGTGAAAGGAGAACAAATAAGAGTAATTCTGATATTCAGGTTGCTATTTCCACATATTAGCTATTTCTATATTGATTTTGTAGGACATATTACCTAATTGTTTGGAACTCATATGGAAATAAGGTTATAGATTTTAACTGATTTTGTGTATGATAAGATGTCATTTAATGATATTGAAGCACAGAAAGGTTCTATTGAAGGAGATGGAAGGTTTGAACCGGACGTCATTGATCAGACTGAGACGTCTAGGATAGTGGAATTAATTAATCAGATAAAATTTCTGAAGAGAGAAGTCAGTAAAATCGGTACGGCTAATGATAATGTTCAGTTAAGGAATGATATCGAGCAGAAATTGATACCATCGATTAGAGAAAGATGTAATGTAATTGAGAGCACGTTTGAGGATGATCGGAATGCCAATAATGTACAGAGATTATCTCAGGAAGTTAAAACTAGGATGCGGAAAGTATATCGTGAACAAGTGATATCAGATTTTAAGGCCTTAACACAGAGGTATGATGAGTTAAAATCGAGGAATAAGTTAGAATCAATTTTAAATAATAGAAAGTCTTATGTCGATAATTCAATAGCATACAACACAGATACAGACACAACTGTGTTTTCTATGAATCAACAACAACAACAACAACAGCTGCAGCAGCAGCAACAGCTACCTAATCAGCAAGAACGACAACGTTTACTGGATGAGGAGGAATTAAGTTATCAATCAATTATACAGCAACAACGTAGCGATGAGATTAACACAATCAGAAATAAGGTTGGTGAAGTTAATACAATATTCAAACAGCTTGGGGAACTAGTTTCTGCACAAGGTGAGAATGTTGATACTATAGACAATAACTTGAACAAGTTAACAGATAACTTACAAGTAAGTAACAAAGCATTGAACAAAGCAGAAGAATCACAAAAAAAGAAGAACAGATGTACTTTTATAATCCTAATTGTTCTATTAGTTTTAACATTACTAGTAGTATTGTTATCAAGCTAGAATAAAATACTAGCTTAAAAAGAAAGATCGTTTAACTGAACAGATGAACACGGCAGGACGTAGTAGCCATAACTGGATAGACATTGATTTATGTGCACTTACTAATGTGCTAGTATATAAATATCACAATATCAGTGATCATTCTTACATATTTTATATTCCTGCTGACATTGCATTGTATAGGGGTCTTGAACTTCTTTTTGAAACAGATATTTTTTTTCAGTGTAGGTACATAATTAAGATTCAAAAGAGCGATATTGTTGAAAAATTGAATTTAATAAATGATATTTACAAGCAAGTAATGCCATAAGAATGTCAGTTTAATGCAATTAATCAGTGACCTACTGTATACATGTTTAGCTGATAAGGTAAGTTAAATAAATATCATATCTTTGGAGACCATTGTTGAATTTTTATCTTATACATCAAATATTTACTTGGTATATTGAATAACTGAATTCAAAAAATTGTTATCACCGAACCTTTAATTGATTGAGTAGATATATATTTGAAAAGGCAAGATGAATATATTGGTGTCATACAATCCTGACAGAAGGATTGCTATTGTATCAAATTCGTTTGCTCTTGTCTTAAGGGCTGTTAAAAGAAAAAACACTGATGACAGGCATGCAAAACAAGGTGCTTGTGCTGTTGAATTGATACCAAAAAGCGAGTTAAAAGAACAAGGTTATAAAAGATTATCAAAACGTGAAGTTTTTGGGTTTATTGGTTTATTAGAAATTGATGGTTTGATATTCATTGGTACTATCACTGGGAAATCAAAAGTGGCACAACCAGTTCCTCACGAAACCGTTAATAAAATTCATGCTATTGATTTTTTCTGTTTGAATGATTCACGTTGGGATTATGTAGAGATTAATTCGTCAGGTTACGCAGTTATATCTGAAAATGATTCAACAGAAATTCAAGAGTCAACTCCAAAACATCCATGTCATGAAATAAGAAAATTGTTGTCAAACGGATCTTTCTATTATAGTTCTGATTTTGATTTAACTTCAACTTTACAGAATAGAGGATTTATAAACCATTCTTTAAGTTCAGATAATTTTGAAGAAGAATATATGTGGAATTCTTTTTTGATGAAAGAAATGATTACCTATAGAGATAGACTTGATGTAAACTCTAGACAGATTCTAGATGATGAGGGCTTTTTAACAACAGTAATTCGTGGTTTTGCTGAAACTTTTGTTACAAATATCAAAAATTTGAAAGTTGGCCTTACAGTAATTTCCAAACAGAGTTGGAAAAGAGCAGGTACCAGATTTAATGCAAGAGGTATAGATGATGAATCTAATGTCGCAAACTTTGTTGAAACTGAATTCATCATGTTTTCTAACCAATACTGCTATTCGTTTACTCAAATTAGAGGTAGTGTACCTATTTTCTGGGAACAAGATACAGCTTTGATAAACCCTAAGGTTACAATCACAAGATCAGTTGAAGCAACCCAACCAGTTTTTGATAGTCATTTCATTCGTTTAACCAACAAATATGGTGCTGTTAATGTCATTAATTTATTATCAACAAAATCATCAGAAATTGGTCTTTCTAAAAGATACAGACAACATCTTCAATATTCAAAAAAGGTTCCATTGAACAAAGATACTTTCTTAACTGAATTTGATTTCCATAAGGAGACTGCACAAGTTGGATTTGTTGGTTCCAGGAAGCTATTACCAATGATTACAAACTTTATGTTAGAGAATGGTTATTTTTCTTATGATGTCAGAGAAAAAAGAGTTATATCAGAACAACATGGCATTTTTAGAACCAACTGTTTAGATTGTTTGGACAGAACCAATTTAGTTCAACAAATGCTATCTTTAGCTGCTTTCAAGTTATTTTTAGAAGATTTTCAGTTGATAAGAACGAATGACTTCATCGAAGAAACAGACTTCGCTTCAAAGCATAACGCTTTATGGGCAGACCATGGTGATCAAGTTTCTCAAATATATACTGGTACTAATGCATTGAAGTCATCTTTCTCCAGAAAAGGTAAAATGTCATTTGCAGGTGCATTATCTGATGCTACAAAATCAGTTAGTCGAATGTACATCAATAATTTTATGGACAAGGACAAACAACAAAATATTGATGCTTTATTAGGTCGATTATCTTATCAACAATCTGTTGAATTATACGATCCTATTAATGATTACGTTACTGCGCAACTAAATAAAATGGAAGATAAGTTTACATCATACTCCTCAGCAGATATTTTCATTGGTACATATAATGTTAATGGTATTTCAAGGCCTGTGGATTTGTCTCCGTGGTTATTCCCAATTGGTGACAAGTATAAACCTGATATCGTTGTTTTAGGGTTACAAGAAGTAATTGAAATGACCGCGGGTTCTATATTGAATGCAGATTACTCAAAGGGTTCTTTTTGGGAATCAATGGTGAGTGATTGTTTGAATCAATATGATGAAAAATATCTATTATTGAGAGTTGAACAAATGTCCTCTTTGATCATATTATTTTTTGTGAAGAAAACTCAAGCCGGGAAAGTCAAACAAGTAGAAGGCTGTTCTAAGAAAACTGGATTTGGTGGTATGACTGGTAATAAGGGTGCAGTAGGAATTAGATTTGAATACAATGCTACCTCATTCTGTTTTGTAAATGCACATTTTGCTGCTGGGTCTGGAAATATCGAAGAACGTCGTAATGATTATGAAACTATAATGAAAAATATTGTTTTTACAAGATCTAATACCGTTAAGAATCATGATTCTATTTTCTGGCTAGGTGACTTAAACTATAGAATAACACTTTCCAATGATCAAGTGAGACGTGTTTTATCAGAGAGGAAGGAAGGTTATATTGAAAAATTGTTAACATATGATCAATTAACCCAAGAAATCAATGCTGGAGTTGTTTTCCAGAAGTTCAAGGAGCCAACAGTTCAGTTTCGCCCAACTTATAAATTCGATATTGGTACAGAGCTCTACGATACCTCTGAGAAAGCGAGAACACCTTCATGGACAGACAGAATTGTATACAGGGGTGAAAATTTACATCCATTAGCATATTCTGATGTCTCAATGCTAATCAGTGACCATCACCCAGTTTATGCTGCTTATAAAGCTAAAATTGTATGCATTGATGATGAGGTAAAAACCAAACTATCGAACAGTTTGTATGAACAATACAAATCATCTCACCCTGATGATGTAGGTGTCAAGAAAATTAATTTAGTTGACATCGATGTAGAAACATCAAAAATATTAGATAAGGGATTACCTTCAAGTAGACCATCTAGTGTATCTTTATTGGATATGGATGAACCACTTTCTCTAACATTCGGTTCTAATGGACATATTCGATCCTCGTCAGCTTCTTTGAACACCATGCCACTTCAACCAATTTCTAGAGGTTCATCTATTTCTGAGAGATCCACAAGCAGAACACTTCCAGAAGCACACCAAGGCCCAATCACTTCATCATCAATTATGAGAAACGCCAACACCACAAGGTCATTACCGCCTCCCCCAAGAACCCAATCGTCATCGGTGCTTTCCAACACAGAGCATGCAAAAATAGGGTTACCAAAACCAAATTCAGAGACAACAATCCATGCATTACCACCATCACCTCCAAAAGCAAGAAAAACATTACCACCAGGATTCAGTGATGTCGTATTAACTCCTAAGAACACCAGTACACCTTCTTCGCCAGCATTGCCACAAGCTGAGACAGCAAAATTATCATCACCACCAACTCATAAACACACTACTTTTCAATACTCAATTAACAAACGGGAATCAACTACAGAAGAGCATGAAAGAAATATAGACGATAGATCAGATGAATCAGAATCAAAGAAAAATCCACCGACTGTTCCAACCAAGAAACCTGAACTAAATCATTTATCCATGGATGCATGGAAACCTTTGACTCCAAAATAGAAACTTTATTTAATGTTCACATAAATATTTAATAAGCCTTAATTTAAGACATGCATACTGATAGTCGTCTATAGTAAAGGAACTTCCAGTAAACTAGACATAGTTATGTCCATGAGTCTGGGTAGTTATCTGATCTCTTGTTATACAGTTGTTCGTTCCAAGTGATAAAATATTAAAGCTTTTCTTATGAAAATTTTATTTTAACAAAGCGTACTATCTTATCTCATCGCATTTCATCACATTGATCAATAGCATCGACTAGTATTTCCTTCTTTATAATAATATATTATTTTTAATATAACGATTATTTAAGAAGATAGTTGTTGAATGTTAATTAGTTTCTATTGTAAGAAAAGGTTCATTTAGTAGATAAGTAAAAAAGAAATCAAAAATGGCAAAAGTCACCAATAAGAAGAACATTTCAAAACCAGTTGAAGAGGTTATCGAAACTGAAACTACAGTTGAGACCACTGCCAATGTTGAAGGTGAATTATCTGAAGATTCTGACTCTGAAGGTGAGAACGTTGAAGGCTTTTCCTCTGACGAAGAATTCAATGATGGTACTAAACATAACATTAAGAAGTTGAAGCCAAAGAATGATAACAAGAAAAGTAATAAGAAATCTGATGAAAGTTATTCAGGTATAATTTATATAAGCAGATTACCAAGAGGTTTCCATGAAAAGCAATTAAGTAAATACTTCTCTCAATTTGGTGATTTAAGACAAGTCAAGTTGGCAAGAAATAAAAAAACCGGTAACTCTAGACATTATGGTTTTGTTGAATTTATAAATAAAGATGACGCCAAGATTGCACAAGAAGCTATGAATAACTACTTAGTTTTAGGACATTTATTGAAGGTTGTTTTAATGCCAAAAGACTCTAAGATTGAAAAATTGATCAAATATAAATCACGTAAATTTGTTCCAAATGCAGTCAAAAAGTCTGCTGAAAATTTGATGAAGAACGCTATTCAAAAGCATGAAGAAAGATTATCTAAATTATCTGATAACGGCATTGAATTCAAATGGAATTGAAATCTTTTTATTCCAAAGCATTAATTATTATAAATTTTTTTGAATTTGTTGTAATAAAGTTCAAAATAAATTAAAACTACCAACATTTTGTATATTATATAATAATAATAAATTAGACTAATCCCACAGAAAATCTCATATTCAAGTTGAACAGTAATATATGTATTTACTTACTTAAGTTTAAGGCTTTCTCATTCATAGTCCATATCGACACTTTCATAGCTGTTCTCATAGTTTTAGTACCGTCTAATATCAAAAACTGAAAAATTGCTTAAAATCTCGATCAAACAAAAGGTTAAAACAGCATCATTTAAACATCAAGATTCAAAGTAAACTTAAGTTCATTTATTATTAAGTACGGTGAGATCAATTTACAAATAATAACATAGTTATATTCATAATCAGTGATCTTTAAAGATTGTCGAATTGTCATAAACAGATATTCAGGTTTTATAGTGTTCTGATCACAACATGAATTTCTCAAGCATCTTCAAAACAATCTCAAACTATCAGTTTCCTTATAATTTGGAAGAAGAAAGTATCCATGAAACCAACTTATGGACTGTTTATAATGGTACTAGAAAAGTTGATTCAATTCCCATTACTGCTTTCAAAGCAAACAGCGGTTCCAATGCTAAACTGCTATTTACGAATTGCATTCAAAAATCAAAGATTATGAAGATTCCTGGTTTGTGTCAGACTCTTGAAGTGTTAGATTCAGATCCAAATAATATGTTTATTATTACTGAACGTGTCAGTCCTTTTAATTGGGATTACTTACCAAAATATCAAAGAAATCAAAAGGCTTTACAAATGGGTCTATCCCAGCTACTAAATACATTACAGTTTCTACAAGAATTTGTAATTGGTACCATATCACAGGAGTCAATTTATATCAATGAGAAAGGTCAATGGGTCTTCTTTGGTCTTGAATTATTGACGAATATATCAAACGTTAATGAAGCTCAATTCTCAAACTTAGTTGAACAATATTATAACAGCCTAAGTTTGCCAATTCATTCGAAATCATATAAAACTATCGATTCAATAAATTTGTATCATTTTATTAAAAAATTGTTAGGCCCTCATGTCTCAAAAGATTGGAATACTGTGATGAACTCTCTTGGCAACGGAACCTTAAGCATTTACAAATTCTTTGAGAAACTACAATTAACTCAAAGTTGGTTAGATAACCCACTAATTATGTTAGAAAAAGATTTAAGAGAAATACATATAAAAGATCAAAAAGGCAAATTTATTGTAATGTCTACATTTGAAAGTATATACTTCGACTCAAAATTAACATTTTCCAATATGACTCCTAGATTCATCGTTGGTTTCGTCCTACCAGAGATTATATCTGTTATGAAATGGATTATGGCAAACCCAACAATTATTTCCAATGCTAACGCTAAACTTGTTCAATTTTTAGCAATAGTACTAGAGTTAACAAATGAGAACAAATTTTACCCACCTGAGTTCAAACAGTTGATTGCGGATACATTTAAGCTACCTGATAGGCAAGTCAGATTTTTACTGTTAATTTACCTGCCAAAATTAATTGAGCCATTAGGCAAAGATGAAATCTCTAATCATATTTATCCGCAATTTTTACAAGGTTTATCCGATTCTGATTCAAAATTAAGACTACAATCTTTGAAAACAGTTCCTGTCATTGTTCCATGTATTTCAGAACGTCAATTAAATAATGAATTACTAAGATATTTGGCTAAAACACAAGTAGATCCTGATGTTGAAGTTCGTACTTGGACGATATTAATTATTACAAGAGTAGCATCAATGTTATCGGCTTCAGGCAACAGAGCTAGTATTTTAGGTACTGCATTCACTAAGTCACTTAAAGACCCAGACATCAAGCCTCGTCTTGCAGCATTATACGGTTTAGAAAAATCTATTGATCTATTAGATGTCAATACAATTGCAACAAAAATTTTAACTGTGATTGCTCCAGGTTTATTAGATAAAGATGCTTTGGTGAGATCAAAAGCTAAGACATTATTTACCGAATATTTGAATAAATTAGAAATGGAAGCCGGAAATGTTCAGATAAGTAAAAGTAAAGAAATGATAGAAGATATTGATTTTGATAATTATGACATTGATGATTACCAAATTACTGAGCAATTTTTGTCAACCTTAAAACTAAGCTCGCCATCCCTTGAAAATGTAAGGTCTTTACAAATGGAAAATGAAGAAGAGCAACAAGATGATTGGGCTACTTTTGAAATGAATGGTGAGGCAGACGGTTGGGATGCTGAGAACTCATTGGGGGAAAGTGAATCCTTAACTGCTACAAATGTAACTGCATCAAAGAATAATCAAATCGGTGGCACAAAAGTAGAAATAGAACAGTCTTGGAATAGCGATATACTTGCAGAACAATCAGTTGATACTACAGAAAATAATATCAGCTCGTTTAAACAGAAAGTATCTCCTTCATCTATGAAAACCAAACCTAGATTTCGAATTAATACTTCATCAGCACCATCAAGAAAGCTAGTTTTAAAGATAGACGATACTGAAACAATGGACGAAGGATGGGATGACTTTTAAGTACCATCAACTATGCATTTGGTCTAAATATATTAAGTAGAATAGTAACTTCTTTCAAATTAAAAAAATATATTATTAGTTATAGTTTAATGGAAAAATCTAGATATATAGATATATGTGTTTAGTGTGAATTTTAAAGATATTATACAATTTAATACACAATCTCAAGGATTCGAGAAAAAACAATGAACAATTATTGGTCTAGAAGCAACGGTTAACGTCTGTTACCCCAGCCATTATCTCTTTGACGGTTACCACCGAAGCCACCACGGCCACGACTACCGTATCCACCACGGCCACGGCCATAACCACGACCACCACGACCATATCTTGGATGACCACCATGGTTTCTTCTATCGTATTTCATTAAAGCTTCTGGGATAGTTTGCTTAGCTTCTCTCATAATAGATATTAGCTTAGCACCTAAACTCTTGTCACCTTCAGTGAAGAATGAGACAGCAGTACCTTTAGCACCAGCTCTACCGGTTCTACCGATTCTGTGAACATAATCTTCAATATTACCTGGCATATCATAGTTAATGACAAAGTTAATACCCTTAACATCTATAAATATTAGAAAATTTCGTGAGAAATTTGTTTATTGTTAGTAAAATGAATTTGCAAACCAAAAGAATGTAAGTTTTGGACTACTTTGTTTCTCACAAGATAATATAATGGCATGGCAAGTGATTAAATTATTAAAATTATTTTAAATATAATTCTCCTGAGAGTAATTATACTTATAGATAATTTGAAAACATTCATAATTGGAAGAATATAATAAAGAATCCATTAAAAAATAATAAAACAAAAAAAAAAAAAAAAAAAAAACACTGAACAGTGTGAATCTACATAACTTCTTCATAAGTAGGTAGACAAAGGTACTAACTGTTGAACTTATTCAGAGATGGTTTGTTGAATGAAGTTTACATCATTACAGTAGTCATCTCCACAACTAAGTTGAACTAATATAATTTCCCATTGCCGCATCCGAAGAACATATATATGAACAAATAATACTTAAGTTGTAAAACTACACTTTCAAAACACAGTTAACCCTAAAACATTCAAAAAAATAGTTAAATTTAATTTTATCACTGGAATGTTAAATGTTTGTGCTCTTTCTTGTACATTTTATGCCCGCAGTAACCAAGTATCATTTTGACAATAATTTATCATAATTAGTACTATTGTTACTGAAATAAAAAAACGTTCCCAATTCTATGTAGTTAACACTTAATCATGTGTGTTGTAAATTATATGCCTTCTCAAATTCCACTTCAAAATTCATAATGAAAAAACGAAGATGTTACAAATTTTAGATTGTCAGTCACTGATCCTTTACCTCATACAGATTGTTCAATAAATGAAAACACTTAAATAAAAAATGATATCAATTCATCGAATTGATCTGTATGTAATGGTAAATAATGAATTTTAATTGTATCCCATGCCTGCATGTTAATAGTAATCCTGTTAATAGTAGTAAAAAAAAAACCACAAATTAATAAAAAAAAAATAATAATACATACCAATACCTCTGGCAGCAACATCAGTGGCAATCATAATCGGAGATCTACCTTCTCTGAATTCTTGTAAAACCCAATCACGCTCTCTTTGATCTTTGTCACCATGAATGGCTAAACCTGGCCATCCGTCTTCTCTTAAGTATTTAGTAATTTCATCACAAGTTCTTTTAGTGGATGCAAAAATCAAAATCTTTGAGTCCTTGTCTTCGGAAGCTGTTTCTAAATGTTTAACTAAACGGTCTCTCTTTTCGAAATCAGAAACAACTTCGACTAATTGAGTAATGTTGTGAGAAGCAGCTAATTCTAAAGAACCGATTTGAACTTGAATTGGATCATTCAAATAATCTCTGGCTAATTGTTGAACTTCCTTTGGCCAAGTAGCAGACCACATTAAGGTTTGTCTATCAGGTCTAATTTGATCAACAATCTTTCTGATTTGTGGTTCAAAACCCATATCCAACATTCTGTCAGCTTCATCTAAAACCAAATAGGTAACTCTCTTCAAGTTAGTTTTACCAATTTCTAACATATCGATTAATCTACCAGGAGTAGCAATAACAATCTCAGCACCTCTAGATAAATCTCTAATTTGTTGACCTCTTGGAACACCACCGTAAACACAAGTGTTTCTAATTCTAGAGGATTGACCGAATTTGGAACATTCCTTTTGAATTTGAACGGCTAATTCTCTGGTTGGAGCCAAAACTAAAACAATTGGACCGTCACCTGGGGACAATAATGGTTGAGCATTAATATGAACAATACCTGGTAAACAATAGGATAAAGTCTTACCAGAACCAGTAGCAGCAACACCGATCATATCTCTACCGGATAAAGCCATTGGCCAACCTTGACATTGAATACCAGTTGGTTTGTCAAAACCTTCAGCTTTAACTTCTTGTAAAACATAATCTGGGAAACCAGCTTCATCAAAAGAGGTAATTGGTTTTGGAATGTCATGACCAGTAATAGTCATTTCATTCTCAGTTCTAAACTGTTTAATTTCAGCATCAGATCTGTTGGTAACAGTTTCATGTTCATGGTAGAAATTTTTTTCAAATGGTGGTAAATTTGGCATTTCAACTTCCCAGTTTGGCTTGATCAACTCTTGTGGTTGGTTGTAACTTGATCTGCTACCGCCACGGTTGTTGTAACCACCATGGAACTGATTATCTCTGTTGTAAGAGTTTCTATCAGAAGATCTCTCACCACGGAAGTCACCTCCACGGCTATTGAAGTTAGATTTGTTATATTGTTGATCTCTACCGTAACCCATTGTAATCTATTTGAATGAAGATGTATATATAATCGATTGTGACTCTAAATTTAAGGAAAAAGAAGAATTTAAAATTTAAAAAGATAAATGTAACAGTATAGTAAAATAAATCTTTCTACAAATAGCGGTTCTTTATATATGTATCATCATCTCTGAAAATTTTTCTTTTTGTAATCTCATCTCATCTCATCTCTGAAAATTTTTTATTTTTCAATTCTCCGATGAGATAACCGAAAAGGGAAACCCAGCATTAAAAAAGTAACATAAGCTTAATCGGTGATGAGATGAGATACAAGATCTGAGCTAACATATAACATAGTATGGGTATTAGATGATTATTTAATTTATCTTATTATAATTCTATATAATTATAGATGTATGTTGTGCGTATATATGACGTGGATGGTGTGAAAAGCTATAATTCTCTAATTTTTTGTGTGAATTTCTCTTCAATCACATCACACATGTCCATCAAATCTTTCAAACCTTTTTGCAATGCCTCCACAGCAGTAGTGGACCCGTAAGTTTGTATTCTTAGATTCAAAAGGGTTTCAGAAGGATGTGGGATCGAGTAACCACAGAATTCGACATCTGGATTTTTCATGATGATATAACGTAAAGCATTACCCAGAGTATGGTCTTCTTCGCTGATCTGGAAAGAAGCAGAAGTACCGTCTTGAGAAGTAGCATTAGGTAATATTTTTATTTTGTCTTCGTCTATAGCATTTGAAGCTAGTTCATCCTCCTCATTCTCAACAGGAACCTTGTCATCGACTTCCATCTCTTCTTTATTATGTAGTTGTTCCTCGCTCATATTCGTATGTGTATGTGCGTATGTATGCGTATGTGTATGTGTGCGTATGTGTGTGTATGTCTATTCACTCAAATATAAACAACGGTCCAATATAATAACAATAACACAAACACAAACTTATACCTTCCAGCAACCTTCAATCACTTCTAAGATACATCTACATGTACATTACACATCTTCAACTCACCAGCTTGACATTGTTCAGTTTAAAATTTTTCAACCAGGAAAACCCAAATCACTAACCACGGCCCGCCCCACTTTGAGGTTTCTTGGCGAATGCAAAAGAGGTTCACAGCAATAAACGTGAAAGTCTAAGGAATTTACCAAACAACCGGCTTTATTCCTCAAACAAACACCTTTCAAAGGGTCAAACCCACAACAACTGATATGATATTAGAGGGGGCATCCTATATATATTAACCACCTTCCATTAACAACAAATTAGGGACCATCATTCACCCTACCAGTTCAAGTCGAACTCACTCTAACTATACTCTTGAAAAAAAAAGTATTCTATTCTATATATTCTTATTATACTTTCAAAACAAGCGTGGAGGAATAGTTGTGAAAGAAAGAGTTTGGGGGCATTGAACCTTTAATTGTGCATGCATCAAGCATCATTTAGTTTAGGATAATACGCTAGTAGGCTATTAGGTTAATGGTGGTGCTCATCTGCTGTTCAACTCCGTTTTTATAGTTTGATGCTACTTGATTGACTCTCAGTAAGTTGAAGTTGTTTCATTAGGAAATGCGAAAGGTGAAAGGTGAAAAATGAAAAGAGAAATTACAGATTGAAAGATGATCTATTTGAATGTTTTTTATGTAATTTTTTTTATATACATTTTTTGTGCATTTTGATGCATAAAAGTATAATTCTTGTGATAATAAGGTTCAATCTTCTTGTAGAAAGAGTGCTAAAATTGTCTTTTCTCTTTTTTTTTGGTTTATATAAATGTCCATTAAAAAGAAAAATACTTGAATACATTAATACGTATTGAAATAAAGTTTATATTTTGTGTTCCTTAAATTATTGAATCATTACATAAGGTTAGGTAAGGTTAGGTTGTATTGAAATTATTTGTTTGTCAAAATTTGATCTACTTTATAAAAAGTAAATCATTTGTTTAAGATGGCGAATAAGAACAAGAAGAATAAGAAGCATGATGAGAATATTAATGATTTAGAGAGATCGGGGTATGATTCGAGGCAGGATTCTTTGTCGATGTTTACTAATTTTAATTCTCAGCCTCGGTTTTCGAATACTGAAGTGTCTATTGCAAGTTTTTTGAATATATCAGATCAGAATCCGAATGGAGCAGGGTCTGGGAAGGGTGTTGATGATACGGCGAAGGATAAAGAGAAAGGTGATGGTTTGAAGAAGAAATCAGATTCTGCAAACACAAGTTTAATAAATAAAGATTCAAAATCAACGGTTAATAATACTTCGAATTCAAATACGACTACTAGTTCAAATACAAATACAAATATGGATACAAGTGCAGGCACAAGAAATTCATCAATAACAAATCCAGATTTATCTTCTATAGGCAGAGGGTTCTCAATAGTTAATAATATGTGGCCTCAACAACAGCAACAACAGCAAAGTGATTTACAGAATGATACAAGGTTTAATAATCCAGTTTATTCCAATACAAATACTAATTCAAATTCAGGTAATGGTAAACGGTACTCGGTTTATTTTGGTCCAAATGAATCCCCAGAGACAGATTTGTTTGCTTCACAGCAAAATAAAAAAGACCAACCACAAATGAAACCACCAATGCTGGTGCCTTCGAATAATACAAACAATCAGAAAAATAATGAATTTGATACCATGTTTAATAGTCATCCTACTTCTTCAAATAATCCAATGCAGTTCCAGTTACCACAATCGCGAAATAATTCTTTAAAGTTTTCAGCTGATGATCTAGATTTTCAATTTAGAAGAAACTCAAGCATCATCAGAGCAGCTAATATTCCTCCACCAAACTTGTTGACATTACAACAACAGCAACAATACCAATTCCACCCAAATAACGGGACAAATATGCAGCAGCCACAACTACATCAGCAGCAAATTACAAATGCTCAAGGGCTAGTGTATCCACCACAGTCACAACAAGTGAACAATTATTTACAACAGCAGCAATTACAACTACAACAGCAGCAGCTACAACAATTGCAACAATTACAACAGGAGCCATCAAGTAATACTACGTCAAAGAAACAAAAGTCCGGTAAACCTAGGAGAAGTTCTAAAAAAGGGAAAGTAAGTAAAAAACAAACTAAGAATCAACAAAAGAATAAGAAGAAAATAAGGGATAATGAAGAAAACGATAGTATAGCCGAATTAGCTAAAGAAAATCCAATGTTAACGAATAATGGCATTATAATGAATAATGGCAAGCCCGAGCTAATATCCAAATCTAGCAATGATGAAGATTCCTTGACTCAAGAACAGATTGAAAGTTCAAGACCATTATTAGGTGTAACTAAAGTTGATCAATTAATGTTAATGATTGAAGCGAGGAAGAAAGGTGTTACTGAAAAAGTTAATACCACTGATACTGGTGAACTTATCTTGGATCGAACGTCAGACATCTTACCTCCATCAAATCAATTGGTAGGTGGTGTTGAAAAACCAAAATCTGCACATGGAATCAAACAACATGAATGTCCATATTGTCACAGGTTTTTCACTCAATCAACTCATCTAGAAGTTCATGTAAGATCTCATATTGGTTATAAGCCATTTCAATGTGAATTTTGTGGTAAAAGATTTACTCAAGGTGGTAATTTAAGAACTCATCAAAGATTGCATACAGGTGAAAAACCTTATAATTGTGAAATGTGTGGTAAGAAGTTTTCTAGGAAGGGAAACTTGGCAGCACATGCACTTACACATCAAAAATTAAAACCATTTGTTTGTAAATTGGAAAATTGCAATAAATCATTTACCCAACTAGGTAATATGAAAGCTCATCAAAATAGATTTCATTTGAAAACTTTAATGCAATTAACAAATAAATTAGCTAACATGAATCCAAATACAGACATTCCAAATTCTGAAAGAGAACTTTTAGAATATTTTGCTTCAATTTATAAAAATTCTAATAAAGGTATCAAAGGAAGAGGTAAAAACTCGAATAATTTAATTCATGTTCCATTATCAAATACAAATTCAACAAGTTCAAAAAACTCTATACCAACTCAACAACAACTTAACACAAATGGTAGTGTTACTGGTATCTCAAACATTCCAGGAAATCAGATTCCAGACCGCTCGAATGTTATACTTGATCCAAGTAAGGATTTAATGAAATTACCATCTCCAACACATAATTTACAACAAGATAAAATTGGAGGCGTAAATTATGAATTTGCTTCCATGACAAATCAACAACAAGCTCCATCAAGTTTAGCGAATTCTAATGATTTCGATTTTAACTTGGAGAACCAAGGCGTTCCAAAAGGTATGAGACAACATAGACATATTTCTCAACAACAGCCTTTCCAAGAACGCGTGCATTTTAACGACATCAATTTTAAAGGTTAAATATTTTTTTCATATTAGTATACAATTAGCAACCCCATATATTCTTACTGCAGTTAGTGAGAACAGTTTTGTTCAAATATTAAAATTAGTATATATTTCTAATAAAATAATAAGGTACGTTTTTATTTAGTTTGCATCATAAAGGGTTTCCAATTAGATTACAACAGGTTCAGATATTATTTTTTAAAATATATATCCAGAAATGAAATATAAAACAAGAATGCTGTGTATGGAATTACATAGTTTATTTATGAAATTAACTAATTATCTATTTGGACGTGAAAACTAACAGCTTTTGAAAAGGACAGTTTATTTTTCTCCTCTGGTCTATCAACAAAAGTTGCTTTACAAATTACTGAATCATGTTTATAACCCAAGGATGATAATACACCTTCAATTATTCCTACTGGAATTTCCAAAAATGGTTCTATAATAAATAATTCTTTTTTAAGAGCTTCTTCGTCAGAAACATCACTATCACTCACAAAGGATCTAATTGGTCTATAATCATAATCAAATAAGTAAAATGTACCTCTGTGATTTGTCTTTAGGTTATCAATTTGCTTACCGTATATCTGTTTCCACACATCCCTGCAAATGAATTTCATTATTAAAAGTAAGTCAGCATCCTTAAATTGTAGGTTTGGATTATTTTTAAAAATTAATAAATCTGACATCTTATTTCCCAATTGAAATCCTATTGATCTTAAACGTTTCAATACCAGTTTTCTTTTTTTTTCATCACTTGTTGATATTTTGTGAATTAATATATGTGAAGGGAGAGGTAGAGGTGGTGAAATGTAGAGTTTTTCTTCAAGTTCTTTACTTATTTCTTTGCTCTCACTCTGAGATCTATTAGCTTCTAATTTAGATTCTTGATTGTCTTCTCCATCTTCGTCAATTTTATTGTTAAATATCTTATCTTCGACTGACATGGACATCGGAATAACCTCATTTAATAATAATTGAAAGGCCAATTGATTAACTTTAGGAAGAGACTCCTCAAATAATTTAAACTGCTGTAACTGTTGCTGCTGGCTAATAGCAGCATCAGATTTGGTTTGTGTTGGAGTGTTTGACATTCTACTCAATTCGTAATCTGATCTCTTTTATAGTAAGTTTCTAATTTCTACAGGTTATGTACTATATTCCTCTCTTAACCATTAATAGACAAATTAAAGATCTTGCTTACAAGTTGAATAATTTCTATTCATTAATGATGGGACCTGTGTGAATGAACAACAACTTAACTTGCACTTCTTATATTTTTCATCGTCATTATGGGTGAAAATATTCTGATTATTATAAATTTTTTAATTTTTGGTACCCTATTGCTTTGAAAACTCATTATAAAAATTTACAAATTATTAATTCAGTTTCAAGATCGAAATAAAAATTTGAATTGAAGATCAGATATCAACAATTTAGAGACTAAATAGTAGGAAAACAATTAGAGATTGCATACTAGGACAACTCAACTTAATTGCATATATAGTGAGAAAGCAAAGTATTCATTTTTGTTTAAATAGAAAAGGAGTCTGTTACATATTTTAGAAGAATTGAACCTTAAACTATGACCACAGTACAACTGTCCATAGGTAATGAATTAAAGGATTCATATAAAGTCACACATTCATGGGTACAAAATAATATTAAATGGTTAAGGGAATTGGAATCTTTCTATAAGGAGAGGTCCAAAATTGAAAAGGAATATAGTGAAAAGTTAACCCAACTTACTAGTGAATATTTTTCGAAGAAAAGTTCAACAACTGTCTCTCTATCTGTTGGAGATATACCAGCAACTACACCTGGTTCGGTTGAAGCTGCAAATCTGGTCGCATGGAATGAGGTTCTGACTCAGACTGAATTGATTTCAAAAGATCATAATAAATTAGGTCAAGAATTTGAATCACAGATTGCATCTCAGATTGCAGGTCTTTATGGTAAATTGGATTTAACTTTGACAAAAATTGAAGCATTCCAGAATGAAATCACTCAGAAACGTAACGAATCCGTTCAGGAGTTAGAAAAGGCCAAAAAAGATTATGATGCAGCCTGTAGTACGATGGAAACTGTAAGAAATAAGAGTACGAAATCTCCAAATTCAAGGAACCAAAATAAATTAAAGGAGAAAGAATCTGAAATGAATATCATGAAAAATTCTTATTTGATCAAGATTAATCAAGCAAACAGAGTTAAAGATAAATATTACTTCCAAGATATTCCTGAGTGTCTTGATTTATTGCAAGACTTGAATGAATCACGTACCTTACTTTTGAATGATGTGTGGATTAAAGCTTCTTCTTATGAAAGAAGTTTAGGATCAACAATACAAAAAAGAATGGATGCATCAGACTCTGTTACCGCCCAAAATAAACCTCATTTGAATACTGCTATGTTTATCAAGCATAATGTTAGAACTTGGAAAGAACCAGCCGACTACATTTATAAGCCATCTCCTGTTTGGCATGATGATGAAAAGTTTACTGTTGTTTCAGAAGTGGAAGCAAATGATTTGAGAATCAGGTTGGCTAGGGCTCAAAAGAACTTCAACAGTTTTGGTGATCAAGCAAAATCTGAATTATCACAACTATCTAAACTGAATGCTAAGAAAAAACAAATTAAATCTGATCCAAATACTGAGCAAGGGCAAGAACTATATGAAATATTGAAGAATTACTTAAATATCATGGCACCATTCACTAGTCATGAAACTTTAAAATTGAAATCAGAAGTAGAAATAGAAAGTATTCAAAACAATACACCTAGTGAATACGATTTATCTACAGATAATATCGATGTGTCTGCAAGCAAAAAAAAAGGTGGATTTTTCAAAAGTTTAGCTGGTGGATTATTAAACAATGACTCGCCATCAACAGTTTCTAGGAACCATTCAAAAAGTTCAAAAAGTTCAAAAAATCATTTGTCTGTATTTGGTAGTCTGGGTCACAAGTCTAGTAAATCGATTGCTGATAACGAGAGTGTAGTAAGTAGTCATAATGATATTGAAGCTACTGAATCATCGTATACTACGGAAACTAGCGCACCTGTTGCAAACCCTTTTGGCATTTCAGACACTCATTCATCATCGAATAGTAATAAAGTTTTGTATGCATATTCAAAGCAAGACAATGATGAAATTTCAATTGATGTTGGTGATTCTATAACCTTAATTGAAGCTGATACGGGTTCAGGTTGGACAAAAATCAAAAATAATTCAAAAGGAGAGCAAGGGCTAGTGCCAACAAGTTATGTTGAGATTAAAGAGAAACCTTCTTCGAGCAGAGGACCTGCTCCTGTAGCGCCACCTTCTAGGAGAAAAACAGCAACAAGGACAGTAGAAGTTCTTTATGATTATGAGGCTAAAGGTGATGATGAAATTGACATTTCAGCTGGTAACATAGTCACCGTTATTAAAGGGGATGATGGAAGCGGCTGGACATATGGTGAATTGAATGGTACAAAGGGATTGTTTCCTAGCAGTTATTGTAAATAATGATGTGTTTCATCGACGTTACTTAAAAAATTTTAAGGCTATCTGTATTATATCGAGAACTGTTGAAAGAATGCAATACTATATGTTCTTAAAATTAGTAAACCGAGAAATTATGGGATATAGATATATATATATAATTGTATATAAAATTTTTATTTCAATGAATGAATGAATTGTAGAAAAATAGTTATTATGTTAGAATTAACTTTTAGCTATATAAATGGTAATTGTCACAAGTTAATTATTTCCCTTCATCATGCCAGAATTAAAACTTTGTTGGCAAATCATAAAATTAGATCTTGAAGGCTAAATCAAGAACTAAATTAGATGAACAAGATAAATGTTTATTTTAGGTATCAGTAACGTTTTCAATTTCAAATAATGAGATTAAATATACATAAATTTTTATTTCACTCTTCTATAAATATATCTAAAAAGCACAGCAGTTATTTCATGCCCACACAATAAAAATAGACTATAGGGTGATATTAGAAGGGCATTTCAAATCATGTAATTATGAAAACTAAGAAGAGGCTTCTTGGGCTTCCTTTTCAGCTTGTTCTCTAGCTCTCTTTTCTTCTAATTCCTTTTTGACTTTATCTTCCTTTTCTTTGTAGGATATTTCTAAAGCAGCAATATCCTTTTCAGCAATGGCAATGTTCTTTTCAGTTTGTTCATCTTGTCTGGCCAAAAAGTCTTCATGTTTCTTCTTTAATTGTTCAATTGTCTTTGAGACATCGTCTTGAGAAATTGGAACGATAACATCTAATTCAGCTAAGGTAGCGATTAGAGTTGGTTCTAAAGAAAATTTACCATCAGCAGAAACGAAAGCACCCATTGGTTGAGTTTGTTTGTTTTGGTTCTTCTTCTTAAATTTCTTTGATTTAGATGGGGCAGTGTTGGAGAAGATATCATCATTTTCCTTTTTGATTGGAACTAAATCATTTTCAACTTTCTTAATTGGAGCAGAAGTGGTTAAAGAGTTTTCTTCTTCAAAAATAGTCTTTTTTGGTTTAACATAAGATGGATCCAAGACAGTTAAAGAATTTTCAATAGCTTCAATTTCAAAAGTGAAAGCTGGTTGTTTAGCGTGTAATAACTTATCTTGTAATTTAGTTAATTTTTCTTCTTTTTCTTCGATGATATTAGATAATTTTTCATCTTCTTCTCTCTTTAATCTTTCAGTTTCTAATTTTTGCTTGAATGATTTGAATTCATTATCAAAATCTTGTCTAATTTTTCTGATTTGTTGATAAATTTCATCTCTCTTTTTGTATAATAAACTTCTCTTATTGAATAAAGTATTTCTCTTATCATAAACACCTTGAGTTTTTTCATGTAATGCATTTAATTTTTTTTGATTATCATCGAATTGATTAGATAAATCCTTTGGATTTATAGCATTTAATTCAGTCTTTAAGTCAGCAATCTTAGCTCTATCTTCTTCAATAGACTTCTTAATTGGTTCAACTAATAATAAATCTTTTTGTAATTTATTCAATTGTTGAGATTCCTTAATCAATAATTTTTCATCAACTAAAGATAATTCACCACTTGAAATCAATTCATCAATTTCAACTAATCTCAACTTAATGTCATTGGAAGAATTGAACTTACTCTTATTCTTCTTAGCAATTGAGGAAGAACCTAATTTGTCATCAACTTCGGAAGTCTTTCTCTTAATTTGAGAATCTAATAACTTTATGTTCTCAAAAATTTGATTTCTCTTAGATTTCAATTCAGCTTGAGTCTTGATGATCTCTTTAGTCTTGCTATTCAATTGATTTCTTTCACTTTGTTGGGAATCATTAACTTGAGTTTGATCAATTTGCTTTCTTAAAATAGCAATTTCATTATCAATTTTTTTCAATTGAACATTCAAAGTTTCCAATTTTCTGTCTCTAACAGCAACATCAGGACGTTTGATCCTGTTGTAGTTATTGTTATTGTTATTTTTACCTTGTTTAACTTCAGACATCACTATTACGTTTTACCTTCTTGAATTACTTTGAATCTAGATCAAAAAAAAACTCAATTGGATAACCAAAAAGAACAGAATTTAAAACTCTTTTAATCAAATCATAAATTAAATTAAATTAAATACAATTGATACTAAAACATAATAAAACATGATATACTTAGCCACAACTTCGACAAGATTTATATATATTTCTCTTACTTTCAACTAGCTTTCTGAATCGACGATGTAGACAACAACACATATTCAATTATCTCGCTGTGTGCTCTCTGACCACTATTGTTGTCAATGTATATTTTTCGAGATATATTCCTTGAACATATATGATGATAATGATATAATTTAGAACGAAATCTGGAATATCGATCCTCTCTACAAAGATCTTACTGAAAGTTGTTTCATGTTCTTC
Organism: Tetrapisispora iriomotensis; assembly: GCA_003705975.2. Taxonomy (NCBI): domain Eukaryota; kingdom Fungi; phylum Ascomycota; class Saccharomycetes; order Saccharomycetales; family Saccharomycetaceae; genus Tetrapisispora; species Tetrapisispora iriomotensis. The sequence goes on along the minus strand of PPKC02000005.1, from coordinate 158,088 downwards.
TCGTTTCTTTCGGTTTCTGCGTTGAGAATAAAGAACGACCATGTAATCAAGTTTAGGGTTTAGGAATTAGGGTTTAGGGTTTAGGGTTTAGGGTTTAGGGTTATTTACAGTTATATATATATATATATATATATATATTGATATATTAATTCTGTATGCTAAGTTATAATATTCAATGGAGTTTCAGTGGGATTGTTATGAGGTTATCTCAATAGAGTGTTGATTAATAATGCAGTTGCTACGCCTACGTTTAATGAATCTATTTCTTCATTTTGTTCTGGTCTACCAAATGGAATTTGTACGTAAAAATCACTTCTGGTCATTAAATTTGTTCTGATACCTTTATTTTCATTTCCTACAACTAATATGACTGGTAATTCATTGCAAATTCCAGATAAATCTTCTAGTTCTAATATTTTGTCTTTATTTGTTTTATTTTTTTTGATTGAATCAATTAGACAACTTGAGATGAATGTCCAATTGCCCTTTGAGTTACTCTCTTCGAAAAATTTCATTGGTTTGTCGACGTAATATATTGGCATTAGTTCAATTGCTCCACTGCTGGTTTTGTTTACAGCTGGGGTTAAGGAACTACAGTTTCTTCTTGAAATTAAAATGAAATCGACTCCAAGGAAGTATGCGCTTCTTATTATCGATCCAATATTATGAGGATCATTAATTTCATCAAGGTATATGCCTAATGGGAACTTCTTGCTTCTGGTTGTGTCTGTGATAAATGGAATCTTATCAACGTTTAAATCGTTAGAAGATATAGTTTCATTTTCGTTTTCATATTTGAAAATTTGACTATCTTTTGTAACTATTTCAAATTCATGTGCATTTTCATCACATTCACCCAAGTAAGTGATCTCTGACGGTTGCAGTTTTTTGGCTTCTAATACTAAATTATTATGCACTCCACTATTGGTGAGGATGTTTAGTCTGTGTTTATCCACAGCTGTCACCTTAATATTTAGTTCAGAGCATTTATTCTTGATTTCTTTTGGTAATTCATCAAATGCATTTCCATAATAGTAAAGTTTCGTGAAGTATTCCCTTCTAGGGTTGTTCAATGCTGCAATAATACTATTCTTCCCATATATATTTTCCACTAATGGGTTTACATACACATTGTTTGATAGTATTTTGGAAGGATATTTCTTAGGAATGGGCTTCAAATCATTGCGATTTGATGTAACTATTTTTCGCTGACGTTCTCTAGTTTGCTTGGCATGGATATGTGCATACTTTTTGAAAAATGTATCCTTTGACACATGCTCAGTATCCCACCTCTTTTTTCTATTTCTTTCTTGAACCAGTAGTCCTTTATCAAAGCTAGTCTTTGCATTGTTCTTATTATTATATGATTTAAAAGCAGCACGAACAGCTAAGTTTCTTTTAAAAATACAGGCAAAAAAATTCCCACTACTTGGTTTGACAGTCATTGGAGCTAATGGTTATCAGAATTGTGAATTTCAGGATTTATATCACCAAATATGTTCTGACAATATACTTTTTATACTGACCTTTTCTTATATCAAATGCTCGACCTAGTTCGTTGTCAGTACTTTTCTAATATTTTTATTTTTCAGATCTGTCAATAAATTTAGAATAGTAAATTAAGATATATTTTGAATGTATTTATTGCTACTATATACATGAATATTTAAGAGTATAAAGGAAGGTTATTAAGCCCATTATAGTTATATCATTGAGTCACCATTCCTTTAATTATATACAAACATTTTAATATTTATTTTGTTTTTCACAGTTTGTTAATTTAGTTTATTCAAATTTTGTTAAAATTTGTAGTAATTCTTCAGCTTGCTTTACTGAATCAGCATTATTTGTACTGGAGTTTCTTTTTCTGTTTGAATTGAATTTATTTGGATTTTGTTCATAGGTTCTGCTTGCAAGATTAATCTTGTTTTTGTTCATTTGATTCAAGTAATCATTAACAATCTTTGATTTGATAACAACCTTACCGTTTCCTTGAACAGAGGCATGTTGTAACTCAAATGGGAACTTCTGTTGTCTGATAAAATCACCCATGTTATATATGGCTTGAGAGTTCATGGATGATGAAGAACTTGCGTTAGAAATAAAACCACCAATAGCAGCCAATCTATCAAATCCATCGACATTGACGAATCTACCAGGAACAATTGTCTTTTGAACAATACCATTCGGAGAATTCCTTAACTTACCCTTTAGATTATAAGTCAAACCACCTGTACCAATTACATGTTTCATGGAATCTTTGTTCAAGGTATACGTTTTTTGTCCTTTTCTATGATTAGAATTAATTTTTGATTCAAGAAAATTAATTGCATTCTCTGACATTTCCTTTAAATTGAATTTTTTATATTTCAATGACTGTGGATCATTCTTCAAAACCCATTCTTTCAAATACGGTCTGATTTCTTTTAATTTATTAATCTTGGAATTATTATTTGAACCAGATTGAAATTTCAAAAGGGAAGATAGAGGAGCAGAAGAATCGTTTGATTTTGAATTACTAGAAAACAATGGATTGACCACACCAGGATTATACGATGGATGTAGATTCATTTCTTTGAACCTCAGTCTATTGTACTGAGAACTACCAATTTTTTCAAAACTAGTAATTCTTTCCAAAGTATCCAATTCATTGAACACCAAATATCTCGAATTCTTAACAGTATTAGAAGAATCGTAATCAAAAGAACCCTTCTTACTAGGAATAGTAGACTTCAACCCCCATTCATTCCTATACAACAATGCAGGTTTTGTTTCAATAATTTGATGAGTTGGATAAAAATTCTTATCACCACTAGGAACCAATTGTTTATTTTTAGTTTTAGGCAATTGAGAAACTCTTGAGTTTCTCAATAAATTGGACAAACTCGACATCCGCACTTCCTATACACTCTTTATCAATTGCATACAACCATCATAACTCAATCATAAAATATCATTTATACAAATAAACAGCTACTTCTTATCATTAGATATTTCTATAATTTATATTCCTTAGAGTATAGGTTCTTGACCACAAAAACCCATATCATATTCCACGAAAGACTTACCCGCCCGATAACTTTTTTCATGCCCACAATTGTTTCTTTTACCATTAAACCACCACACCAACACATACTGGTACTTGCTCTTGCTCTTCCTCTGACTCTTACACCTACACTTGCACCTACATCTCTATAACCCACTTCACAGGCTTAAGACTCTGCTGGGCTTGATAATTTTTCATGTTTCTTGCGATGAGGCAAAAAGTTGGAAAATATTCAGTTCAGCAAGCAAAAAAATTTTCTTGACAAGAAAAATTCGGCTCTTCTACGGTGGTTTCTATCTGTTTTTGTGAAAATTTTTTTACTTTCAATCTTCTTTCTAGTATATGATATCGTTCTACCAAGAGATAGGTAGAGACAAAGAGTAGAACACATTAAAATTAATGTATAGATAGTGGAAAATTATATAGACAATAGTAGATGTTAATATTAATTATATACTATGATGATGATGATGATGGATGAAGTTTAATAAAGACATCTTCATAATTGTATTCTTTCTAACTGGATAGTTCTTGGTAAATGGTATAGTCTATCCTCTATATATTCTTATTAATATATATATATATATATAGAAGAAGGTTTTATATATATAATATATTTGTGTTAAATTTTATTATAAGTTACAATCTTCTTGCTTTGATAGTTGTTTAATTACTGCAAAGGTTAATTTCAAGATATTATTATGTCTGATTTGGAAACACAAGTTCAGAATTTAAATATTAATGAAGGTGAAAATTTTAGCAATCAAAATGCATCTTCTTATGTTCCTCCACATTTAAGAAACAAGAGAGGTGGTAGTGGACAGTCACGTAATTTCGAAGAAAACTCTTATTCCAATGGTGGTGGCCACAACAGTAGATTCAGTGGTAACCGTGCTGGTAGAGGTGGATTCTTCAATAACAACCGTGGTAACAGAGGTGGTTTTTTCAATAATAACAATGGTGGTAGATCTAATGATTCTAGGTTCAACGGTGGTTCTCAACAGAACTTCAGAGGTAGATGGTCCAATGGTGAACATATTATTGGTACTAGAAACGAGAATTTGGAGGTGCAATTATTTGGTGTTGCTGAAGATCCAACTTTCCAATCTTCTGGTATTAATTTCGATAACTACGATGAAATTCCTGTGGAAGCTTCTGGTACTGAAGTCCCAGATGCTATTACTGAATTCACTTCTCCTCCTTTAGACGCTTTATTATTAGAAAACATTCAGTTAGCTCGTTTCACCAAGCCAACTCCTGTTCAAAAATACTCTGTTCCTATTGTGGCTAAAGGTAGAGATTTGATGGCTTGTGCTCAAACTGGTTCTGGTAAGACTGGTGGTTTCTTATTCCCTGTTTTATCTGAATCTTTCAAGAACGGTCCTTCTCCATTACCAGAAAATATGAAAAGATCATTTGTTAGAAAGGCTCTCCCAACTGCTTTAGTTTTAGCTCCAACCAGAGAATTAGCCACCCAAATTTTCGATGAAGCCAAGAAATTCACTTACAGATCTTGGGTTAGACCTGTCGTCATCTATGGTGGTTCCGATGTTGGCACTCAAATTAGAGAACTAGAACGTGGTTGTGATTTATTGGTCGCTACCCCTGGTCGTTTGAACGACTTATTAGAAAGAGGTAGAGTATCTTTAGCCAATGTTAAGTACTTAGTTTTAGATGAAGCTGATAGAATGTTGGATATGGGTTTCGAACCACAAATTAGAAATATCGTTGATGGTTGTGACATGCCAAATGTTAATAACAGACAAACTTTAATGTTCTCCGCCACTTTCCCAGATGATATCCAACATTTAGCAAGAGATTTCTTGAATGAATATGTCTTCTTATCTGTCGGTAGAGTTGGTTCCACTTCTGAAAACATTACACAAAGAATCTTATACGTCGAAGATATGGACAAGAAATCAGCCTTATTAGATTTACTAGCTGCCGATAATGATGGTTTAACTTTGATTTTCGTTGAAACCAAGAGAATGGCTGATGAATTGACTGACTTTTTGATTATGCAAGATTTCATGGCTACAGCTATTCATGGTGACCGTACCCAAGCTGAAAGAGAACGTGCTTTAGCTGCTTTCAAGGGTGGTAGAGCTAATGTTTTGGTTGCTACTGCTGTCGCTGCCAGAGGTTTGGATATTCCAAATGTTACTCATGTTATTAACTATGATTTGCCAAGCGATATTGATGATTATGTCCATAGAATTGGTAGAACTGGTAGAGCCGGTAACACTGGTGTTGCTACAGCCTTCTTTAACAGAGGTAACAAGAATGTTGTTAAAGGTTTGAATGAATTATTAGTTGAAGCCAACCAAGAAATCCCAGAGTTTATTAGAGATGTTTTAAGAGAAACTGGTAGATCTGGTAAGTCCAGTGGTTTTTCCAGTCGTAACAATAGTAGCAGAGATTTCCGTAGATCTGGTTCCAACAACGGCGGTTGGGGAAACAACTCCAGAAGCAACAGCAGCAGAGGTGGCTGGGGTGCTTCTAAAACTTCTGGCGGCAGCTGGGGTGAAAGTAGATCTTCTTCCACTGGCGGTGGCTGGGGTAACTCAAACACCACTTCTAACAAGAACTCGTGGTGGTAGATTGTTGAATAGTATTCTATTTACAATTTGCTATCAACTTTGGTCTTATTTTTCAGTCTTTCACCATTATTAACCATTTTTCAATGGTGGAAACTTCGAAATAAGAACAATAAATTTTAACCTATTTTATTTTTTCTCTTTTAAATGTAGCATGAAATCATTTTAATGTTCAATTATCCAAGCAAGGTTTCAAAGATAAAAATTCACTATTTCAAAAAGAAAGAAAATTTACGAATGAAATATCGTATTAATCTAATTACGATTATACTTTGTTTATACTCTATTATTCTGTTTTCTTTATTTAATATATCACAATTGTACATTAGTATATTTCTATTTAATATAAATATTTTTAAGTATCTGCAAGCTAGTTAAGTAGATAGAATACACATATCACTTTGATTAATTTCTAATAGGCATTTACATACATAGTCTTACATTTCTTTAGGTAATATTATATTTATCATTATGTAGCAGCAAATATGGGGAATGGACAGACTTGATCATGATACTTTTAAAATAAACTCTAAGAGAATTAATATAGGTTTATTGCGAATAATTTATAATCATATTCTACGTTATCTTATTCCAATTGAAAAATTTTCAATATTCATTTTAGTAAATTTTCAGATGCGATGAGTTTGCGATGAGATGAAAATTTCATTTATAGAATAATCACTGAAGAACAAAGTATCAAATAGAAGATATATGATACTTGATTTAAAAGTAATGTTTAACATATATATCTTAATGTTATTTCATTCTCTATTAAACTTGGAATTTAACTGAAGCAGAATTATTCCACAAAGTATATACGAGATGGGTAGAGCTCTAGGTTCCAAGAAGAAATTATCTTCCAAGAAGGTTTCTAAAGGTGAAGAACCACATGCAAAAGCTAAGAAGCCTGAGAAAGAAACCAATGACAAAGAATTAAGTGTTTTATCATTAGATGAGGCTTCTGAAATTGTTGATGATTTAAATGATAAGATAGAAAAGAAATTTAAAAAATCTAAGAAATCTAAGAAGTCCAAAAAATCTAAACAAGTGAGTGAGGATGAATCGTCTTCATCTGAAGAAGATGATGATGAGGAAACTATGAAAAAAACAATGGAAACATTATCAAAGGATGATCCTGAATTTTTCAATTACTTGAAAGAAAATGACAAGAATTTATTGAAGTTCGAAGGTATGAATCCACTAGACGCAATGAGTGACTCTGATTCTGACTCCAATGATAAATATGAGGGGAATCCTAAAAAAGATGAAGATAGTGAAGCTGAGCTAGAAGAGCCAAAATCTGATAAGATTAATTTGACCGTTGACCTGGTGAATGAATGGAAATCTTCTTTAGAAAAGAAACCTACTTTAAAAGTTATCAAAGAGATAATTATTGCATTCAAAGTTGCAGTTCATTTGAATGATGAGGAAAAAATAGATGAATATAAGTATGCTGTGACTGATGAAAGAGCATTCAAAGAGTTGATGTTTTTAGCCTTAAAGGAAATACCAAAATATATTCAAATTATGGTTCCATATAAGATGAAAAATGATACTAGAATTTTACCATCTGGGAATGATGTTAATAGATTATCAGCTCTATTGAAGTCACATTCTACTTCATTATTAATTTTATTACAAGATGTTACCAATACATCCAATGCTGTATTGGTATTGTTTTCAGTCGATAAATTTCTTCCATACTTTTTACCTCACAGAAAATTACTGAAAAGAATAATTCAAGCAATCGTTAATATTTGGTCCACAACAAGAGATGTTGAGACCCAAATTGCTACCTTCGCTTTCTTGCACAGTTCTGCTAAAGAATTTAAGAAATCAATATTAGAATTACTATTGAAGACTACTTATTCGACTTTCATCAAAAATTGTCGTTCAACTAACATGCGTTCAATGCCATTAATCAATTTCCAAAAAAATTCCGCTTCTGAATTGTTTGCTATTGATCCTAGTTTAAGTTACCAAATTGCTTTTGAATATGTTAGACAACTAGCAATTAATTTGAGAAACGCCATGACTGCAATGACCAAGAAAACATCTAGGACCAATTCCGCTGAGGCTTATAAAACTATCTACAATTGGCAATTTTGTCATTCTTTAGATTTCTGGTCTCGTGTGTTATCCTTGACATGTAATCATAGCTCAACAAATGATACTAATTCTAATGCCTTAGATGAATTAATTTATCCGCTTACCCAAGTTACAATCGGTGTTATTAAGTTGAACCCAACACCGCAGTATTTCCCATTAAGATTTTATCTAATTAGATCTTTGATTAGATTGTCACAAAATACAGGTAGAATGATTCCAATTTATCCATTACTATCAGAAATTTTAAGTACAACTGCATTCTCTAAGAAACCAAAAAAGAAGGATAATCTAGCAGCATTTGATTTTGATTTCAATATCAAATGTACACAAGCTTACCTGAACACTAGAGCTTACCAAAACGGTTTAGGTGAAGAATTTGTCGATGTTCTAGGTGAATATCTTGTTTTATATTGTAAGAGTATTTCGTATCCAGAATTTGTTACACCGATTACAATTGCATTACGTCGTTACTTAAAGACAAACAAAATCAATTTCTTGTTTAACAAAAAGTTAATGAATTTAATCGAAAAGATAAAAGCCAATTCCGCATACATTGAAGACAAAAGATCTGTTGCCGATTTCAGTGTAAACCAAACAGCAGATGTTGCAAGATTTTTATCTGAAGAAGAATGGCAATCCACACCACTTGGATCTTACATAACCATCCAAAGAGAGATTAAGGAAGAGAAAGCTAGATTACAAAGGGAAAGTTTAGAAGAGGCTGATAGAGATCAATTGGACAAGGAAATCGAAGAGATTCAAGAAATGTTGGGAGATGACGATGAAGATTCAGAAATGTCAGATTAAATCGGCCTGGCAGCACCAAACTTCTTATAAGTGTGTAATTATACACACTTCTATACACATAAACACAAACATAAACACATATACACACATATATATATGTATATAGATATAATAATAGTAATTATTGGATAAAAGTTGTAGATAGAATAGTAAATGAATAAGTTTACTACTGCTTATTTGACAGATTCTTTGGTATGATTCCGTGCCTCGCTCAGTTGATATTAATTGTTCCGAGAAGTACATCTCACATTCTCGATTAAAATTGATCACAACTAAAATTCACCCATCAAGTTTGCATCTAAATATAGCACCAAAGAATTTGAATCATGATAAGATGAGATCAAGAAACTGGGATATGAAAAGAACAGATTAATAGATTGAGCAACATTTAGGATTCCGTTGATTACTCAAGAAGGATAAAATTAATAATAATAGATTACCAAGCCACTTAATACAGTTTCGCGCACATATAACCACTACTCTAGCTCTTTAATTAGAAGCGATGCTGCTAGACAGTAATGAATAAAACACTCTAACGGATAAACTTTTTTACATAAAGATCCACGATCAGGATTTGTTCAATAGCCTATTCATAATATAAAATTGGCACCACAAGTGATATCAATTCTAAGGTACTAAGAATTATTCTTTACATAACATATTTCACGAACAACTCAATTAAAGCATTACATATATTAAATTGAATAATATTGCCAATGGATTTTTATTAAAAGTCGAATACAACTGTTTAACTCTTTTACTAATCCATAATATTGCACACGAAAATAACCACACTTGGCTTAGAATAAATGTGGAAAGTAATAACTTGAATGACAGTAAAGAACAAATCAATTGTGACTCTCACTTATGCTTACCTGTATTACTCGTAGGTAAATCGTCCCCCCCAAAAAATGTACATTGAGAACTTGAATAAACTATATAGTTCTTATACCAAGGCTTTGTTTGATGATATATATACATCTCATGCATCAATTGAGTGGTTGATACTTTGAATATTTTTACATTTGAAGCTGAAATTATTTGTTGGTGGAGGAGGGTCTGAAAAAGAAAAGTTGAAAAATTATTTTCAAAAATAGACTTAAAATAAACTGAAAAAGTGAAAAATCGTCATAAGTATCCCTTCAATATACGGTAAAATATATATATATATATATAAATATATATATATGAACTAAAAAAGAAATAAATCAAAGTGATTTATTATAAATATATATCCAAGACATAAAATAGAAACGCTGTAAAATTCTAAATAACAGAATTTAGTAATAATCTAATGGTGTATTGATTTTTAGAAAGTTATTATCTTTTTTTGAAACAATATATTGAGATACTAAATCTCAATTAGATATTCGAATATTGACAAAATTTGATTTTAGGAATTAAAATAGGCATAAGGACAATTATAATGACTACGAAAAACGATTCAAGTTTGAATCTAAACAATTCGAATGAAAATAAAATGATATTGAATTCAAAATTGAATAATCACAAAAAATCCAATGTAGACAATATTACTAAACCAACGTTTAATAGTGATAGCATTTTCACTAAATTGAATATGAATTCAAACAAAAAAGATAAAATTAATTTAAATGATGCTATATACCATTTAGATAATCTGAAATATCAAGTGGACAAAAAACAGACTGGTGTGAACTTTTTGAGTGAGATTATAAAGAACGTCCCAGAAGATGATTCAAATGATTTTTCCATTCTTCTGTTCGATTTATCCATGAATAATAAATCTTCTGGAGTAGAATCATTGAAAAATTGTAATAGTCACATTAATATTGTTCACTTACCTCTTCCCAGTACGTTAGTAAAAAGACCTAGTTTTGGTTTTGAAAATTTATTGAAGACTACAATTTCTGATTGTCACAAAAAATCTGAACTAATTGAATTAATACGGAATTCTCATACTATTTTTATTTATGATGGCATAAGTTGTATCGAGAATTGTTTTCTTTCAACATACTGGTTTATGAAAAAGCTAAACGATTTTTATATAAACCTGGGGAATGAGGAAGAACTTGATCTAGATACAAAACAGAACATTAATTTACCACATAATGAAGCATTAGATTTATATTTATTATCATCTTCTAGTCTAGAAATGAATAAAGAACATAATCCAACAAGACCAATATTTGGTGAAAGCAATAAATCTCATCCAACAGATAATAATACCCCAGTTAAAAATAGATTAAGAAATACAAATTTTAATTTGACTATTAAAATCCCACCGAACTCGACTCCAACAGACAAAACTTCAATGTTTGTAAGCTCAATAAAAAAAGATGCGATTCATTATTCACCAAAATCTCTTGAGAAATATTTCAAATTTGACATTCCAAAAATTTTATTGGAAAAGGAGAACAAAGATTCTTTACCTGTTTGGCTTCAACCATATTTGAATATAGGTGCTGAGAATCTAACAGATGAAACACCTGTACTAGAAAAAATTCTGCATAAATTTGAAGATTTAGAACGTTTGGAAAATGAAAGACTTGAAAACTGTTTAAATTATACCAAATCCAAGGACACCAACACTAATGGGGTAAAATCCATATCAACAAATGATAAAAACCAAGGTCAGCTAACTGAACCATCAAGTAAGCAAAAGCAGAGACATAATATATATTCACTACCATTTTTGCAAAAACAATTCAAGAAACAAAGAAAAGAATTAGAATACAAACCATCATTATATAAGCTACAACCACCTTTAAAAACTAACAGCAAAAGTTTACTAGTACCAAAAATAAACACAAATTCTAATTATTCTCCACTCACAACAAATAATAAAACTGATTCACCAACAACTAATTCGGATTCGGATTCCTTAACGACACCTTTAGATTTTTATGAAATTTCTCAAGGCATTCAATCTTTTACACGAAATAGGTATTCAAACATTCTTCCATATGAACATACAAGAGTGAAGTTACAACCTTCTCCAATTAATGGAAATAATCCAATTGTTTTCAGTAATAAATTGAAGTCATCTGTTACTGAAGCCAAGAGTACGAATGGAAATAACGCAAAAGAAAATTCAGAAGTTAGTTATTTTGATGGCGTTAAGGAGAATTACAAATTGCACGATGACTTAGATATAGAAGGTGAAGAATTTAATGATTATTTTAATGCAAATTATTTAAAGTTACATCAAATAAATCCCGACTTTGAGTATATTGCAACACAAGCGCCTTTACCCTCAACTATTGATGATTTTTGGAAAGTAGTGATTTCGAATAAAATTAAAGTTATTGTGTCACTACTCTCCAATGATGAACTAAATTTGCGTAAATGGCATATATATTGGTCAAATTCCTCAATGAAAAAGCATGTAGTGATGTGTGAAGATACTTACGAAAATGTTTGTGATATTGATGGCTGTATTTTAAGAATTTTTAATGTTAAAAAGCAAACATTTCTTACATCAAATGAAAAAACCAATGTGGTTGGATCTGAACCAGAACAAGTCGTGTACCAAATTCAATATACGAAGTGGTTAGACTCATGTGGTGTAGACATGACAACAATCTTGAAACTTTACCATTTGAAAAATGCATTGGCAAAAGACGCTATTTCTGTATTATCTGATATCAAAACTGGTAATATTTCAAGCTACAACGATATATATTCCAAATGTTTCCAGGAAATCATGTTAAAACAAATTGATACTAATAACCCTCCCATTCTAGTTCATTGTTCTGCAGGATGTGGTAGAACTGGCGTATTCATTACATTGGACTATATGATGAATATTTTAACTGTTGTTAATAGTACGGAGCATAATAATAATAAGATAGATGTTTGGAATATGAAGGAAGATTTGATTTTTATTGTAGTCAATGAACTTAGAAAACAGAGAATATCCATGGTACAGAACTTCACGCAGTATCTAACTTGCTATGAATCAATATTACAGTATTTTTCATTAATATTGGAGCATAAAAGTTCTCACTTGTAATTCAATAGGGGAATATGATAATAATTATACCTGCTTCTAACACTATTCTGTTGACTTTTCGTCTTTGCATAATATTTTTTTTTAGTAAATTCTTATTTTAAAACTTGCATAAATAATATTTAGATACCCAATAAGATATTTTACATTACTAATAAGTGACTTTTATAGTGGTTTGTTCATTTGTAATCTTTGCAAAGCCTTCCTTCTGCTGTGAGTTCATGGTATAATTATATGTTGTTTCTTGTTTATTACTACTATAAAATTAAGATTAACTAAGATTTGAAAGTTGAGTATATTATTACAAAAGTTACTAAAAAAATATTAATAGTATTACATGTATACAATGAATTAACTTAAGTGGACCATCTATGTGCCTCGTCATCACCTTTCCAACCACGTTCGGTGTAACCTAAAACTTCTTTAACTCTCTTCACTGTTTCCGGATCACCCATATTTTTTCCTAGATTGTCAGATATTTTTATTGCATGATTACCGTTCAATTCTAACAGTTTAATTACAATATTAAGTGGCTCACTATTAACTTTTGGGTTTGATTTTCTTGAAAAATCATTCGTAAAGTTAGTTCCAATACCAAATGTAGGTATTAAGCCGTATTCATGAGCTACTGCTGCATATTTAATTGCCTTTTCAGGATTCAAAGAATCTGAATAACAAATAACCTTGGAAAATTTTGGTAACTTTAATACAGTATTATAATGATTAGCTATTTTCTTAGTGTATTCAGTTGGGTCCCCCGAATCTTGTCTTACTCCAACATAAAAATCAGAATATGGCGGGACAAATGATTTTAGGAAATCATTTGTACCAAAGGTATCCGTTAATGCCAGGCCAGCATTGTCTGAACCAAAAGTTTTAATCCAATAATCCATGGCGTTTTTATTAGCATTAACATAATCACCTGTAATTGATGCAATACCCATAATCCATTCATGAGCTACGGTTCCTATTGGTTTTACACCAAATTCTTTTGCAAATAAAACATTTGAAGTACCAAGGAACAAATGACGATTAACTTCCGGATTTTCATTGACAGCTTTCATAATACCTTCCATAACTAAATGTTGTGTATGATATGATCTACGACGTCTAGTACCAAATTCACTAAATTTAATTCTATTTTCCAACAAAGTTTTAGCTTTTTGGTAAGCAATTTCTACCTGATTATCATAGGACCAGTCAGTTTCAGTAAATTTAAAATAAGCTTCTGATACTAATGCTAAAATAGGAATTTCATACAGAATGGTTTCTTTCCACATACCTTCAACTAAAATATTGAGATTGTAAAAGGTTAGGTCTTGTTTCCTATTGGCTTCTACATCTGTTGCAATGTCATGAGTAAATTTAATTTGAGAGTCAGGGTCCAATTTAAAGTCACTACTTGATATATATTCCAAGTAGTCTTCTGGTAGGTAAGGAATAGTGCTTCTCAAATAATTCACATCGTCTTCAGAAAATGTTAGAGATTTTAATGTGGAAAACTGTTCTTTTAACCAATTAATGCCTTCAATTGTAAATTTCATATGCGAGGATCTGTTTGTATATTTATATACAACCTTGGAGTCTGGAAAATTTGTAAAGACAGCTGCATGCATTGTCAATTTATACATATCTGTATCTAACAGAGAATTCACAACACGGTTCTTCATACTTTTAATTAGGTTGTTGAGTTTTTTAAATCAAACAAGTTCGACAGTTTCACTGTAAAAAATAAAAAAACCACAAATTTATCAGATTATTTTAATATCTTGTTAACAATAGCTCTTATATATATATATATATACTTTTACTTTCTAGCCTTATATTCTCTCGATAAAAGAATTGTTTAGTTGACTAACTGTGTGTTTAATCGATTCTATTTTTCGTCGTAATATGATATTTTAACTGCGGTGAAAAAATATTAGAAAATGCCGATTAAGCAGAAAAATACATATAGATTCAGTTGACAAGACAATATAAATGGCATGAATAGAGCAAACTGGTGGCTTTGAAGAGATACAATGAGATTCTTAGGCTAATGTATTCCTGAAGTCTAAAAATATAATTTGCTTGGAATTATGTATTAATTTTACAAATACAATCATATTTACACTTAAAAGGACCAATATTTATATGATTCGGGGTTATTTCTAGATAATTGTTCTAAGTCTTTGTTTATGTTTTTTAGCAGTTCATTAACATTAGATTCATTTAATTGATCTTCGACCTTTTCAATAGCTTTTTTGTTTGATTCACCATCTTTAAACACTAAGATTAATGATTTTGAAATGTTTAGATTTTGCAATTCTTTGTTAATATTGCTGACTTGGTCGTTTAATATTTGCCTGTTTGCAGAAAGTGCTACTTTTTCTTTTTCGATATTCTCATATTCAGTAGTCAAAACCTTTTCGAAAGCTTTCAACTCTTCAATTTTGATATCCAATGATTTGGCAGAATAGTTAATAAGCTCATGTGCAACGACTTGTGACTCTTGTAAATATTTATCCATTAAAATTTTTGATGATTCTGGAATAGTTTCTTCTAGGACAGTTTTATCCTCTCCACTTAATAAATGTTCAATGGTATTATCGATACCTTTCATAATTGTTTTAGCATTATCTATTTCATTTTCTTTGGAATCAGGGACATATTTGTTTTCATTATCATATTTGCTTCTTAAATTTCCAATAACGTCATTAATATAACTATCTTCAATTGGTAACTTCAAAAATTTCTCTAGGCATTCAATAGGGGTTCTATCAGTTCCAATGTGTTCAACAATTCTTTGCCATTGATCTTCATACAGTTCTATACCTTCTAATAGTAGAAAGATCTCTTGTTCAGTCCATTTTAGTGTAGATGTGTTATTTTCCATTCTGATAAAGTCTGAAGCTTGAAAGTTTGCACCAAAATGACCTTCTTGATAACATCTAGAACATATATTAATATCTCTTGCTCTCAGGTTATGATACCTCACAAAAAGAGCATCGTTACCACATGTGTGACAAACATAGCTCCTGTTCAATTTCTTTTTTGGTCTGTCAACAGGTTGTAATGCAATGAAATCTGATACAGAACTATAAATATCTGTTTGTAATGATAAGTTAACTGGGAATTCGTCTAATTTTGTAAATTCTGCGTCTTTTTTAATGTGCGCCAGCACAGATGAATTATCTTCAACTGCTTCGGAAATGTTAGCATCTCCTTCATTTGATACATCTTTTGAATCTTCCTTTGGTTCTTCCTTTGGCTCGTCTTTTGTTTCATCCTTTACCTGGTCATTCTCTTCTTGTACAATTTGCTCCTTAATAAACGGTTTCAAACCATCTGGAGCATCTAAAACAACTTCATAATGTCCTTTATATCTAGATCCTAACAAAGAAGGTTTGGATTTTGGATCAATCTGATAATTAATCAAGCCCCATTTCTCAAGAAACGCATGGATCTTCACAATCGAAGTGACATCTAACCCTAAATTCTTTCTAACCGCAGTCATTGTAAGATATTCATATGGCGTTAATCTATAACTATTAATCATATAATCTCTAATATCTTTGTAATCTTTTGGGGTTTTGTAATTGGCAGAATTATCAAAAAAATCAGGTATCGCTTTCTTCTCTATCTCATTAATTTTAGAAAAATCAAACCAAGCTGCATATGATGGAATAATAACCGGATGTACTTGTTTTGCTAAAAATCTGTATGCCTTATTTTCCAGTTTAATTGCTTCTTCATCATAATCAATTTTTGGCTCAATTGGTTTTTCATTAACGATGGATGTTGCCTCAGTCGAACTCATTATAATATCCCCACTTGGCACAGGTAAATCAACCATATTGTATAATAGATTGGTGTCTCTCAATCAATGTAACTATCCTAACTAATGATAATATATACTATAAACAGCTGACACCTCAATCCAACTTCAAATAGATGCAATGTAAACTGAACTTTTAGTATTGTTTTTATTAATCTTTGGACTGAAAAATAAAAATTCTCTGAGAATAAATATTCTTTAAAAAATTCAAATCACGTGACAATCAAACTAAAGTGTCAGTAGATGCCCACGATAACTTTAAAAGATTAGTACATATTGACATATATGATAAGTTATGGAGTTGTTGTTGATCACATTCATAAAGATTAGTTAGTTATTACAACGGAAGAGTGTCTTTATGTGCATGTAAACCTCAAATCACACATCAAAAAGATCCATTTTCATGGCCGATACTTGGAAGAAAGTTTGTTCATTTACGTATAATCTTTCAATTTGTTGGAAAGGTAAATAAATATAATGATTCAATAAGTTGGTGTATATTGCATAAAATTATTCTTTTTTCTATACTTTATTAAAACTATTGGCATATTGTATTTATGTCACTTTACTGACATTAATTCACTCTAGAGACGTTACGCGTCTGAAATAGTTTTTAAGTCGAGATTAAGAAAGTAATCTCACCGAATCAGAGAAGAATTGTTTTCTGATTCTATTGAAGTTCAATGGTTAATTTTATATAAAGACTAAAAAATCTGAGAACTGTGTTCAGTTATTTCAGTTGAAGTTGAATAATCCAGAGAAAAATAGTATGCTTAGGGTCACTAGATCATCGAGGAATTTGCAGAAAAAAAATGCAAAACCTGTTGCTAAATCTTACAAAGAAAAAGAGGAATCTGATTTGGAGGTAAGTGATGATGATGACAAAAAAGCTGAGGATGAAGTCAATTTGGAAGTTGATAATGATACTGACATTAAATTATGGTTACAGGATCCAACTTCTAAAAACAACGATGTCGCATTAGATTCTGATGATGAAAATAGCGAAGCAAGAGATCAAGAATTAAATGCCCTGCTAGAAAGGAAGTACCTTCTTCATAAGAAGGAAGAAGAAGAAGAAGATAATACAGGCAATGATAGTGAAGAAGACAAAGCTACTGTTTCGCTTAAGTTGAAAAAACTGAATGAATTTGTAAAACAAAGTCAAGTATATTCAAGTATTATTGCTGACACTTTGTTAGAGCGTACAAAAGAGAGATTAGAAGAAGATAAATTGGCCAAGGAAAACAAACAGAAAACAGAACAGCCTGTTGAACAAGTTGTTGAACCACCCAAAAAGAAACAGAGAAAAATTACAAGCATCGTTGATTTTTTTAGAGGTTGTCCAAAAGATAAATCCAAAAATGTAGATGACTCAAGTATGAGTTCAAACACAGGTAATGGAGAAAAACTTCAGGATGATGAAGACATCTTATCAATTCAACCTAATTTGCTGAAAAATTGTGTGCTCAAACAATACCAAGTAGAAGGTCTTAATTGGTTAATTACTTTATATGAAAACGGATTGAATGGTATTTTAGCTGATGATATGGGATTAGGTAAAACCATCCAAACTATTGCACTATTTGCATTTATATATGAAATGGACACTAAAGGTCCATTTTTGATTGCTGCCCCTTTAAGCACTGTTGACAACTGGATGAATGAATTTGCAAGGTTTGCACCAGATATCCCAGTTCTTAAATATTATCATCATAATGGTATCAAAGAACGTACGAAGCTTTTAAATAAATTCTTTAAACAGACTAAAGGAACCGGTGTAATCGTAACTTCTTATGAGATTATCATTAGAGATGCCGACGAAATAATGAGCAAGCAATGGAAATTTCTAGTAGTCGATGAAGGACATCGATTAAAAAATATTAACTGTCGACTGATTCAAGAATTAAAAAGAATTAATACTTCAAACAGGTTATTATTAACTGGGACACCATTACAAAATAATATTTCTGAACTTTGGTCTTTGTTGAATTTTATTTTACCAGATATCTTTACTGATTTTGAGATATTCAATAAATGGTTTGATTTTGAAAGTTTAGATCTAGGTAACAATTCGGAGAAATTGAATAAACTAATCAATGATGAATTAGAAAAGAACTTAATTTCCAATTTGCATACAATTTTGAAGCCATTTCTTCTAAGAAGACTCAAAAAGACTGTTCTTGCTGATATTTTGCCCCCAAAACGAGAGTATATTATTAATTGTCCACTAGCACCTATTCAAAAAAAATTTTACATGAAGGGTCTATCTGGTCAATTAAAAGTTACTGTCTTCAAAGAATTAATCAAGCAGTTTTTTACTTTTAATTCAGAACATATTGGATCTGTTTCAAATAAATCCATTAGAGATTTTATAAATTTTGAATTGCATGGCGATAAAGATGGGGATGATATAACTGGCCAGCCTAAAACAATTCAAGATATGCATAAGTTATATAAAAATCATTTAGAAAGGGATTTTAAGAGTAAAAAGCTAATGAATATGATGATTCAGCTGCGACAAATTGTGGATTCAACTTTATTGTTTTATTTTCCATATATAAATCCTGAAGAACTAACACTTGACGTTTTGTTGCAAAGTTCAGGGAAACTACAAATTTTACAAAAATTAGCAATACCGTTACTAAAGAAAGGACATAAAATCTTAATTTTCTCACAATTTGTCAATATGTTAGATCTGCTTGAAGATTGGTGTGAGTTAAATTCATTGAACTCTTTAAGGATTGATGGTACTGTAGATAACGAGAGCAGAAAAGAACAAATTGAAATTTTTAATAATCCAAAAGATAACCACAATGTCTTTTTATTGTCAACAAGAGCCGCTGGATTAGGTATTAATTTAGTAGCTGCAGATACTGTCTTTATTTTCGACAGCGATTGGAATCCACAAGTCGATTTACAGGCTATGGATCGGTGTTATAGAATAGGTCAAACAAAGCCAGTTATTGTATATCGACTATGTTGTGACAACACTGTTGAACATGTCATATTAACAAGAGCTGCAAATAAGAGAAAGTTAGAACAAATGGTAATTCAGATGGGTAACTTTAATACATTGAAAAAGTTAGCAATGAACGAGAGATCTTTCTTACAAACTAACTCGACATCAAATAAAATCAAAAATACAGAATTAGTTCAAGAACTTTCTTTACTATTACTAAAGCAAGATTCCAGTATTGGGTTTAGAAAGAATCCAGGCGAACTTGGTGACATTTTGACTGATGAAGAAATCACAGAGTTAACTGACCGTTCAAACGAAGCTTATTCGGCAAACAGAGCAATCAATTATCCACACCTAACATTATTTGAAACTACTACTGGATTCTCATGAAGGATGTAAGCATATTATAAACAATTTATTATGTAAATATATATATATATGCGTTTACCTATATATATCATTCTTGGACATCAATTATTATACTACTTTTGTATATTTTTTGATATCTTCTCGCAATAGGGATAATGCTTCTAAGAACAACATGAAAATAGTAAAAAATGAAATGGAATATTGTAATCAAACAGTTATATATATATACGGATTGGTGAAAAATCAAAAGGAATAAATTTATTTATAAGCCATAATTACTTTCTATAGCTAGGATTAGTTTAATTAATTCAATTAAAGTTATTATTTCAAGCGATTAAGGTGACCTTGATTGACGTTACAAATATAAGAAATTGTTAGATTAAAAATAGAAAATGAGTTCTGAAGAGTCTTATGATGCTGCCTTAGATTTATTGCGTAGATTGAATCCCAACAGATTAGAGGAAAATATGAAGAAATTGATACAATTGGATCCTTCTTTAGCTGAAGATTTATTATCTTCTGTTGATACTCCGTTAGATGTTAAACGTGATCCTAAGGACTCCCAAAAGGAATACCTATGTTGTGATTATAATAGAGATGTTGATTCACATAGATCACCATGGTCCAACCAATATTATCCTGAACTATCTGCTGAGGATTTGGAGGAGAGTCCATTCCCATCTGAATCTTTGAGACAATTAGAAATTCTTTTCAATGATTCTTTTGATGTTTACAGAGATCTATACTATGAAGGTGGTATTTCCAGTGCTTATTTATGGGATGTAGAAGAAGACCCAAGCGAACTTATTAAGGAATTTGCTGGTGTAATTTTATTCAAAAAAAGTAATCAAAGTTCAAGTCAATGGGACAGTATTCATGTTTTAGAGGCCTCATCTGAAAATGGAGATGATGAAATTAGATATAGAATTACTACAACAATCATTCTACATTTAGATAAAGATAAATCAATTACTTTATCTGGTAATCTAACTAGACAAACTGAAAAGACAATCAAGCTACCAAACGTTAATAATGGCGAACAAATTAACTTGGCTCACATAACAAACGTTGGTACAATGATCGAAGATATTGAATACCAGATGAGAATATTACTAGAAGCTGTTTATTTTGAAAAAACTAGAGACATCTTTCATGAAACAAAAAACAGTATCGTATCAACCGAACAAAAGAATAAAAGTGCTCATGAGGAAATAATTAAGGGTTTACAAGGTCTATAAGAACCTTTTCATGAACTACTCTAATTCTACGAGCATGGGGTCTCTATATATCTGTAGTTATTCATCTACATTTATAAGAATATATAAATTAGTAAATTACAATTTTTGACAAATTTCAATAAACTGTCGCTGGTTGTAAAACCTTCTGTACACCTTGAGCTGGTGTGGATAGGACAAATGAGCATACATATACAGTGGGTATTATAAGATAATTGTTTGTTGAACTAATTGATATATATATATAAGTTAACTCTAGCACAGAAACCTTTAAACTCATTAAATACGGTATTGTTTCTAACTTCAAAAATTTCTTCTTATTTATTTTCAATGAAATTTTACATCGACAAAGGAAGATATATCTGCAGATATATTTAAATAATAGCTTTATAAATATGTTTGTATATCGAAAAGTTGGTTTAAGCTCAATTGAACAACTCGTTATAAATTTGGTTGAGTGTGCGATTGATTTAATATTAATCGATATTATTTTTATACCTTGAAATCACACTTTAAAATCAATTGATTAAAAATTGTAACGCATATTTATTCTCAATAAACCATTAAACAGAAAATGAGGTCTAGAGTATGGTCTGAGGCTCGTGTGTATACTAATATTAATAAAGAAAGAGATCGGGAATATTGGGATTATGAAAATACAAATATTGAATGGTCAACTAATAATAATGATTATGAAATTGAAGCGAAAGTTGGCCGTGGTAAATATTCCGAAGTATTTCAAGGTATTGAATTAAGTAACAAAAGACTCAATGTTATCAAGATGCTGAAACCTGTGAAGAAAAAGAAGATTAAGAGAGAAATTAAGATTTTAACCAATTTATCGAATGAGGAACATCCACCTACTGCAGAAGATTACAATGAAGAACAATATTACACAAATAAGAAAGAAGACGTGATAAAATGCAAGAGAGAATACATTTATGATAAACCACATAATGGACATAACAATATTGTACAACTCCTGAATATTATCAGAGATCCTGTTTCTAAAACACCAGCTTTAGTCTTTGAATATGTGAGAAATGTTGATTTTAGAATTCTATATCCTAAACTTACAGCCTTGGATATGAAATATTATATGTTTGAGTTATTAAAAGCATTAGATTATTGTCATTCGATGGGTATTATGCACAGAGATGTCAAACCACATAATGTTATGATTGATCACACACAGAGAAAATTAAGATTAATTGATTGGGGTTTGGCTGAATTATATCATCCAAATACTGAGTACAATGTACGTGTAGCATCTAGGTTTTTCAAAGGTCCAGAATTATTAGTTGATTATAGAATGTATGATTATTCTTTAGATCTTTGGTCATTTGGTACAATGTTAGCATCAATGGTTTTCCAAAAAGAACCATTTTTTCATGGAACAAGTAATACAGATCAATTAGTCAAAATTGTTAGAGTATTGGGAAGTGATGATTTTGAGCAATACTTGATGAAATATGAAATTACATTGCCAAATGAATTCCACAATATGGACCAATTTGTCAGAAGACCGTGGCACAGATTTGTTAATGACTCCAATAAGCATTTGTGTGGAAATGATGAAATTATTGACTTAATTGATAACTTGTTAAGATACGATCACCAAGAAAGATTAACAGCAAAAGAAGCAATGGGACATCAATGGTTTGCACCAATTAGAAATAATGAATATAAATTCGATGATAATGTAGAAATGAACTAGAATTATAATATGTAATTAAGTAAGTATTTCAATCAATATAAAAAAGAAGTATTTTTTTCAGTATTTTCTAGGTTCATTAAAATACCTCTTTAAGAGCTAAATTCAACCTCAAATTGTTGATTGTTATAGTCGTGACATTTGTAAGATTATGTACTTATACAGTATCTATAGAAAATTTACAAAACGTTAAAGTTATTCTCATTTATAAAAATCCAGTTTGAATTGGAGCCTGTCCTCAAAAAAAGTGTAGTATCATAATGATTGTGGAGTTATTTAATAAATGAAAAGAACTACAGTTCTTTTATAAAACAAATTCAAAATAGAAAAGTTTTAATAGATAAATAATTTTTTACCGTAATATATTATGCTGAAATGATTTAAACCAATCTGAAAGTATATTGCTTCATCTAGAACAATATGTAAATAGATTAAATGGTATAATGGAAATAGTGTAGTTCAAATGTTGGACCTCGGTTCAAGAAAGTTATTGTCTTGTTATTAAATTATCAAGGCTTTAAATTATCGTCTTCATTATTTGAATCGTTATCTTCATCTGAGCCATTTTCGAACTCGTTAATATTTTCATGAATATCTTTAATATCTTGACATAAAATATCATGTATCATGGCTAGTGAATCTCTGTCACTGGTGCATGTTTCTATATGATTCTTAAACACTTTTTGAAAGCTTTTGGTTAATCGTTCATAGTAGTTAATTTTCCTCCTCATAATTTTATTGTTCTTAGAAACTTTATCATACTTAGCTTGTAATTGCAACTGCTGGATCTTCTTCTTTTTCCGTGATTTAGAAGCTGCTACTCTATTTCTTTCTAATTGAATTGATGATTTTCTAGATGTTGATGGTTGTGGTGAAGAACTCATAGAATTGGATACTGTATTGGGATAATATTTATTTTGGATATCATTATAAATCAATGGAATTTCTAGGTTTGATTGTGACATTGAATCTGATAAAGCGTCATATTCTGAATTCATGTTATCCACTATATTGTTGTTATACATAGATTGAAACCTTGTATAAGATGCATTATGTGGATCTAAAACCAAAGGTACTTTTTTTTCGTTTCCAAGATTTCTCTTTAATATGTTTGTGTTTTGATTATATGCAATATCCTGTTTTTGACTTGTATTCATCTGGTTGGGGAAATATGGCATTGGTGGCGGTTGTGAATTTGTTACATCTTCCAAAGTTTCAATATCCAAACCCAGTTGACTAATCTGTCCGTTTGAAATAGAAACTCTCCTACGTCCTTGAAAAGGTTGTGTGTACAGTTGTGGTATGACGTTTTGATTAGGATCATAGTGATGTTGATTATATATAGCAGTAGCTAAATTGAAGTTTTGCCAATTTGTATACTGTTGCATATTCCTATTTGCGTAAGGTTTTATTTGCTCGCCAGCAATAAGCGTAGAATCATAATTGGTCATCATATTTTCATTTGCATTTACTAAAACACTATCATCCATATCTTGTAATTTTGGTTTGGAAATTTGGCTTGTACTCTGATATCGCTTATTATTACTAACTTCACTCCCATGAAGGTTATTGTTAGTAAAAGTGTTATCTTGATAATTCATTTGACAGTAACGTTTGCTAAATTGTATAATTCATGCATATAGTACCAAAAATGGGGGCTAGCCTCTAAATCAATTATACTCGGTTACACTAATAATAAAAATGTCAACTTAACTTGATATCTCGAATATAAATAAGTATACTATAATTTTCTTGATTCAACTTGATTCACAGAAGATTACTAAACAATAAGACACACAAGTATACGATAAATATGTTTAATTAACACACATATACACACTTATATAATAACATATATATACATTTATATATTATTAAATAGTCACATAACCTTTACGTCGTAAGAAATGAAACAATGAACGTTTACAATATGCAAGAATACATTTAGCCCATGAATATAGTCAACTTTAATATACACCATGACAGTTAAATGCATTTGTTCTCTTGTTTTAATATATTTTAAAGTCTTCCAAAACTTTACTATGTCGGCAAAACTAGCTCTAATATGAATATTAGATAATAAATTAACTATTAGTGAGCCGAGGGGAACAAAAAATCATCTCGAACAAAAAATATATCTAATTACATGTCTGAAGGAAACACAATTTTTTAAGAGGGTGTCGGACAAGTTCACAGCTTTAGAAGAGTTTACTGAGAGTTCTTTGAGCACATTATAGTTAGTTCATCACGCACTTCACTGCAGATTCCACATGTTACGATTACACCAAGCGCAAATCGAAGCAAGAACGAAACTTTATAACCAGAAAATCTGTATATTCCATAAAATTCGTTATATTATTCTTTAACAAATTTTCACTAACTCTTAATGAAAAAGGTCCATGGGAAAAGAACCCTTATTAATCAACCCGATCCACTAATGAAAAAATTAAAATAATACCTCTCAAAATAATTATACTGTCGACATATCAATATGTCTCCAAGTGAGTTGTTATCAACTATACAGTACAAAGATCTTGGCTTGAACAGCTAGTAATAGCAAGTAAAGTGTCTTGACTTTTCTTAGGAGAAAACAACAACAACAACTGTGCGTATGTGTTAGTGGGTATTATAAGATGGCGTAGTTCAGCATTCCTCATTCTTTATTTCACTAAAATTTGTCAAATATGAAACGAAATGGTTTATGGTTCACAAAATTCAGTATATATTGCGAAATAGAGAATTTGCAGGTTCAATCTTGGCCAAAAGAAGCAATATACAGTCATTACATGGTTTCTAAGTATGATCCTGTTTTCTCTATTATGATTTTGAGGAGTTATAATGGTTTGCATTTAATGTAATTGAAATTACGAAATTGAGTATTACGAGCGTTCTTTCAGTATCAAACTTCCAGCTTCTATTATTTCCAAAATAGACCATTATAAATGCGACGGAAGAGACTACATTAGTAAAGATATTTCGATTCTATGTATGCTAATGGCAGTCGCCATGCGAATATGTGTTGTAAGTTCGGCACATATTTGGTTGCATATCATAACTTGTATGCAGTTACGGTTTCTAGTAATTGACATTGGTAATATATCAGATACTTGCTCTATGATGAAGGTAGAAACAAGCCATCTGCTTACGTGGCTACCTCCTTTTCCTGTTTAACTATAGTTATCGGGGGGAGGGGAGGAGAGGTCAAGATAGGGGATTGTCTCTTCCGATTTTCCGATGTTCTAAATAATGCAAGGGGACGACTACGAGATAGTTTAAATTTTGACTTCTTTGTAGGATTTGTCCTGGATTGGTTGTAAGTAGTGCTATCTTGTAGGGTTTTACTTGACAGAAGTTATGGATGCAGTCGTAAAGGCTTTTGTGTAAGAAACTCAATCTGGAAAAATTCTCATGGTGTTAATCTGCATTATTTTCTGTGGAGGCTTTAAGGCTGACGATATTGGATTATTTTGCTATGATTGGAATAATTACCTTTTTTTGTAAAGATCTGTAGATGCTGGAAATATACCTAATTATTGATTTAGGTTTTAATATGTAGAGGATGTTCATCAGGCATGTTCAAGCATAAGTAAGTTCACTGTTTGTTGGTATGATGGCATGTAATAGGTATTTAAGTACTATCTTGAGCAAATATGCAAGAATGGTTTGAGTTGCATGTTTTAGTTTATAAGATTCGAAATTAGAATGAATTGTCTCGTAGATCTTTGTATTAACCAAATCTGATATATCCTTGTTTAAGTTAGTTACGAGTATTAGTGCAGATTTACATGAGTAACTAAATCTCGTTTTATTTCGAATCTTGTATCTATTTGCAACATCAGTGAGAATTTGCACTTTTGATCTCACGGTTATCTGTAGTGCAATTAAATCTGATTATCCAACTTTAAATTTTGTAATATATGAGGATACAGAAATTGATGTTTGGTAAAGGTAGAGTTAATATTAGATTTAGTGTTAGGAAACTATCTACTAAAAGCCGAGTTGAGATGAGATGTCATGTTGTTGTAATTAACTTCGAAATCCACTAATAAATAGTATTTGTTTAAATCTACTATGGTAAAGTTTAGTTTAGGTGTCATCGATTATATTACTAATATGTGGAAAACTGTGCATTCTCTCCAGGGAGTTCCTTAGAATCTGCTATGCTCTTCTCGTGGTACAAATGTAGTCTTTCTTAAAGGTTAATAAAACAAGAAATGATATTGTCAGTTAATTAGTGGAATCTATTTAGTTCAATATAGTATGTAAAGTGAGAATAATAATACCCACACGATAGCAGAACCTTTGGCAATCCACCAAGCATGTTCGTTGGTGAAGGGGCATAACGTATAACTCCAATTCCAACTTTTGTTTGTCTCGTTAAACTGACCGGTTATTACACCAGTATTGCCTTTATACTGCCCCATCATTGATTTTACTGTTATTTCTTTAATATGAAAATCGAATTGTTGTAATAAATTGTTACTTGACACCCAACTCTCGGTTGTCGCGTTTCTGGTGTAATACGTTTCACATCCAAAGTGATCATGACCAGTCAGAATGATGCCTGATTTGCCGTTATCGAATATTAAATCCAAGACTTCATTAGTCGTTGCTTCGCTTAAATGATTTTGGGAGCTCAGGGTATTATCATCGTAATAACGAAACATGGGACCATCTGTACATAGTCCCTTTGGTTTATAAAAGGGTACATGTGTGATTAATACTGTACTTCCAGAAAACTTTCTTTCATATAAACTGTATAGAAACTTCCAGGTTCTTGTAAGCAACTCGGGTTCATTAGCAGGTCCTTCGAGTAACATACTATTCAGAACAACTATCCGCCATGCATTATCTTTATTTGAATTATATTCAATCCAATAGTTATCCTTACCAAACATTTCAGTATACCTTGCAAGATGTTCATAAGTTGTGTCCCCAGAATATCCAATGTCATGATTACCAGTTGTGTTGATGAATAAGTAATCATTAGTATCATCATTGGCATTGTCACCCCATGTATAAACATCATGGTAACCAAATTCTAAATTCATCAGATCTGGACCTTCTTCCACGTCAGCCTTCATAAGGAATTCATTATATTCTTGAATCCATTTACTACTATTTACACAATACTGACCATTTTCATCATGACTCTCATACTTGATTCGATCTAAAATACTTTGATCTCTTTTAAATATTCTCGACATGTATCTACTTGTTCTGTTAAAAAATTCCGAATCATCAATCCATTGAGAGGATAGGAGATCCCCTAACACTGCAACATGCGTTGGTTTCAATCTTCTATACATTGTGTCATATATGTGGCCCAAATAGTAATCATTTCCAAAAGTATCTAAACGTGTTCTATAAGGTGTTGATGCTGAGTTACCTTTTATTTGAGGATCACCAAATGCTAACAAACGTACTTCGTTTTCATTCCTGGTATCTGTTCCTCTTGTTAATGTATTTAACGTCACATCTTTGATGTATCGAAAACTGTACAACAATGCTTTTTCAATATTGGAGCTCCCAGTTCTAGGTACCAAATCTATTCCTTGTTTATCACAGCTCCAATAACATGACTGAGGATGAACAGATGGATATGTATAAATATAAAAGTTTGTCGAGAAAGCCACTAAAGAAGCAATAATCACCGAAAATTTTATCAAGAATCGAAGGACCATTAAGAGTCCAATATTAACTTTAGTGCAATATAAACAACAATCAAAATCGTTTGTTTTGTTGTACTTCTATAAATATATATATGTATGTATATATACTATCTATGTATACTTAAGTGTTTCCATCTGGTTCAGATTCAGAATCTAGATTTGGAAAATTTTGAAAATATTGCTAAAGGGTTCTTTATTGAGAAGAGCTTTCCGTTTTGAAAAAACTGGATCGGTTATGCAAAAATCTTGTTTTCTAAAATTAATATAAATAGTTGTGAATAAGCATAATAACCACCGATTACATAACTGAATATAACCATTATTATTTGAATGTCACAAGAATGAATCTAGCATACAAAATCACGGTTACTATCCCATTCAATTACGGACTTCTAAAGGTTTTCAATATATTCAAAAGCTTTATTCTTCAAAAATTTATAGATCAAAGTTGAACTAGTAATTGAAGTGCTTGATAAATAAGCTGCCCATTGTAAAATGATTGTTTCGAGATCTTTATCTTGTAGGAACAAATGATATAAGAATGGTATATCGTAGTTGAAAAATTGGTCAACCCCACGAAAGTAAACAAAGCATCCTAATATCACTAAAAGAATATAAAACAATTTTTTTATTATACCCCAGATGTTAATTAATATTCTGATTGCAATATACAGCAATACCATTGATACACTACCTAGAAAAAGTGATGGATGCTCCTTACTGAATTGCGATATTATCGGTATAGATAACTGTATGAAGTTTATTAAATAAGTCAATATGGTAGTTATGATTTTTTGAATTTCAACTTCAATATCGTTTGTCATTTTGTTTCAATATTATATTTTTGTGCTGATATACCTGAAACTCTTATAGATCTTGTTGTGACCTTGTGGGTAGTATACTAAGTTGATGATTAGTTCTTTTGAAATTTATGCTACCGTTAATATATTGTAATATGATAATACTTCCACTTAGAAACCTATAGGTTGGGTAGTACCTCCAAAAACAGTATTTAACTGCCTTATAATTCTTCATGATAAAGCTAATTATTATAAATTTTCCGATGCCTTCGATATGCCGAATTTATTATTTACAATTTTGCCATATTAAGCATTGCGTGATTCGATGATTAATTGAATCTACCTAACCTATAATCATCGGCATATAAAGAATACACAAATAATTAAAAGCTATAAGATAAAACTAAGTGGAAATGGCAATAGAATGTTAATATAATTGTCTTTAGATATAAACTCCTCTCACAATGTTACATTATCCTCTTGAATTAGAAATTGGTCTATGGAGCTATAACCAGATGACTGGACTTAGAGAAAACACAACTGAAATCGTAATACAATTGCAGTTTATCTTTGTTAAAATCTTCAATGTACTATGTCCATGTTTAATAAAATTTCATAAATGTATTTTTACTATTCAGCATTTTGAACCCTGGATAAAATTTTCTCTCTTTATATTTCACTGTATCTGGTATTCGATCAATTTTTAAACACTTACATAAATATTATGGTTTTATAGTGTAGTGGTTATCACTGTCGGTTTTGATCCGACCAACCCCGGTTCGAATCCGGGTAAGACCTTTTTTACATTTTTAATATTTTTAAATAAGACAGTCAATTGCAATTGATTACTTCTTCTAAAGTTATGACATGACAGTCTTAAAACTATTATTTGTACAATTTTATTTAAATTCTAATTCAAATTTAAAGAATAAATACGAAATCTAAAAAAATCACTTATCTATTTGAAGTAAACATCTTTTAAACAACTGACTATTCGTCATCTTCTTTTTTGATGTCGGAATTAGTTGAGCCAGCTTCATCTGGTATGGTTACTTCTGGTTCTTTATCTTTACCTTGTTTTAATTCAGTTTCATAAATATTTTGCTCAGCTGGTCTTCCTATGTCAGCAGCATTACCTAGCGCAATATCTTGCCTTTCTCTTTCAGTAATGGCATCATTTTGAGAATCCAAAAATTTATTTAATATATCAGCAGACCTTTGATGATAAGTTAATTGTGATACAGCTAATTCTTTTAGATTATGTTCTAATTTACTATTGGAAATAATTTCTTCCATAACAATTGTGGCATCTTTAGTTGCCTGTTCGAATTCATTTTTTAAAATATCTGCTTGAGCTGACAAAGTTGCTTCTTTTTCTGGCTTTGCATTTTCCAAGTTAGCTCTTGCTACATCGTAATCAAACCTCTTATGATGGACTGCTTTCCTATATTTAGCTGCTCTTTCAAAGTTTTGGTGCAATTCTTCCTTCAATTGATAGTTAAATCTGCTTTTGATCAAACGATCTTGGTGTAATCTTGCTTCAGCAATATCTGATTCAGTTTGTGACAACATGGATAAAGTTTCAATCAATGTTGCATCAATTGGGTCATTTAACAATTTGATTTTTTCAGTTGCTGTTAAAAATACATTATTCAAAGCAAAATTTAATGTCTTGGGAATTCTTTGTCTATTACTTTTTTCACCGTTGATATTCAATGTAGAGAGTTTTTCACTAACGTTATCAGTAAACTCCCAAAATGATTCCCCAAATTCCTTTGGATAATCATAGGATTCCTTTTCATAGACCAATGTCACTTTTAAGAAATGTTCATACACATCTTTCATCGTATCAATCTTTTTTTCCAATTCAATATATTCTTGAGGAAGTACCGAAATATCTTTAGCTTGACCCAACTTCTCCTTCATCATACGGTGAGTATTTTGAGCAACATGCGGGATAGTTGATGTCATCTCTTGAGTCTTCTCAGAGATCTCTTGGAATTTCTTATTGAAACTATTACTGAATGAATTAAATGCCATTTGTGAATTCTCTGTAATTGTAAAATGGTTTGGATCGATATAAAATTATCCTGAATACCATTGACCAAGAACTAGTAGAATATAAATACAAATGCAAAACACATATGTTCTATAAATACGTGAATTTGTAAAGATCAATTATGAAATCTCACAAACAATGTGTCAATTTTTCACTTTCTTCAAAAGTTCTATTCATAGTAATTCGATTTCGACCCCTTAAGTATACAGATAACCAACCTTTCCGAGTTCGAACCCTAGGCGAGACATTAATAGAAGTCTCATTGGGAGCATTATACATGTCTGTTGTCTCTTATTTCAAAGCTATTGATACAAATAACTAGTATTTATTTAAAGATCAGTTCAAAAGGAGGATATTCGATATCTGATAATTTCAGCTCCTGCTCTTGATGAAGAAACTATGAAATTCAGACTAGAGTGTCACTAAATTTAATGGTTCTACCAAGCATTGCTTGACTATTCAGAATGATTGATTTAAGACGATATTTGACTACTATAGATTATATATACATTAGCTATTAGTAAGTGTTCAAAGATATGGGATATTCTTATTTTGAGATTGATTGTCGAGACGGTTTAAAGGTGATGAGAAGATAAGGGTTAAGAAATGAGTGATGAAAATAAAAATTAATGTGAGATGACTCTTTGAAATTTCAGTATATAAAGAAGAAATAATGCCAGGTGAAGATTTAATGAATAATATTATTGCACAAACTATAAAGAGGATAGAAATATATAATTGCATTTACTCTGCTGTCGTTGAATGATGCTTACAATACGTTTTTTATACAAACCACAGATAATACGACTTTTTAGTACTAGGGAAACTTTTGTATCGAAACAGATTGATATTTTCAGAAGGTTCTATAAAGCTGGTGATTCTAAAAGATATGCTGACCATGGTAAAGTTTCTGATGGTATATTAAAATTTCAGAAATCAGGTCCTATTGAATCTTTGGATTTTGATCGAAGATACGATATTAGAACTCATATTGAGTTATTGATACAGGACTATGCTAATAAACCGATTCCTCCTCTATCTTATGATTATTTAACAAGTTTCAAACCTCCGTTGACAGAGAATGATATGTATATGTTTAGTATAAAATCAATTAATCTGTTGTTAGCATATACTGCAAGAAGGTTGAAAGCGATTCAAAATTTACCATACATTGCAGTTGTTAATCCTAATATTGAAGAAAGTAATTCTCTATATTTAGGGACACTGACATCCTTATTATCCATTGAATATCCATACGATCTACATAACACTCCTAAAATTAAGAACTTACTAAATCAATTTTTAGATGATCATCAAGATACCTTGGTGACTCTCTCAAAAGGTCTACAAGAAATTAGTGAAATTTATCCAGACAAAAAGATATTTGCATTTTTAAATGATCATTTGAGGGATCGTATTGCCATGAAACTAATTGCAAGCCATTATTTAGAATTGATAGAGCAAACAGAACAACTCAAATCTGGAAAACTTAAAAATACAAATATGATTGGAATTTTACATAAAGCATTACCGATTTCTTCATTAATTAAACAAGTAGCAGAATTTGTTGGCGACTTAACTTTTATCAAGTACGATAGAATTATTCCTGTGAAAATATTAACTGGTGAAGATATTACATTCCCATGTATACCGACCAATTTAGAATATGTGTTAACTGAGGTTATTAAAAATTCATGTAGGGCACATATTGAGGCACGTAATTTGAACAGTGATATGATTGAAAAACCAATCGAAGTGTCAATATTCAAAAATGAATTTAAAAATGAATTAGAGATTAGAATCTGTGATTTTGGTGGTGGTATTACACCAGGTGTTGAATCTAAAATGTGGGATTATTCATATACTACAGTTTCACAGAAAGAAAATGACAATGCATTAGAGGCTAATTTGATACCTGGAGAAGATGTTAATAATGTGTGTGGAATGGGGTTTGGCCTACCACTGTGTAAAGCATATTTAGAACAGTTTGGAGATAGATTAGATATTCAGAGTTTGTGGGGATGGGGCACAGATGTATATATTAAACTAAATGGGCCTTCAAAAGAACAATTAGAGTGATTATTTATACTTATTGCCTCATTTATATCAAAAGAATAATCAACAACAGCATATATAAGGAGAATTTATTTATTAGTAATACATAATCATATTTATTTTATATTTACATGTTAATAAGGATATGTGCAAATTCAATGATCTCAGTATATAATATTTTCAAATCATAATTTCCCAGAAGATCTACTTGGTAACATAGAAATATCTCTATGTGTTTTTGAAATTAACCCTATCGCTTGACATCTTCTAATTGCTTTACTTATTCTACGTTGATTCTTCACAGATAAACCAGTTACATCTCTGTGCAAAATTCTACCGGTTGAAGTTAAAAACTTGGATAAAATATCTGGACTGGTATACAAATCCAAGGGATTGACACCATACACATCAAAAAAATCATTGACTGAATTTTTCTTCACATTCTTTTGTCTATCTAAATGTATTTTTGATAATGAAAAATCAAATGGATCATATATATTACCAGATTGAAACTTTTTAGAAAGTCTCTTATCAATATTTTTCCTCACTTCTGGTTTTGAATCACCTGAAATATTATTATTTATATTTAAACTGGATTTTTCAACAGGTTTTAGGTTGATTTTGAAAGCCATATTTAACATTGAACAATTGCTGAAAGCTCTAGTTGGATGTGTAGAAACAAAAGAACTTCTAACAATACCACATCTGTTTAGCAACATTTTCCAACTATTTTTTTTAGCTTCGTATTACACTTTATAAAAAAATTTGATGCGTTTAATTGTAACTTTATTACCATAAAAGTATATCTATTATATACTAAAGGCTCTTTAAGTGACTGAAAATATATATTTATTCTTATATCGTTAGAATTGTCAGTTTCTAATATGAAAAATGCCATATATCATCTTTAACGTATTGAGATCAGTTGAGAAAAAATATCTTGAACTGGAAGGTAGACAAATAAAATTTCTGAAAACAAGCAAGCTATAAAATTGAATTTCATTGTAATGCATTTTATTGAATTAATGGATTGGATAAGAACTATTTCTATAATTAAAATCAGTAATCCATTATTATTTAAGTCTCAGAAGTTTAATTTATTGAACTAAGATATTTTTTGTTGATTTGAAGTACAATTGATAGTCTTTAAGCTCACCTATTTCGATTCATTTTACTTGTCTTAATCCTCGTCTATTGATTGATTTTAATTGGAAACTTTAAATATGGGTGCTTTCATTTTCATTTTTGCAGTTATTTCCAACTGTATCAATTTGTTTGCTCAAGTTCATTTTACTATACTATTTGCTGATTTAGAATCAGATTATATCAATCCAATTGAATTATGTTCAAGGGTTAATAAGTTAATTACTCCAGAAGCTGCTTTACATGCATTTTTGTCGATATTATTTTTATTAACTGGTCATTGGTTTGTTTTCTTAATCAATTTGCCATTACTTGCATTTAATGCTAACAAGATCTATAAAAAATTACAATTGTTGGATGCTACTGAAATTTTTAGAACTTTAAATAAACATAAGAGAGAAAGTTTTTTGAAGTTAGGTTTCTACTTATTGATGTTTTTCTACTATCTATACAGAATGATTGCAACTTTAATTTCTGAAGGCAATGATGACTTTTAATCATGTCATAAAACCAAACAAAAGAAAATTGACAGAATATTTTTGGAAATTATAATAACAAATGCATTTTATTTATAAATTGGCACTCTTAAGTTTTTATTGTAACGTAAATGCATGCATTATTTCCTAAATTTCTTTCTGTCTTTTTCGATTCCTTTTTATTCGATAGTATTAACGTCGATTATTAATTTAAAATTTATTCTGTAAGAGCAAAAACTAAACAGTTTTCGTTCTAAAAAGATCAATTTCAATTTGAAAGAGTTTTAACCTTAGTGTTTTTGTTGCGTTTTTCTGCAAATAAGATAATAAGTTATGCTTTCAATTCCTTCCTTTATTCAACTAACATTTTGTTTCTGTATAATTGTAACAATGCATATCTCAATAATTAATTAGATTAATATCTGTATAATGGATATAATAAAAGAAACAAAGTATATTATCATGCTTGATGTGTTTCGATTGAATATAATTAATGTATAAATTATTTATTTCTATAAGATGATGAAGGTAATCTATTAAAAAGATAATATGCATATGTATTTTTAATTGCAATTTTGTCCAAAAATGCAAATGAACATGATTAAATGGCTGAATAATACAGGGTTTCTAATAATCTCGTGCTAGTTGATTTTGAATAAAACTATTGATTTTACCAACTTTTGCAACTTTTCCATTAAATGGATCAATAAAATTGGTAAAATTGGTGATTTCGTTAGAAGAAGGTAGATATGTTTCCGAAATATTAATAGATTTATTGGCCATCTTAGTTTGCTCGTTATTTGATAACAACAGTTTATTCAGATTATTTAATTTTTCATTTAATTTTATCTTTTTATTAATGTTCTTTTGTTCTTTTTTCACCTTATTATATTCACCTTCAACTTTCAGTCTCTGTAAAATATTATTTACTGACACCAATTCTTCATTCATTTCTTCCCTTACTTTGATAATTTTTTTTAGTTGATAACATAACTCATTATTTGAAATATTAATATCTAAAATATCCTTTAAATCATTAATAATGCCATACATAACAAATTCAAAAATTCTAACATCCAATTTTGCTAGGAGTTTATACATGTCATTCTCACTTTCTTCAAATTCGTGCACAGCCTGGGGTATTAAGTTGTTCTCAAAAAGATTAACAAATAATAATTTCAATACATCAATTGTGGTTACAGATGTTATCGAAGATGACAACTGCCTTATTGGTAGATCTTTGAAATTATACCTTTTTGTACTTATTTCATCGTAATTTGTACTATTTTGATATTGATTATCATGTTGGATATCATTTAAATCGCTTTCATTGTTGATCTCCCTCTCATTTTCACTTTCTATTTGCTGGTCTGGTAAAAACGGATCAATATCTTGATTCTGTTCATTATGGATTTCATCATTACTCTGTGATATTACTAATTCATCGCCTTCATAATTACTTATGTTGCTAATCACAACATCTTCATCATCAAACTCTAAATCACCAATGATCAAATCGTCATTTAAGTTGTCAACATGATCCAGTAATTGTTTCTCTAACAGTTTTCTTAATTTAACACCTCTTCCTCGCTGCCTAATTAGTAACTTTGTACCTCTATCCAGAGCCTGCATCTTAAAATGTTGGTTTGATATAGTTAAGTTTATAGAAAAGTGCAATAATCTAACATTATATGCTCTTTTTTATTAGATAGTATTTATATTTCAATGTCAGTTTTATTACGCGTCCGTTGCAGTTACCATTCATAACTAAGATGGAGCCGAGAGAAACTAAATATACAAGGCCCGTCTGTTTTACAAGTGTCAGTAATTCAGAATTAAATAAATAGGCAAATTACTGACATATAATAAAATGTTGAGTATTCTTTTGAAGTAATAACAAGTCCATCTTAGTTAAGATAATTAATTGTTTATAAATATTTTCTTTAACAAAAAATTAAGAACTATTCTTTATAAAAATTTTATACTCATGTATGGAAGTACATAGATACAATGTAACTAAAAACCAATGTGAAAAAAAAAAAATAATAGTTTATAAAAATATTAAGAGTTCATCTACAGAAAATGAAGTGAGCCATTATTTTTACTTTATCAATTTATCAATATACCGTTTCGATTCTAAATGGTTTTCTTTTCTGCGTAATAGTGTTCGCCTCTTCTTGCAGCGAACTTCAATGCTGATTCTTCATTCTCAATCATGACAGCAATTCTCATATTAGCCAAGACATTAGTTGCAGCATTTGAATGCCTATATACACCACCATTAAATGCCGATGTTGCATCTTTACCTAATGCAGATTTAATCAATAATTCTCCACCTGGATGCTCGCTGATATAACCTGTAACATCATGAACAATACCTGAAATTACAATTAAATTCTTTTTGGTTTTTGATTCTTCAATAAAATGTTTCTTGTCCCATTTTGGTAAATTGGTCAATGATGGACCCCACGTTAAAGCGTTTTTCTTCTTATCAAGTTTTTTCTGTTCTTGTTGAACTAAAGCTTGTTTAATGGCAAGATTTGAAAATTTCTTTAAGTCATATGATAAACCGACTAAGGAAGTTAAATAAATAAACACTTTAGTTGGATCGTATTGGTACCATTTAATGGCATTTCTGTAATCACTTGGGAATTCATGGTGGAAATTGTGATAACCTTCACCAAATGTAACAATTGCTGTTAACCAGTTATCTCTTGGAGTTCTTCGGTCATCAAATGGTTGAGTACCAATGTAATGAGCCATGGAGTTAATACAGAAAGTAGCTTGTTGAATGCAAAAGACTCTAATGATGCCAGCATATAAGAATCCACCTAAATAGTCATTTAAATATCTACCAGCAATTAAGGAAGGTAAAACAAAAGCAAAAAATATCATAATTGGAATGTAGTGTCTATGTTGAAATCTGACAGTCCAGTCATCATTTAAATCTTGAATATCGGCTCTGGCTTTATACTTTGGATTTGGCTTCAACAACATCCAACCCATATGGGAGTACCATAAACCTTTTCTAGCATCGTACGGATCTCTGTTTGTATCAGTGTAACGATGGTGAATTCTATGAGAATGACCCCACCATTTAGCGGAACCTTGCACAGAAGCAGAACCAAACAGGGCAAAAAATAATCTTAATGGCCATCTAGCACTATAAGATCTATGAGACCATAACCTATGGTAACCAGCAGTGACAGAAACACCACCGAATGCATAATAAATAACAGAAAATATCGCAGTCTTCAATCTCAATGGAATTAACCCAGAAAGAGCCAAGTACCAACCAACAGAAGGAATAAACACCACCAAAACAAAATTCAACCAATTAATATGTCTATGCCAATTACTTATAGTCCAAGGTTGTTCGGAAATATGTTTTCTGTTAATAGTATCACTACCAGAATTACCATTGTCCATCAACGAACTTGGCTGATTCACATTACTAGTATTAATAGACTCCCTCGTCAAATCCACCATCTCTTTCGATCCCATAAACGATCCCAAACCATTGACCACCCTCTTATTTTTTTTATTCAACCCAGAAGCAATAATATTAGCATTGCTAACATCCAACACTTCAATAGTCTCGGAAACTGATTCACTCATCTCTAAATATATATATTTACCTATATTTTAACTACTTACAATCTTACACAAAATGAATAAATTTACAAACCAACCACTCATCTTATCTTTCAAGAATCTAACTCCTCCTTATATACATCTTCAAACCACTAACTCCAACAACAACTATAAATTCATTGAAACCTCATCCAGCAACCACGATCAACATCCTTATAATCACTCAACAATCAATTTCAATCATCACATCCTTATACTACTCATTTCAACAATTGTTTCGTCTCAACTTCAAAACAACTAAACCAACCATTACAATTAACAAATACCAATATTATTTGTGACATTTAACCTTTACCGTTTAACGTTTTCTATATCTCTCACATCAACTCGAACTTATCTACCTGTTATCGGTGCCGCCAATACTCACATATTTTACAAAATGTTGACACTTCCATTTTTGGATATATATAGAATCGATATAGGCAATTAATTAATCAATTGCCGCTACTGAGAGTTCGTTAAAACTCAACAAAATAATTACCGAGAAGGAAAGAGAAGAGAAGAATCACAAGTAGAAAACAGTATTATTACGCAGTTTCAACAATTGATAATTGAGTTTGAATTTAGTCGTTATTGAAAAATTGGTTACGAAATCTGAACATGCGCTTTTAAGGGTTTATGACTGTATTGGGTATTCGATCCTTCACTGTGGTTGTTTGCCTTATTCGGTTTTTTAACGGTTGTTGTTACTACAAGTAGTGTGTAATGTAATCTTGTTTCGCTTATTGTTTTGTGGTCTTCTCTTTTTTTTTAGTGGGAGGAGTGTGGGAGTCGGAGGAATCAAGTAGTTGGGGGTGAAAAAATTATGTTGGTACTAAAATTTGTTAGATGTATGGAGGGAGGTTCTTGGTGGCTCATTTCAACAAATGCTTTGGTGGAGGAAGAGAGATGACTTAACACCGAGGAGACGATCTAGGTGTTGCCTGTGTGGGTGTATGATTTGTAATGGCTTGGTGGGAAAAGTAGAATAGCACGTGAGTTAAATTTGTGTGTTTACCCGAGTTTTCTTTCGTGATGTAGGATGAAGTGTTGTGGTCGGGTTAGTATTTTGTTTTTGTGACATTTTGTGAAAATGAAAATCAATTTTGTTATTATGGTTTGATTGATTAAAGAAAAACAAACATATAAATATAAACATGGGATTAGACGAAATGGTAATGGAAAGAAGTTGGGAAATTAGCCGCCGAGGGTGTTATAAGGAAAGTGTTTATTTTTGAATAGAGACTGTTATTGGAAAGGATACAAGGGTCCATTGGAAGAGTTCATGCAAGTATGCAACGAGAACTGATTATATTGGATGAGAAAGAGGTGGAGAGACTGGATAAAAAAAGGGTTGCTTCTGAGAATGAGAATATCGATTCTTTGGGAGACAGTAATGAAGAGACAAAAAAACAGAAGTTTTTGAGTATAGCAGAAGAGTTGGCGAAGAATAGGAATACTGTGAATGTGTTGGAGTCCTCACCGTCGGCGACGCCTTCGCCATCGATGGCTGCAAATGTATTGGTGAATTCTGAGGTGGATGCAAAAAGAGCAAAAGGGACTCCAAAAGAGGTTTCACAACTTAAAATATCTTCGTTGTTGTCTAATGACACGGATAAGGATACTACAATTTCAAAGAATGCTACTTTATTGAAAAAATCAAACAGCACATTAAGTGTAGTCACTGTATCTAGTACAGATACTTCTGTGTCTAGCACTAAGTCAAAGCCTGCTGCAAAGACTCCCGCAAAGACCCCGGCAAAGACAACTGCAAAGGCATCCACTAAGGCATCTAAGAAAAGTTCTACTAAAAATCAAACTAAAACTCCTGCAAAGGCTAAAAAATCAAACTCAACAAATACAATTGTGACCAAACCTAAGGATAGTCCAAAGCTACAGATAAGTACTTTGGATACAAAGATAAAAACATCCAATTCAGCAGCATCTAAAACTAATACCCAGGCATCAAAATCTAATACACCAAAACCAAAACCAAAATCAAAACCAAAAACCGCTAAGATTCAAACACCTTCAAGCACGGATTCATCTGCTTCTGTACAACCGGCTACTGCACCACCAGCTACTTCCACTTTATCAGGGACATCAAACTCAACCAAAGCAGAGAAAGATTCAAGTTCAGTTAAGAATGAAAAATTAGGTACTATAGATAAGAGCTCTGTAAGTTCAACTTTAGTAGGTTCAAGTAATACTACAAGTAAAAAAAAATCACCAAAAAGATTATTGCCTGCACCACAAATAAAATCACCATCCTTATTATCTGCATTTGAGAAAAGTTCCAAAGAAGATGGCGAAGAATCAGAACCAATTGTAATATTAGATATACCATTGCATTCAACAAGAAATGAAGAATACTTGGATGAAAACGGCCAAGTTGTTTTTAATTACGCAGAACTTGAAAAGGAGAAGTTTTCCAAGACTAATGGCAATAAAACGACAGATTTAGATGATTTAAAAGTGGCTAAAAGAAATTTATTCAGTGATCTGAATGAAAATTCAGGTAAATTTGATGGTGTTGATGGTCATGAAGAAGATTTAGAAAATGATGATGATGATGATGATGATGATGATGATGATGAAAATCTGGAAGAAGAAAATGAAGATGGCAATTTGACTTCTTCTCCTTCAAAGAAAAGGTCACATCCAAACAAAGGTAAAAATCTAATTGGTAAATATGATGTTGAAGATCCTTTTATTGATGATTCGGAATTAGCATGGGAAGAGCAAAGGGCAGCTACTAAGGATGGTTTTTTTGTGTATTTTGGTCCATTAATCGAAAAAGGACACTATGCTAGTTTGGAGAGAATAAATGGTAAAATGAAAAGGGGAGGTATTAAGAATTAGAATTTATATTTCATGTTTTCTATTGATTTTATTAATTTTGGTAATTATATAAACGTATGTCTTAATATGAACAGTTAAAGTTTTTATATAAGAGAGATAATATACACTTTGATAGATAATATATCAAAAAAAAGAATGTATGTGTGTCTAATACTATAATTTTTCACCCAATAACTTGTTGGCACTGATAATTGCCCTGATCTCAGCAGTTTGATCTGTAGAAATATTAATTTTGTTATTCACAGATGTATGCAATTCATTCAACAATGTTTTATCCCAATGATCAGCCACATTGAGGAAAAATCGCAAATAATTTAATAACAACAATGATTCAGAGACATCCTCTGGAGTGGAATAAACCTTTGTTAGTTGGTTCATACATGCATTTTGGACAGATGACATTCTACTATTGAGACAAGAAATGTAAAATTTAGTAGTAGCACCCTGTGGTTCGCTGGAGATCGTTTTAGATTCATTGATATCAATTTTTGATATGCCTTCGCTTAATGAAGATAATTCAGTTTGGCAAATATGCTTTCTTGTCATTAAATCTTTCAGAATACCCAAGACACATGATTTAGAAGAATTTGGTAAATCTGATTGTAGAACATCAATCATAAATTTAAAAGAAACATCCTCTTCAAGCATGGACAACAAACGAGTCAATAACGTGAAACCTTGAACTCTACGATAATCATTAACTGTTTGGACGTTATCATTTAATAACATCTCAAAAAATATAAACAAAACATAACTTGGAATAGATTTTAATTCTTCACGTATTTTGTCAGAAGTTGTATAAGATAAGGCAACCCATACCCAATACCTGGCTGCATCTTCTGCAGATTGATTTCTGAATCCTTTGCAATATAAAACAGGAGTCGTAATCCTAATGTAAGTGTAGATTACTTCAGTAAGACTAACGTCAGTAACTAAGTGTGTTTCTGTCTCTTTATAATGGAAAGCAGATAAAATGAAAATACCAAGATGAGAAAAAGATAGCTCGGTCTGTTTAGCAACTTTTTGCAATTGGTAGGTATAAGCTAACTTGTAAACAGCTTTGGTAATTTTATCTTTTGCAGCTTCACTTGAAATATCAGAGTCTTTTGGTAAGCTTTTGTATATTGATTTAGATTCTTTCAAATAATTTCTTAATTCTTCTTCTAAATTTACATCAAAGGATAAAATAATGTGATAATACCTTGATATCATATCAAATACAGATTGATAATATTCGTTGAAATTTGAAGGTTTATTCGCTAGATCAT
Organism: Tetrapisispora iriomotensis; assembly: GCA_003705975.2. NCBI lineage: Eukaryota > Fungi > Ascomycota > Saccharomycetes > Saccharomycetales > Saccharomycetaceae > Tetrapisispora > Tetrapisispora iriomotensis. The sequence goes on along the minus strand of PPKC02000005.1, from coordinate 115,476 downwards.
TAAAATATTGAGTATCAGTACTGCAATGGAATTCAGATAAACACTTTTCAAGGGATGTAGTGATCAAACTACGCAACAGTTTTCCTTGAATAATTCCTTCTTTTTCGGCAATTGCGTTTAGTTCATCTTGTGGAATATCTTTATTTTCTTTCAAATCTCTTGGAATTTCGGAAGGTGTGTATCCTCTTACAAGAGTGAAAATACGACGCATTATGATAACTAAATTATCAACTTCTTTTACATTATTCTCAATGAACTTTAAAACAGCTGCTGCAGTCATGCCTAAATATTTGGATGGATACAGAGTACTGATACGTTTTAGCGAGGAACTTAATAATTCAAAAATAATATGTAACTCTAGACCAAAAAAGAAACCTCTTAGATCTCTCTCTAAAAAGTTCTCATTTGAGTTAGCATTCTTTGGCTCTTGGTGTTGGTTCTCAAAATTTGAAATCTTTAGATTGGATACCATGTCACAAGCAGTTAAGAAACATTCCTTTGGGCTACCATTCATGGCAATTTCGTTAAAACATTTCATAATGACTCTAATTATCACACTTTTTTGTAATACTGCATTAACATCGATATTCTCAGCAGTGAAAAATTGTAGTAAAACATCAGGTAGGTCCCAGCCAATCTTGGCAACAATCTCGGGATAAGATTGTAATTGACTTAACAATAATTCAAGAAAGTTTTCCTTCTGTTTCCTAGTCCCATTCTCATTAACATCTTCACAAAGCATTTCAATTGAGGTGATTATGGAGATGGGATCCCCATCATTTTGAGAAAAAGATTCCTTGATTGAATCACAAATATCCTCAAAGTTTTCTAACATTATATACCGACAATGTTGCTGTGTTAACTAGCTCTCTCGCTCGTTTGGAAAAGTTATAAATCTATCTAATTCATCATCTTATGGCTCTTAAAGAAAGCTGTTTAAATATCTTTATTGTAAAAGCATAAAATTTCATATTCACTGGTTCCGACAAAAAAAAAAGCACTAATGTGTAATGGTAATTAAGAACCTCGATGCGGGTATCAAGCACTCTAACATCACCTTTTTATATAAAGGTAATCATGTTCTCAAGTTTGATCTGATTAAACCATTAAAAGATATAGAATATTAGAGACATTATTTGGTATAAATAGAGCGATATATAAGAAGTGAAGTTCTAGATGAGTGGACTATTAGAAAGTGAGAGTGAGAGTGACACAGGGACTGAAGAAAATTCGTTTTTGGGAGGCATATTGTCTACAGATGATAATCTTCGTTCTTCGAAGTCTAAAGTAATCGAGTATTCAAGTTTAAATACTGTTGAGAATAAATTGGAACAATATAGTCGAAGGTTATCCCAGTTGGGATTGGACGTTGATACGACTAACGATAGCGTCGCAGGAGATGAAATCGAAATATCATCGGAAGATAGAAAGGAAACAAAGGCATTAGTAGAGGGTCAGGAGATACCTACATCTGCTTCATTATATCTAGGGGCCATTGGTGAGTCACTGAAGAAGGGACTGAATAATTCAGCTGTTTCTGATTCGAAAGATGAGAACGACATATCTGACGTTCCTTCCCCTAAATTTAGTGAAGTTTCAATTGAAAACAAAAAAATACAGATAAGATTTCAACCTATTGGTTCGGTACCTCCTCTAAATCCTTCCACATATACAGTTTCAGCAGAACAGCCATTTGCTACTATTGTTTTATTCATTAAAAGAAGATTAAAGATGAAAGATGTATACTGTTACGTTAACAACTCATTCGCACCAAACCCTCAACAAATTATCAATGATCTTTGGAAGCAGTATAATATTGGAAATGAATTGATAATAAATTATTGTGCAACAGTAGCGTTTGGATAGATTTTTCTTTTTCATTGCATATCAAATGATTGAAAAATCTGCATCCAACCAATGCAGAGACTTGTCAAGCAAAATATTAATAGATTGGGATATTTGTGGAGTCAAGATATTAATCAGGAATATTTAGCCACTAAATAGACCAGAAGTTTTAAATGATTTTCTTCTCCTAATTAGTTAAGGTATATCATTTTATTGAGGATTGATTTTTACATTTTATCCATCTTAAGCATTTTCCCATAACAAAATATAAATGAACATTAATTAATATTACGACGACAATTTATTTTTTTTATTATAAAAATAATATATACAATGTCTAAATAAACGTTACTAGTACAATTATTATAGATTATATATCTACTCTTCTTCTTCGATCGGACCGGCATCTTCTAAGACAACTAATAAATCAGAAGCATCAACACTCTCGCCATCATTTACCAATACTTGTTTGACAATACCTTCCGAGCTGGCAGAAATAACCATCTCCATTTTCATGGCACTCAAAACAGCAACAGATTCACCCTTTTTAACAAAAGAGCCTTTGTGAACTTTAACCTCAACAATAACACCAGCCATTGGAGCACCAACTTGATAAGGATCATGTGCATCAACTTTTGGTTTAACAACGGTGTCAACTTTTTGAGATCTATCAGTGACTAAGATCTTTCTTAATTCACCATTCATTTCGAAGTAAACTTCTCTAGTACCAGTTTCCTTATTTAAGTCACCAATAGCTTGGAATTTAACAATCAAACATTTACCTTGTTCAATATTAATCTCAATTTCTTCACCAATGGCTGGTGGAGCTAAGAAGTTCTTAGTTGGTATGACTGATAAATCACCAAATTCTTCTACAATCTTTCTAAAATCTTCATAAACCTTTGGATACATGTTGTAAGAAGCAACGTCACATTCATCAATATCATCAAATCTAGCTTCCAATTCTTCTTTGATATTTGCTAGATCAAATGGTGCTAATTCTAAACCAGGTCTAGTAGTCAACTTCTTTCTTTTGTTCTTTAATATGTCTGTTCTTAAAGGTTCTGGGAAACCACCATATGGTTGACCCATTAAACCTTCAAAGAAGTCCATAACAGAATCTGGGAAATCCAATGAGTTGGCTAATCTTCTGACATCTTCAGAAGTTAATTTATTAGTAACCATAAACTGGGCTAAATCACCAACAACCTTAGAAGTTGGGGTGACCTTAACAATATCACCTAATAGTTCATTGGCTTCCTTATAAGCTCTCTTAGTTTCGTTCCATTGTTCACCTAATCCTAATTGTTGGGCTTGGAATAATAGATTAGTTAATTGACCACCTGGAATTTCGTGATCGTAAACTTCTGGATCTGGACCCTTCAATTCGGCATCAAAACCAGAATATAGTAATCTGATTTCAGCCCAATAAGCATCTAATTCAGTAGCATGAGAAGCTTTAATACCAGTGTTGACATTACCGTCTACGGAAGCTAAAAATGCATTGATAGAACCTTGAGAGGTTAAACCAGACATGGAGTTAGAAGCTACATCAACTACATCAGCACCAGCTAAAGCACAAGCAACCATTGAGGTAATTGCAGTACCAGCTGAATCATGAGAATGGACATGGATTGGTAAATCTGGGTACTTAGCTCTAATAGAACCAATTAACAATTTAGCAGCAGCAGGTTTTAAAGTACCGGCCATATCTTTAATACCTAAAATATGGGTACCCATATTAACTATTTTTTCGGTAATTTCAAGATAGTAGTCCAAGTTGTATTTTTTACCTGGTTGTAACATATCACCTGAATAACAAATGGTAGCTTCAACAACACCATCTGCTTTCTTAACAGCATCTACACCAACTTTCAATTGCTCCAAATCATTTAATGCATCGAAAACTCTAAAGATATCGACACCATTAACTTTTGCTTGCTTAACAAAATGATCAATGGCATTATCTGGTAAAGAGGAGTAAGCAACACCGTTAGCACCACGTAATAACATCTGGAATGGAATATTTGGAACTAATTTTCTTAATGTTCTCAATCTTTCCCATGGATCTTCATTTAAAAATCTCATTGCGACATCGAAAGTTGCACCACCCCAACATTCTAAAGCAAAAGCATTAGATAAAGCATGTGCTGTGGTTGGGGCAATAGCAGCCAAATCGTATGTTCTAATTCTTGTTGCTAATAAAGATTGGTGAGCATCTCTCCAAGTAGTATCCATGATCAAAGTACCATCATATTTTCTAACTTGTTTGGCAAATTCTGCTGGACCTTTTTCCAATAAGACTTGTCTCCAACCAGTTGGTGGTTGCTCTAAGACATCAATAACATTCTTATTAGCATCATGGATTGGTGGGACTGTTGGGTTACTTTGTAGTTTTGGCAAACTACTTTGTCCTTTAACTTGAGGACCATTTACCGCTATGTCAGCTAGATAGTTCAAGATCTTTTGACCTCTGTTTCTTGACTTGATAACGGTGAATAATTCTGGGGTATCATCGATAAATGTAGTCCAGTAAGAACCATTGATAAATACTGGGTTGGTTAATAGTGTTATTAAAAATGGAATGTTAGTTTTTACACCCCTAATTCTAAACTCAATCAAAGCACGGATCATCTTACGTCTGACAATTTCATAAGTTGATCCTGAACAAGTACATTTAACTAACATAGAATCATAATGCGGTGAAATAACAGCACCTACATATACGTTACCACCATCTAATCTAACACCATTACCACCAGAAGATCTATATACTTCTAATTTACCAGTGTCTGGTTGGAAGTTTTTGTATGGATCTTCTGTTGTTATACGACATTGGATTGCAAAACCTCTTGTGGTAATTCTGTCTTGTAATAAACCTAAATCTTCTAAAGAAGCACCTGCGGCAACTTGGATTTGAGCGGAGACAATGTCAATACCTGTAATTTCTTCAGTGATTGTATGCTCGACTTGAATTCTTGGGTTTATTTCGATGAAATAATGCCTATTTTGGTCATCAACTAAAAATTCAGCAGTACCTGCATTTTGATAGCCAGCTACCTTTGCTAATTTAACGGCATCTGTTAAAATAGCGTTTCTAACACTAATTGGTAAAGTTAAAGCTGGAGCCACTTCAACAACTTTTTGGTGTCTTCTTTGAACAGAACAATCTCTTTCAAAAAGATGAACAACGTTACCATATTTATCAGCTAATAATTGAACTTCAATATGTTTTGGTTTGTTCAAAAATCTTTCAATAAAACAAGTCCCGTTACCAAAAGCAGTGATAGCTTCGGATTTAGCTCTTTGGAATGCGTCACCAATATCTTCACCCTCTCTAACAACTCTCATACCTCTACCACCACCACCATAAGCAGCCTTAATGATGACAGGGTAGCCATATTCTTTGACAAAAGCTTCAGCTTCCTCTACAGTTTCAATTGGGCCCGGAGTACCAGGAACGGTTGGAACATCAGCTTTAGCAGCCAAATTTCTGGCTGAAACTTTGTCTCCAACAGATTCAATAACTTCAGGAGGAGGGCCAATCCAAGTAATACCGGCCTTGATAACTTTATCAGCAAACTCAGAATTTTCTGACAAAAAACCATAACCTGGATGAATAAAATCAACACCATGTCTCTTAGCAATATTAATAATTTCATCAATCGCTAAATAAGCACCGACTGGGGTATATTCACCTTCTTTACCAATCACATATGATTCATCAGCCTTCGATCTATGCAATGATAACTTATCTTCATGAGAATAAATAGCAATGGTTCTTAACGATAACTCATGGGCAGTTCTGAAAATTCTAATAGGAATTTCACCTCTATTAGCAACCAAGATTTTATTTTTTTCACCTAATAATGAATAATTATCTCTTAAACCATGAAACGTTTTCGGCATCTTAAGAAAATCAATTATATATACAGTTTTACCTCTTATAACATAAACAAGAAAAAAAATATCCTTTCTAAAAACACCTATCAAGCCTTCAATTAAGAAAACAAAAACTACCTAATCCTTATTATCAGCATACTTATATATATAATAGTAAATCTCTACCATCCCAAAAAAAAAATATCAATGAATACAAATCAAATGACTCTAAGTTTTTCACTTCAAACGAGAATGAACTATATTACCAAGGCATTTATAATGAAATAAATTCATGACCTTACCAGTATCAATCAATACCTAACGTAACGTTATGAGGCTCTATTTCTTCGTTAGATGACGCTATGTATTGCATTATATTATACACAAACACCACTTGTCTTCATTGGTCTCTTCAACAGACCATTTAAAAACAACTGCACTTGATATCTTGTCCAACTTGTCTAACTTGTCTATATAACCTTGGAATTATGTATATATTTCGGGCATTATTGCTCGCTTAGTATGCTATGTTCTGCTATGTTCTGTCTGGTCCTGTGGTTACAATCTCCTTATTTCTGTTTCCCCCCTCTCAAAATTCATCTCGTAGGGGACGTCTCTTTCTACGTTAGTGAGGACGAGCTCTCTCTAATAATTTTTTAGAAGGAGAAAAATTGTTTCTTGAGCTTAGGATTTGATAAGATCTAGAGAGAAGATATTTATCGTAGGCAGGGCAGGGATGTAAGAGTCATGAAATTATGATTAATAGATTTAGATAGGGTTTGTATGAGTTTGAAGATGGATGAGTCTATATTTATATTGAAGGAAAGATGAATTGGGTAAGTAGTATGTCAATTGAGAGAATGTAGAATTAGTATTGAATGGTTGATAGATTCATATTTTTGGTTACGTGTATTAGAAGTCATTATTTACAATAATTTTAGCAACATGTATATAGTATAATGTTATAAAAATGTTTTGTTTCTTTTGATGTGACGTTTTTATTCATTTTTGACAAGAAGAAACCAAATAATTTAAGGTAGTTTGTATTTATTCTAATGATAATGTTTCCTTGACAGCTCTGACGATTGTGTCTGGATCTGGGAAGGCAAAATCTTCTAATTCTTTAGCGTATGGAGTTGGGACATCGGCACCGGTGACTCTCTTGACAGGAGCGTCTAAGTAGTCGAAACCTTCACTTTCCATGATTTGTGCGATAATTTCACTACCGACACCGAATGATGGGAAGGTTGATTCAACAGTGATCAAGTGGTTTGTTTTTTTCAATGATTTGATGATAGCTTCGACGTCTAGTGGTCTGATAGATCTTAAATTTATGACTTCAGCGTCGATACCGTGCTGCTTACTTAATATTTCAGCTGCTTTTAATGAAAATTCAACATTTCTTGTATAGGTAATGATAGAAATGTCTTTACCTTCTCTTTCAATTTTGGCTTTGTATGGTAGTGTGAAGTCTGGAGAGAAAGATTCTTCGGACATTTCAAATGATTCACCATATAGCAATTCATTTTCTAAGAAAACAACAGGATTTGGATCTCTGATAGCAGCTTTTAACAAACCTCTAGCATCTTCGGCTGAGTATGGTACCAAAACTTTCAAACCTGGAATAGAACCATACCAAGCAGAAAAATCTTGTGAATGTTGCGCAGCAACACCGACGGCAGCACCATTTGGACCTCTAAAAACAATCTGACAAGTTTGAGTACCACCAGACATATAATGAGTCTTAGCGGCAGAATTTACAACAGCATCGATAGCTTGCATGGAAAAATTGAAGGACATAAATTCAACAATCGGTTTCAAACCCTTGAAAGCTGCACCAATAGCCATACCTGCAAAACCATATTCAGTAATTGGAGTATCAATAATTCTTCTTTCACCAAATCTATCTAACAAACCTTTAGAAACCTTATAAGCACCGTTATATTGTGCAACTTCTTCACCAATTAAAAATACATCATCATCCCTGTCCAATTCTTCAGCAATAGCACTGTTTAAAGCATCTCTAACTGTCATAGTCTTAGCAGAAGCATATCTGACACCACCCAAAGAAGATTGGGAGGATCTCAATAATTGAGAAGACAATTTAGTTGCTTTTATCGTATTTCTAAACATTGATTACTTTCTGCTGTATGTGATAATTGATTTAAAATAATATGTTTATATAATTATTCAATTGAATGGAATATTGAAATCGCACCTAAACTGATAAATAAAAAGAAAAATTGAAAAGGAATATTAATTGAATAACGAAAATAGTAAAAATAAAAACTATTCTTCAGTTTTATCTCTGACTCTTAAACTATATACTAAATCAATTAAATCAAAATTAATCTGAAAACTATTCTTACAACAATTGAATATATTTTGTAATCCTTATTCAACGTTCCTTAGTTTTTATAAATATAATTTTTCAATTTTTCCATAAAAAAAAAATAATAATATATAACAAATTGATATGGTAGTCAAAAAAAAACATCATGAAAAGGTCATATAAAGATACATACTAATTATACAATTGAATAATAAGAGTCCCCCTACTGAGCTCAACTAGATGTGTAATATTATTCTACTGTTGCAGAGTTAAGATAAACAAATTCTCTGATTTTATTATGTTCATTTATTTGGTTGGAAACTTGGTTTGTATGACGAAAATTGTTTAATTCAATTTTTTAGCATGGCTTGTAGGTAGCAATACGAACGTCTTTTCTTGCTTGTTGTGATCGTTTTCTTGCTGCCCTCTTTGGAAAGGTTCATTGAGTAATAATAGCAATTGACTCCGCAAATAATTGTCCAAATGTGTTGTAAGAACAGTGAGAAACTGATGTAGAGGAGTGTAGCTTAATGTAAAATAAAGCGGTTTTACCCTACTATGTAGGAATCTTCTAAGCAGTAATGCAGTTCCCAATGGATGTTACAACGAAATGGATAGCGGTGATGAAGTACCGATTCAAGTACTGGAACCGTTGTTAGGAGGCCGTTCATGACTACAAGATAGGGAAGGAAAGGGAAGGTTAAAGGTTGAAGAATTGGACTGCTGTTGAGGGCAATATATATTGTGAATAATGATTAAGAATAAGTCATTATCTTAGATATATATTTCTACATAATATATATATATATCTATGGATTGTATATTATGACTGATTAATTGATTTAAAACTTTGATTCAGGTTTGGCAAATTTTTCTGCTACTTTACGTCTTTGGATTTTACCTGTAGCTGTTTTTGGTAGTTCTTGAGCAAAATAGATCTTAGTAGGTAATTTGAATTTTGCTAACTTTGTGGACATGAATTGAATTAAGTCTTCATATGATAATTGTTCGTTATCTTTCAATACAACGGCTGCATTGACGATTTGTCCGTATTTTGGATTGTCTACAGCAAAGGAAACAGCTTCTTTGACTTTTGGATTTGACAGCATGACATTATCTAATTCTACAGGAGAGATTTTTTCACCTCCTCTGTTGATTAATTCCTTGATTCTGCCTGTCAAAGTTAAGAACCCTTCTGCATCAATGAACCCTTGGTCACCTGTCCTGAAGTAATTATATTCCCAAGTAAAGTTTTCTTTGTTTGCCTTTGGATTGTTAGCATAACCTAATGTAACATTTTCACCTCTAATGCAAACTTCACCAACTTCACCTTGTTTTAGTTGATTATCTTTGTCATCCAAAATACGTAGCTCGACACCTTGTGGTTGGCCAACTGTACCTGGCTTTCTTTTACCAGGTGGTAGATTGTTAGATGTCATTTGATGAGAGGCTTCTGTCATTGCATATGCTTCTAATACTGGAGCATGGAATTCTTGCTCTAACTTGGCAAAAGTTGTTGGTGCCAAAGGTGAAGAACAAGACCTGATAAATCTAATATACGGCATTTTAGATGGTTTTGGCATGTTTAGCATAATCATACTAATTGTAGGCACGCAACTGAACCAATTACATTTATAAGTAATGTAATCGTTCCAGAACCTTGTGGCACTGAATTTTTCTGGCACAACTACAGATCCTTGTCTTCTAAAGGTAGATAATAAGACACCAATTAAACCATGGACATGAAACAAAGGCATGACTATGTATGATCTATCATTTTCGGATAATTTATACGTGTTGGCAATGTTCAATGTGCTTCTAATAATGTTCAGATGTAATAATGGAACTGTTTTAGGTTTAGAAGTAGTACCACTAGTGTGTAGAATTAATGCTACATCACTTGAACGAGCAAAACCAGGAAATTTAGTATCACTGGTATTAACAAATTTTGGATTATTTCTTGAAGAAAAGATTAAGTTTTTATAATCATCTTTTGGAGAGTATATATCATATTCAACTCTGAATCTTTTTTCATCAAAAGCTAACTCAATTATATAACAATTGAATTTTTTGGCGGATTTAATTATCTCTGTATTTGACCCTTGTTTAGTGGTACCTTGTGGTACACAAATTACTTTGGATTTCAAATCATTTAAGTAGAAGTTGAACTCCTCTGCTTTATAGTTTGAGTTTAATGGAGCACCAATTTTACCATCCATTGTAGCACCCAAAAATGCAACAATGAACTCTAAGCCATTTTTCATAGAAATTGCAACAGTATCATGTCTTAACACTGATCCTTTCAATGGAGATTGTGAATCATGGAACATTGTTTGGAATTGACCAACCATGTGAGATAAATCACGATAGGAGACTTGAATCCCTGTTTCAGGGACAACCACGGCGACATTGTCACTCACTTTAAAAGTGTCATTAAATGAAGCTGTATTAGTAACAGACGTTTCAGACATTTAAGTACAATATTGCTTTCTCTAGTATGTTTTTTTTTAAACTGTACCCTAAATTATAAAATGAGTTATAATTGAATCATTTAGAACTTAATGAAGTATTCAGTTAAGTTATCAATTGTGGAATGTTCTAATAATCAAATTTTATGATCTCTTAGCTGAGTCTTGAATCTCAGAAGACAGGGTTCATTGCATTTCTATATATATGTCTACTTAAATAGAATTAATATACAGTTAATCTTCTTCTATAAAAAAATCGCTCGCAAGCAAAGTAATTGTAAAAATGACTCCAATCGTTAAGAATGCCAAAAAAAATATCTATATAGTGCAGCCAGTTTGGGACTTTAATGATATGAATGCAGTTATTTGATGCAATAGCTACTTAAAAAAAACAACTTAAGTTCTAAACTATTCCAATTGCAGAATTATTTTGATGAGGATGCCGTTAGTAAGAGGTTTCAATTTCATAATTACACCTAACTTGGAATATTAGTTGTTCCAAAATTATCAGGTAAATTATAAGATTTCTTTATGCAAAATGCTTCATCTGTTTCTGGATTATAAGGTTCTAATGGTAGAGTGAAGGGCACTAGAATGTTAATGATGGTCTTCCCCGAGTGTGTGTGTTTAACATCATGTAGATCAGTTCCAGTCTTGTAAATTATCTTAGAGGCACTGTCACATCTCAGTTGCTGTTTCTCATTGGAATGTAAAAATATACCAACTTCGTAATTTCTAGATTTTGTTGTTAATTTTCCCCATGCATTTAGGCTTAAATTAGAAGAGGTATATACACACCAATCTAGAGTTGAAAATTTACTTGGTTTAATAGTGTTGTCATCTGTACACTTCAGGTAAAATTTAGAATGAGAAGGTGTAGCCTTTCTTTCTTTTGAGATAAGACTTGGGTTCTGTTTGTAGAAAACCTGAAACTCTTTTAATAAGCTATCATAGTAGGCACGATTTGTATGGTAGTTGAAGTGAAACCAACCTGAGCAGTTCCAACCAGAAGGTGAATTTCTTATCTCGTCAACAGTAGGATAGACAATATATGGTTTGATGTTATTCTTTTTATATGCTTCGATCAGATCTTGTGTAGTTGGAATTTTGTTCTTGTTACAATTAAGGTTGGTAAATGCAGGAATCATTATATGGGTAAAAAGATTTTGTGGAATTTTTTTTGATAATGATCCCCCAATAGTAGAAGATTGACATAAATAATTTGATCTTTTCTTAGGGTCATTATTCGTAATTAACAGATTGTGTTTTTCCAGTAAAGAACATAGTTGGGAAATGCCAGATTCTTTATCATTAGGACTTGAATATAAAAAATCGACGTTTTTTAACTGAGAAAAATCAATATTCTTGATTAATGGGATAATGGTATTCTTCATTAACTTTAGCTTATCAGGATAAGAAGAAAAATAACTAATTAAGTTATTTTTGAAGGCAATATTTTGATTTTGTAAACTTCTATCATATGGTAAAATGGGACTGATCCAGCACACTTGTTGAGGTAAATTGCTCTCATAAAACGTGAAATTATTCGAAGGAATATATATTCTACAGGAATTATTCTTGTATATATTTATTACTAATTTCGAGTGATGGCAAGCAAAAGGTGGCATCTCAAATTCCGCAATAATCAACTTATCAAAAATTATATTAAACTTTTTAGAAGTTGGTGGATTGATAGTTCCTGATTGTGCAATTACATAAATAGTTTCTATGTGTTGGAGGTCAAATTGATTTAACAAAAAATCCATCTCAAACTGAAAACTAAATAAGATTGATGTTTTCAAATTACAATCATTAAAGATATCTTTCATATTTATCATGCTGGATGAATCGAATGACGATTTTGTTGTGTTTTGTGCATCATAAATATCTGATTGAATTAGTCGAAAACAGCCATTTTCAGATCTTTCGGTATATTCCTGTTCGATCACAACATCCTTCTTAGAGTTTCTTTCAATCTCTACATCTGTATCATCATCTGTTGAATTTGTCAAATCTATTACATTTTCTGTCGAAGAACCCTGTTGGATGGAGAAGGAATTGAGATTAGGACGTTTTCTGTCATCTTCAACCTGACACCATCGTTCAGCAACTCTCTTTCGTACTTCTGATCTATCGTCTTCTTTCATCTAAATAGTATCGTTCAGAGTTTTTAAAACATCTTCAAGTATATCACAAAAAACACGCCCAGCAAGTTGAAGTTATATCTGATTTATAGTTCTTTTCTCAAAATTCCAACTGTACCTTGTTACCTTAACTTTTCTGATCCAGCGCAGACATCTTGCTTGAATTAATGGACCCGACAATTTCAAATATTTTCAAGTTGGCTATTGACAAATGATCTGTGAAACGATCACTTGATTATGCAGTAAAATACTTAAGATATAATATTAATGCTAATATATATATTTATATAGATGTCTAATATTATAAAATTAGTTCCCAATCTTCGTTGATAGATATCAATTGAGAATCAATGACTATTTCAATACTATTTTCCCTGAAAAGTAAGGGCACTGTATATTCACCTAATTTTGAGATGAATCTACCATTATCTTTTTTCTGAATTTTATTATTACCATTAGCAATAATAATTTTGCTTACTTTTGTTGAACCGTGATAATTTAAATTATCTGGCGTATGAATAACTTTATTTATTAATTTTCCATCACTAAAAGTTAAATGGGACAAAATATACTGTCCCTCTTCGTATTCAAAGGTTATTCCATCATCCACATATAGAGAGTTATGTGCTCTTCCATTTAAGTCTGGCGCAATTAAAAGTGTGTATGGATCATGCTTCATTAATAGAGAAGATCTTCTATATCGGTCCTTTCTTGTCAAAATATGACCACCTTCGATAAATATAGCACTTTTCTCAAGCGGAGTATCAATTGTGATATCTTTAATTGATTTCCCTTCAACTACAACTGGAGATAAGTTCTGATATTCGTAGTAAATTCCTGGTGTAAATTTCATCTCAACAGTAATCACACCTGGTGCAACAACAGGCTTGACTAGAATACCAGAATCACCAACATAAAATTGATCATCAACATTGTAGAGTTCAGGATGATCAGGTTTCTCAAAAAACATTGGTTTCATTATTGGAGTACCGCTCGTATGTGCGGTGTAAAAGGCGGTATATATTGTAGGTAGTAGGGTATACCTTAATTTAATAAAGTTACGAATGGTAGACTTGAGTGGCTCCTCAAAAAGATAGGGCTCGCGTCTTTTGCTATCAATATGTGCATGGCCTCTAAAGAATGGGTACCAAATAGCAGCCTGATACCAACGAGCTATTAGTTCGGGTTCTGGGTCACCAGAGAAACCAGCAACATCTGCCCCAATAAATGGATAGCCAACAATGTTGTTGGTCAAAACCATGGGAATTGAGATCCTTAAGTAATCCCAATTAGCGACATTGTCACCAGTCCAAACAGCAGCTGTTCTCTGCGAACCAGCATAAAATGATCTAGTAAGTAAAAATGGTCTTTCATTTCTATCTGATTTCTGCTTCTTTAATGAATTGTAAGTAGCTTCATGTAAACTTAAACCATAGATGTTGTGTACTGAACGATGTTCCCAACCCCCATGAATTACATCTTTCGGAGCTGTTGTCTCTGGTCCGTCAAAAATAGATGGTTCATTCATATCATTCCATATATGTAAATTTTTAATATTATCCACAAAATTTATAATAAAGCTGTCCCATACTTTTCTTCCCAATGGATTAATAGTGTCAATCCATATTGATTTTCCCGGCCAACAACGACCAACATAGGCTTCATCTTTAGAATTGTTGATTGCAACATTGTTTTGTAGAATCTTCTCAGTTATTTCGTATCCAGTCTTGATATGTGGATCGATTAAAACTACCAATTGCCTCCCTAAGTTTTCTAACTTCTTTAACATTCTTCTAGGAGTTGAAAATGAAGTTGATTTCCATGTAAAGTACTGTCTATCATCTGTGTACTCTAAATCTAGCCAAATGAAATCATATGGAATATGAGACTTGTCCATCTCTGAATCAACTTTTAAAACATCAGCTTCATCATTATAATTCCACCTGCATTGATGGTAACCAATTGAAGACAATAATGGTAATTGTGGTTTACCAGTTAAAGTTATAAAATCTTTAGTAACAGCAGAAGCTGATTTTTCGAAGAACAAGATTACGTCAATAATACCATTCTCTGAGATCCAATGAGTGCTAGTCTTATCTTTATGATAGTTAATATCTACCCAAGTATCAGCAGCATTGATCCAAAATAAACCAACAGAAGAAGTAGGACTGGCTGCAATAAGTAATGGTATTGCTCCGTATGTTGGCATCACCGAGTCCACATTATATTCAAAAACATCGACATTGAACAAACGGTATGGGTCAGAATCTCTTGTATCTCTTAGTTTCAGACTCTCGGCATGTTCAGGAATCCCGTAAATGTTATTATAACCAATAAAACCAAAATCTAATCCAACAGATTCTGGTCCAAATTTTAGGGTATCATCTTTACAATATTCAAAATTATCCCCAAACATGTTGAATGAGGATTCTTCAGGTAGAATATTTTGAAAATTTTCTTGTTTTGTTCTCAAATGTTCTACATTCATTAACTGGTCATCATTGATGACTATAGATAATTTGTTATCATAATAAACTTTCATGGAAAATGATACAACATTCAATTCTACTTTTAATGACTTACCCTTATTGTAAATGGTTATTATATTAGATGAAATCCATTTTGATTCTGTATATGTTAATGGACTAGTATTCAAATTTGCTTCTTTATCGAAAGCCCATTTCCAAGTTTCATTATATCTATGTGTTTTAATTTGATCTGGGAACTGAGTAGCGATTTTTGTAGATCTGACTTCATCGATCGTAAACCTGAAACTGCTTATACTGTCAAAAAATGATATTGTAAAGGGTAGATATATCAAAATATCATCGATATCTGGTCTTGGAATTCTTTTTACTATATTTGCTTTGAAAATATATTGACTATTCTCATCATCTTGAAAATATTCAATGCTTGACCTATCAATCGAGTAATATTTATTTTTAGTCACTTTAATCTGTTCAGCATAAAATCTATTTCTATTACAAAACCCAGACTGTGAACATTTCTTCAACAAATAATCAGAAAAACCATGCACTGGAAGAATATTGGTTATTAGTGTCAAAAATGTCACTAATTGCAGAAGTCTCATATTCATTGATGAGAATCTACTTTTAATTTCAAATTTGCTTATACAATTGAGCTTGTTGAATATAAAATAGTATTTCCACAATATGAAACCTTGAATGAAAACAACCTTTAAATAAGACAGTATGCATTGATAAATATTATCATCATTAGGCTAACCTTATAGCAAAAATGCTACCTGAACATTACTATATATATTTTTTCGGTAGAATCATCACACAATTGATCGGGTAAAGACAGTTTTCTTCAAAAGAATAGAAGATGAATACAATACATTAGTTGTATAGTATTCATACTCATATTCACATAATAGGAACCGTCTCTTCAAACTACACAATATAATGCAAATTCCTAGATCTTTAAGATATTATGAATACCAAATACCAACTACGAATAACTAAAAATTGGTTAGACCGTCTGGTCAATTGTGTATCCATAAAGTTAGATAGCTAAGTACGCCTCAAGATATTACTATTGCTGTTTTGAAACGTTGGCATTTGGACAATACTGAAAATATAAATTACGTCTTTTAAATTGAAAAGACATTATACATTGAGAATCATGGCCTTATAAATTGGCTTCAGCAGAGAACCCTTTATTTAGCCACTAATTTGAAAAATTACATTTGCGTGACTGTTTTATTCTATGATATGTAAGGATTTTGTTTAACATTCCGTGCACCTCATAATTAAAATAACAAGTTTATTAGTTTTTGCAAGTTTTAATTATTTTTTGGAAAAACTTAAAAAAATGAAAATGTTATTAAAAAAACAAAAATTTGAAAAATTAATTTATTTTTCAAGTAACGCAATTCCGTGAACAATGATATCATTGAAAAAGTGAAATTTCGAAATTATTCAAATGTGAACTCATCACAAGGCCCTTGTTCATTGAATTGATAGAGAATAGTAATTGAAATACTTTCTGATAGTATAAGATTGAAACATTTAATGTGAAATAATAGTCAAAAATTTTCAATTATTATCAATAGAAACTAATTTTATTCGATTGTAGTTATTTTAGCCATTGCCATTTTTTAAAATATATCATTTGATTCTTTTGTAATTTTTTCATTTGTTATATTGTATGATTATTTTCTGTTGATATAAAAAAACAACTAGAAAAGTTCTTATTGTCGATTGAAAGTTACCTACATCAACTTTCCTTGTTACATTCCGACGAATTATAACTAAGTAATAACTTTAAAAAATGTCTGCTGCTCCAGAAGGTCAACAAAAGAGAGGTGGTTTCGGTGGTAGAAACAGAGGCCGTCAAGGTAGAAGAGGTGGTAGAAACTCTGAAGAAAAGGGTTGGGTCCCAGTTACCAAGTTAGGTAGATTAGTCAAGGCTGGTAAGGTTACCACCATTGAAGAAATTTTCTTACACTCTTTACCAGTTAAGGAATTCCAAATCATTGACACCTTATTACCAAACTTACAAGATGAAGTTATGAACATCAAGCCAGTTCAAAAGCAAACCAGAGCTGGTCAAAGAACCAGATTTAAGGCTGTTGTCATTGTCGGTGACTCTAACGGTCATGTTGGTTTAGGTATCAAGACTGCTAAGGAAGTTGCTGGTGCCATCAGAGCTGGTATCATCATTGCCAAGTTATCTGTTATTCCAATCAGAAGAGGTTACTGGGGTTCTAACTTAGGTCAACCACATTCTTTAGCCAACAAAACTTCTGGTAAGTGTGGTTCCGTTACCGTCAGATTAATCCCAGCCCCAAGAGGTTCTGGTATTGTCGCTTCTCCAGCTGTCAAGAAGTTAATGCAATTAGCTGGTGTTGAAGATGTTTACACTCAATCTAACGGTTCTACTAGAACTTTAGAAAACACCTTAAAGGCTGCTTTCGTTGCTATTGGTAACACTTACGGTTTCTTAACCCCAGACTTATGGGCTGAACAACCATTACCATTGTCTCCATTAGATGTCTACGCTGACGATGCTGTTGCTTCTAAGAAGAGATACTAAATGTAGTAAATAAGATAAATATTATATAAATACTTTTTCTTCTATGCTTAATTTAATATCAAAATCATTTTTTAAATTGTTAATATGGTAATCATGAATCAAAAGCATTGGTGTTTATGGTGTCTATTAAGCATGGGATTTCTTTCAGGTTACAATAATAAAAGTTAAGCAATGGCTTTAGTCTAATTTAAGATCTGATTGGTTAGCTTCATTAAATCTGAAATCAGATTTTTGACGTTTGCTAAAACAAGAATCGATAAGATAATTAAATTTTACAAGTGAAACTAACGATTATTCGATCGTTGTGGACATATACATATAATAAGAGAATAATATGGAACAATGATAATTGAGCATACAAGAAATTATGACGTTTTTTATTTTCTTCTTTTTTTTATTATTTTTTTTTTTTATTATACATAAAACACAGTAAACTGAGATAAATAATCCAAAATAGGAGGATAGAAATATATTAAAATATATTGTGATTGCTTTAGAATAATGTAACAAATTTTAGCTGGCGATTAGGCCATATCGGTGTCTTGATCATTAGTAGCATGCATTGATACCAACCCTTCTTGAGCTGGAGCAGTTTTAATGTCTGAGCCTTCAGGTAGAGCAAATTGTCTAGCTGAAGTTTGAGCACCGAAGGATGAAGCACCGGCAGTGGGGGTGCCATTTATTGGAGTTTGTGGTGCGACAAACCCTTCTGGATGTCTGAATAAACAACGAGGATTCTTACACTCCATACCGAATCTACAATCTTCATTTATTGGATGACTAAATAAACAGTCAATTCTTTGACAATTACTACCCTCGCGACACATAGTGGCGGAACGGGCATGTCTATATCTACAACGTTTATTGGTACATTTAGAACCAAATTTACATTGTTCTAAAGACTTTTCAACTGGAGCTGGACCGCTCTTTGGACCACCCATTGGATTAATGTTTTTAATCTTGGATAATGATGAATGTGCTTTAGTACATGTGCTGTCTTCACATTTCAAGTTATTTGGACACCACATCAAGTCTAGTACTTTATTTTCATCATTAGCTGGGGTTGGGTGTCCGAATGGACACATAGGATTAGAACAGATAGAGCCAAATTTACATAAAACAATACCAGTTTGAACTGGCTTCGTTCTAGCAGCAATCATAGCCTCTTTTCTTTTTTGGAATTCTTCACGAGTCTTTTCTATTTCTTTCATTAATTCGACATCTTCATTTGGATGTAAATATTCACAGGTACCAGGTAATTTTGGACAGTTTGGATATTCTTGACATGGTTTGGTTGGATGAGCATGAGGACATGATCTTCCCAAAGGACAGTGAGGGAATAATTTACAACGACCTTCTTTCTTTTGATGTATTATATTAATAGAACTGTCACCTCCCATACCTAATGCCTTAGCCAATGGATTGAACCTGGCACCTGCACCAGATCTAGCATTTTTAGAATTACCACGGCCACCACGGACGCTACGTCCACCACGGCCACCACGTTTGTTGATACCACTTTCGCGTTTGTTGAAACGAGATTCAAAGCCAGTTGAAACAATTTCCATATCATCATCAGCGGCGGCATGAATGCTTGGCATGCTAGGAATAATATCACTAAATGCTGACTTAACTTCGCTTGATGCAGGATTTTGGTTTGAAGCAACTTGTTGAGATTGGTTCTCCATAGGTTGGTTTGGGAACTGAGGTTGTTCAACTTGAGTTGGAAATTGTGATTGTTGTGGTTGTTGTGGTTGTTGTGGTTGTTGTGGTTGTTGTGGTAGTTGAGGTTGTTGAGAAGTGGATTCTTGTTGTTGTTGTGGAACAGCAACACTTCTAATTTTGTTAACAATATTCTCAACTGATTCACCTTGCTGAATAGCTTCAAGAGCAAAGAAAGCAGTCTGTACCACATCTGTAAGAACATCGGCAGAAACAGAATCAAATAAAGTACTTAATTCTTGAACAATGGATTCGATAGAACCACCATTTGACATCAGTAGAACAATATATTCAGCAACGTATTTAACATCTTCATTAAAGTTCTGTAAAGTGCTTAGCTTTTCAGCCACGACTGTTTTCATATTTTCAATAATTTTATCATCAGACATATTGCTAGATTTAATAGAACTTTTAACTCTGGCTTCCTTAAGACTTCTTGATACTTAGTTGAGCGTTTCAACGAGGTCTATTTATATTATTAGGTTTTTTTTTCCTTATATAAAAGTTTCAAGTTATTGAATTAAAGTATAGAACTCAGTAAATGCTGAAATATATCCATAAAAAACTTCATATGTTTCTCGATTACAAATTGAGAAGATGTCGCTATGTACGATAATTGCAACTAAGCCAGCAAGCTGTCTATGGAACCAATAGATAACAATGAATCAAAGATGATTAATTAAATGTAGATATTTAAATAATATATATGAATGTAAATTGTAGATGTGATATTGAAATATATAAAAAATATATATTAAATTAATTGCAACAAAGTTTAGAATTAATTGCAAATGTTGGTTTCTTTTTCTGTCTTTAAAATTTGGATAAATTAATGCTTGTCTTTCTTAGACTTTTTTGAATGTTTAGATCTCTCTGTGTTCAATTTATCCATTCTATTGACCTTTTCTTGGACTCTTTCTAATGATAGTTTAACATCACCTTTTTGGAAATTATCTAAATCAAAATATGCAGGTGCTATTCTTACTAACCACTCTGGTCTAACGGAGGTTACCGTCCTTATGTAATTTTTACTTGTTAAGACGAATTCATTGTAAAGAACCCACTCGGCATCATGGCCTAAAACAGTACTAGGATGGATCAAAACATCTTGGTTATCTTTAACAGTAATATAACCTCTGCCACCAGATCTTTTCTTAGCAACTTGCATGAAGAAACCAGATGCTAAAGCTTGTCTGATATTATCAAAATATTTAGCATTTTCACAGTCGGTACTAGTTAGTTCTAAGTTATGGCGTATCATTAACCTTTCCAATTGAGCTCTAATGTTATCAGCAGCAGATAGGGCTCTAAAATTTAAGAAGTTGTCACGACACCATTTCTTGATACCATATTCGTAGGCTTCATCTGATTTGAAAGCATGGTAAACATTCAGTAAGGTAATATGGTCACCATCTGGATGAGCGAAAATGTTTTTTGCATCATCAGCACGTTTTTTATCTTTAGGAGGACGCATAAACACATTTGGAACAGATAACATAGCAACAATCGTTAAAATTTCTTGGGAACATTGGAATTCTGAAGAACCAATTAACATAACTGCTAACATAGGATCTAATGGGAACTGAGAAGCCAATCTACCTAATGGTGTTAAATTACCTTCATCATCTAAACAAGCCAAATAATTTAATTCCTCTAGAGCTCTCATCATGGTCTCAGGAGCTGGTGGATCCATAAAATCGAAATGAACTAAATCATCGACACCTAATTTCTTTAATTCCAAGACAGTTGATGATAAGTTAGAACGTAAAATTTCAGGATAACTCTGTTCAATAAGTTCTTTCTTGAAAGCTTCTTCTGTGTATAATCTGAAACATTTACCTGGTCTAGTACGACCGGCACGACCTGCTCTTTGTTGAGAAGAGGCTTTAGAAATTGGAGAAACTAATAACGATTCCACTCTGATTCTAGGATTATAAACTTTTTGCTTAGAAAACCCTGGATCGACAACATAGACAATACCATCGATAGTCAAAGAAGTTTCAGCAATATTAGTGGAAATAATAACTTTTCTACCTGGTCTACCATTGTGTGATTCTGGAGCAGGTTCGAAAATACGTTGCTGTTGATGAGGTGGTAAAGAACCATAAAGTGGATAAACGGATAATGGACCACATCCCTCTTCTCTTACTAATTGGTCACCTTCTAACGAAACCTTTCTAACGGCATCTTCAATTTCATCTTCACCAGTTAAAAATAATAATATATCACCGGCACCTTCAGTAGCATGAATTTGTAAAACAGTACGAATAGCAGAGTCTAAATAATCTCTTTGAAATTCTGGTGTGTAATATATTTCGACTGGGTATGTTCTACCAGGAACAGCTAATAATGGAGCATCATTGAAATAACCTTGGAACTTTTCAGCATCTAAAGTAGCAGACATGATAATAATTTTTAAATCTTTTCTTCTCTTAACAACTTCCTTTAATAAACCCATTAAAATATCAGTGGCTAAAGTACGTTCGTGCGCTTCATCTAAAATAATACAGGAATAACGTTTCAAATCATGATCTTCCATGGCTTCTCTTAATAGCATACCATCGGTCATATACTTCAAAATTGTTTTATTGGAAGTTTTATTCTCAAATCTAATGGAATAACCAACTTCTTCACCTAATTTGACATCCATTTCTTCGGCAACTCTTTGGGCAACAGACATTGCCGCCACACGACGAGGTTGGGTACATGCAACTTGAGTATCTAACAAATGTGGCATTTCATCAAACAAAACAAATTGAGGAATTTGTGTAGTCTTACCTGAACCAGTTTCACCAACAAAAACCATAATTTGATTTTGTTGATAAATCTTCAAAAATTCTTCTCTTTGAGCATGGACAGGTAAATCACGTCTAGTCTTCAAGATCCCAAAATACTTAGGAGAAAATTCCTCACCAGTGAAAGGGTTAACTTTACCATTCTCCAAAGCTTCAGCTTGGACAGCTGTTGTTGAATGTCTAACTAAACCACTAAATTCACCTGCATCGTGATGAACCATCGGCTGAGAAGGAGGAATTGGATGTGTTTTTGTATATTCTTCAGCTAATTCTGCAGCATGTTCTGGAATGGAAGTAACAACTGGATCTGGATGCCCAGTAGTAGCAGACAACCTTCTTTTAGAGCCTAACGATTCTGACATTTCAATAAAAAGCACTTGGTTTTCAGTTACAATTTTATTCGTTTTCGACCAAATCTTTTAAATCCAACTCGATACTGATATTAGCACAACAACAAAAAAGAAGTAAATTGTATAAACTAAATCTCAATTATTCATCTTTCTTTATAACAAAATGACTTTACTCAATATCTCATCTCATCTCATCTCATCTCATCGCCTTAATTGAAAATTTTACTTGAAATGATTCCAATAAGAAATCTGAAAAATCAGGTTAATCATCACTGACGAACTCACGTGACAAAATTTTAAAATGTTCCGACAAAAGAATTGTCCAGATCTCTAAGCCGGGTAAGGCACTGCCTCAAAACTGCTATTGTCGCATCTCTTGTTGGTCTTATAACAGATAACAAATTAACGTGAACGAGGTTAATCTCACCTTTTCTTATAGCATATATTTACCTCTGTATATTAATAAATATGGCAGTGTTACTACATGCAATTGATCATTTTCATATACTTACTCTTACTTTTATGGGTGTCTGTCTGTCTGTCTGTGTGTTTGTCATTTGTTTCGGTTGGGAAATTCTTGACACATTTTTAAATCGAACTATTTCCTTCGCTTTACCGCTTTACCGATACAGAAAACTTTGTTGGTAGTTGCAGTTTTGTTAAACGAGAAGAAGTTTCTAAGGGTTTTTTCACTGAAAGTTTCGTAAAATATTCTATATCTATTTGAACGACAGTAATTAAGAATAAAACATCTGCTAATAGAAATCAGTTGCATTTAAAGTCCATTAATGTGATAGTAATCCTTTAACATTACTAATGTAGTTGAGTCCAAGAAATGCTGTTTTAAGGTATCTGTAAGTTAGAATTGTTAGAATTGTTATTATTATAATCTTTATTTATTGACATAACTAAATAAAGTTGTATGGATTGTTAATATGTATTTGCATTTTTTAGAATGAATGGGTAAATAAATTCTATCTAGATCTATCAAATTGTGTTGTTGTTGTTCTTGTTCTTGTTATTGCTTTTATAGTTCATTTAATTTCTTAAGTTCTTCTAATCTGTCACTTAACTTTTTACGTCTAGTGATTGGTAAGTTTAAGTTCCTTGAAGATTCTTCGTCACTTGAAGATGAAGAAGAAGTTTGATCTATGTTTTTGTTTTTGTTAACTAGATTGTAATAGTCGTTGAAGATTTTTCTTCTCCTTACGTTTATGAACCAATTTGATAGTTGTATTTTAGATAAACCAGTTAATTCTAGCAATTCTTTTTTCTCCTTTGGGGTTGGGTATGGATTGCATAGATGATTCAATAACCATTTATTTAGAATTTGTACTGATCTTTTTGGTAAATTTGATCTTTTACCGACACTTGCCTTTTGAGTGGTGGATGCATTAATGTTTTCATCTGTTTGTTTTCTTATGCTCTTTGGTAATTTTGTAGTTACTGATACGGTTGGTGTTGCTTGATGAGGAGTTACAAAACTGGCTAAGTTTTGGTTTATGGAATTGATGGCAGCAGCAGCGTTTAATATTTGAGAGTCATCTTCACTTGGAGGGTACATTGAAGGAGATGAATGAGGAGATGGGACTGGAGTTGGAATAGTCTGTCTGGCATTTTGATATGGTAACGACAAATGTATTTTAGAAGAGCCGTATGTTGGGTATGGGTATTGCAATGGTGAGTCTAGGTTGCTGTGAGGATTTGGATAGGTTTGAGCTGTGTATGGCACATGTTCACACATTGGCTGGTGACCATCAGAATCTATCGATTGTAATAAACTTTTGATAGAAGGTAGCGAGATATTATGTTGTTGTGGAGTTGGATGAAGCATATTTTTTCGGTGGTTCAGTTTTAATCTACTATAGATATCGTTGCAGTATTGTTAATACTAATAATATCTAACAAAAATTTACAATATAAAATGAAACTATAAATCAAATGATAAAGAAATTTTATATTCAGAAAATATTGTAAATTTCATTCTATATATATATATATAAATAAAATATTATTATAAGAGCTAGGGAACGAATGATCACTACCATATAAAAGATGATTAAATTTTCACTGTGTTAAAGCCTTATTATAATGTCTTGAACTAGCTCGCATAAGAAAAATATCGTATTCCTTAATATAAACACAGTATTCTCAACATTTTTCATAGCAATAAAAAATGTCACAAAACATCTGAGTTATAAACTAACGAAAAACCATAGAGAAGAAATAGTTAACTCTCTATATGATGATTACCTCTAAACGTCCTTACCCATTAAATTTATTTCTTAAACGAAACAATATTATTTATCTCCTAGTTTCAAAACTGTTCAAGATCTAAACTTCCATCAATTAATTACGTACGCAATTGAATATATATCAGTGAAAAAATACTGTCATCTCGTTAAAGTTCCCGAAGTTAGATTTTTTTTTTTTTTTTTTTTTTTCATGTCATAATTTTTCGAAACTCTCTCGAGGTATATATTCTTACTAAACTCTTTATGAAATATCTGAACATTCACTGATATGTTAGTATGTAGACAATCTTGATCAGAAGATCAATTGCATTTCAATTTCAATTTTGCGGAATAGGGAAATATTGATCGTAGAAACTCCTTGCAGTTATCAGCCAACATTGGTGGATATTCTTACGTTACGCATACGCATAATTGATCGTTAAGAAAGTGTAAGACTAAATATATATGGTGTGAGATGACAATTGTCGTAGGAATGAACCATAAAAATCACTGACTCGAATAGAGGATTAATATCCAACATCTAATGCATTAAAAAGTGATTATGATGTCTAATTATTTGCATCAAAAATTGGTGTGGACAAGGTAGTTGGAAAATTGAAAAATTATTATTGAGCCCGTGTTGAAGTATATTTGTTTCTAATTTGGGTGGGCAAGTTTGTATATAGTTTGGTAAATGGTGGCTCAGATAGTTCGTTTCAATTCGAAATGTTGAGTGTTGAGTTACTTTATTTTCTTACTTGGCAATTTCGAAGTAGTTTATCGCTGGGGTTCGATACTAACTTTAAGCTTAATATTGAAATTGTTTGACAAGAGTTGATCAGGGTGTAATTTGTTTTACCTATATCTCGAATACGATTGTAGATATCATGTGAAAGGGGAAAGTCAGGTATACGTAAAATGATTATCGTCGTAAACCAAGTACTTTCGTTACAACGGATTGTATGTTACAAAGTAGTTGCTGTTCTTGATGTTCTTGATATTGTACGCTTTGGAGTATATCATAAATGCTAGGTGTATTTTTTATTATATTCTAAACGAGAGACTCAAAGTTTTCTAACTTCTCCATCTTCGAAAGTTATTTGATAGGGCAAAATAGGCGAAACGCAATTCATCACATGTACTTGTACTTAGACCAGGAAAACGAAGGAAAGATTGACAGTATCGTTTCTCAGGTGAAATTAATGAAGTAGAAAAGAAAGAATGCCCTCTGAAGTTAAACGGGAATCTTGATTAAATAATAGATTAGCGGAATTCCTCTGACATTTTACATTATACATTTTTTGTTAACGTTTACGAGACTAAGTGGTTATAATGGTGAAGAAGTTTATTCGTTTCTGAACTCTCCGATGAAAAATTAGAACAACAGAGAATGGAAAAAGCGACATAAAATAAAAGATGTGTCGCTCGTAAAAGATCTAATTAACATATCTATCTCATTTGTTATTCATCTTATTTATTCAAAAAGAATGAATAAGAGAAAAAAACGGATCTTGAGCCCATTCTAATCAATATAATAAGCGATTGTTAGAATGTTGGTGTATCCATTGACATAAAAAATGCATTCGTTTAGATTTAATGGTCTGCCATTCGAGTAATGTCGGAACCGTTTAAGTATCAAGGAAAATAGAAAAATATTAAGCACTTAGGCATGAAGATCATGCCTACTTTTAACGAACATCTGCTTGGAACGAATATATAATCACATATATGTATATATAGGTCTGTATGCTATAACCTAAATTATAAATGTTTTTTTATATATTCTGAAATCAGAGTAATGTAGGATGACAGACTAAATATTGTTCTAAATATTAGTTAAAGGTTCTATTTTATTTTCATAAGTTGGCAATGCAAGCCCGTTTGACATGTCATCGTCGACTAGTATTATTGGAACTGGAACTCTAACACAATATTCCCTTATTAGTTTTCTTGTACCTTTCCTTGTGATCGGTAATATATAGATCTTAAAAATGAGTTTATGTGTAATTTTCAAACTGGCGACGTCAGAAAATATAGTTGATTTCTCACAATAGAAAGTTGAAAGAGTACTCTTATCAGCGAGTTTGGAGGATAAGTCATCAATTTCAAAGTTATACTTAAGTTCATTATTTGAGAAAGTGAATTTTGTTAGGTCAGCTACATCTAAAATATAGTCATCTCCACTACGAATATGATCAGAATTCTTGACCGGTTTGAATGTCACATAATCAATACTTGGTAAAGAAATATATTGGCAGAGACACAGGGATAATTTGGTGATGAAAAAGTTCTTTAAATTCATATATATTTCCATTAATGCTGTAAATCTCATAGGGGATGACTTAGAAAGTATTCTAGACGAAGTCATGATATCGATTTTCAGAGAGTCGTTAAAGTCAGGAAAATTCAAATATTCTTCAAATGATTTTAATAAAACGGATTTTCCACGGTTTTCAGCTCTAGACCAACGGTAGTTATGCACTGGATAAGAATTAACCAATTTTTCAATTTCTATTGGTATTACTTTCCTAACTTCAAGGTTATCTGTCAAAATAACAGTATCAAAATTCCCATCTTTTTCATAAAATATTTTTGATATTGCCTCTAATCTATATTGTATAGATCCATAGTGGCATCGTGTATCTGTGGCATCTTTACAGTCTAAAGTAAATTCAAAGGGAAATTCATAAACGCCTTGTGAGATTTTCTTGTTGATAATCTTATAATTCATCATATCCAAACTAATTCTAGTCGTTCCTTTATAGCAACTCATTTTTTTATCAAATTCATCCAAAAATTCACTACATATATCAGAATTGTTCTCCGTACTTGGATTTGTAATATCAATATATTCATTTGTAAAACATTTCAAATTTATATCAAGATTTGATAAAAACATTTGCAGTCGATTTGATTCGGAGTATACGGTGATTTTAATCTTACCAGTAACTACTCTAGATACTTGTTTAGTAGAACTAGAATCTGAGTTATTGTCAGTATACCTAGTTACATGGTTTGCATCAGAATCAAAAATATTGTTCTGTATATCATCAGCAGTCATTTGGGCGACAGGCATATATATTACTGAATTTCCTGGATCCAAAATTAGTTCAACATCATAACCTTTCTTTTTATTGATGCATTTAGTTACAAATGGGTTATCAACTTTGTTTAATGGATGGTAAAAATATTTTTTATTTCCAGAATCATTTTCAATGGTTGTACGACCATTTTTCAACGACTTAAATTTTATTAATTTGGGTATAGGATCTTTGTTAATGTTTTTCTGACTTTTCCAAAACAACAAAAATTTTGATAGAACTTTAGCATTTACCACTGAGCTTTCAACCTCAGAATGATCATTATCTGGGAAAGTTTTAAAATATTCATTGCTAACTATTGTGGAAATTGGATATCCAACCTGTTTAATTTTCATAATGTTTACTTATTTATCTATTACTATTTGTTTACCTTACAAATTTCATAGAAACATGATACTTAGTCTAATGTAGATTGACTACCAATGTCATCAGCATATTTTATATTTGAGAATTTACTTTATTTAAATATTAAATAAATTTTGGTTTTTTTGTGTTACATCAATCTTCTTAACGTACCCTTAATTGCATGAAAATCGCTACTAAGCAAAACAATAGTGAAAAAATCACCTATAAATCCGAGAGATCTTACTAATGATTATTTAAGACACTAACCAATTTTTGGGTTACTAAGATTCTACCTTTCAAAGCAAGAGAATGTAGTTATTCTTTAAAATTGATTTTGTTCCCACAAGTCACCTTCTTACAATCCATCGAAACCATAAACTCTTCATCTGATATAATAACTAGAAAATTCCAACTTCTAAATCATCAATAATTGAAATGGTCTTCTCAACTCAAATACTATAACATGAATAATGTTTTCCGATTTCTTCATCAACACATTATAAACATAATCGACAATTTGTGACACTTCCATTAACATTTAATTTTTGTCGTCGATGCGTCGCCCGACGCCAGCTATCCTTCAAAAATAATTTCAAAGTTTTTTTTTCAATTATTATTTTTTTTTATTGCTCGAGGCAATGAAAAAAAATGAGTAATAAATATATTTCAGCGCTGTTGAAATTTCAATGTCTGATGCCTAATTGAGTGATAAAAAAAAATGACAGTAAGAGTTGGCTGTAGGAACAAGGACAAATTTTGGAAAAAACATTAAATAAGATCACTTAGAATAAGATTTTTCAATTCAGGCAGATATAAATGTAACTGAAATGAAAGGAATTAATTAGAATGTTGTCAATTCTTTCCTTAATTCTTATTGGAATTTGAATAAAATAAGTATTGTATTGTTATAGTAAGAAACGTATACCAACAAAATATTTCAATTCAGGAAAAATGTCAGAATCAGCTCACCAAGAAGATGTTAGAATTTTAGGTTATGACCCATTGGTTTCTCCAGCTTTATTGCAAGTTCAAATTCCAGCTACTGAAAAATGTTTGGAAACTGCTAGAAAAGGTAGAAATGAATCTGTTGAAATTATTACTGGTAGGGATGACAGAGTTTTAGTTATCGTTGGTCCATGTTCTATTCATGATTTGGATGCAGCTCAAGAATATGCTGAAAGATTAAAGAAATTATCTGATGAATTGAAAGATGATCTATTAATTGTTATGCGAGCTTATTTAGAAAAGCCAAGAACCACTGTTGGTTGGAAAGGTTTGATTAACGATCCAGATGTTAATAACACTTTCAACATTAACAAGGGTTTACAAGCTGCTAGACAATTGTTCGTCAATTTAACTAACATTGGTTTACCAATTGGGTCTGAAATGTTAGATACTATCTCACCTCAATATTTAGCTGATTTGCTATCTTTCGGTGCAATTGGTGCCAGAACCACTGAATCTCAACTACACAGAGAATTAGCTTCTGGTTTATCTTTCCCAATTGGTTTCAAAAATGGTACTGATGGTTCTTTAGGTGTTGCCGTCGATGCTTGTAAAGCTGCCTCTTTCTCTCATCATTTCATGGGTGTCACTAAGCATGGTTTAGCTGCTATTACTACCACCAAGGGTAATGAACATTGTTTCGTTATCTTGAGAGGTGGTAAGAAGGGTACTAATTATGATGCTAAATCTGTTGCAGAAGCTAAAGCTCAATTAGAAGAAGGTTCAAATGGTTTAATGATTGATTACTCTCATGGTAATTCTAATAAAGATTTCAGAAACCAACCAAAAGTCAACGACGTTGTCTGTGAGCAAATTGCCAATGGTGAAAAATCTATTGTTGGTGTAATGATTGAATCTAACATTAAAGAAGGTAATCAAAAGATTCCAGCAGAAGGTAAGGCCGGTTTAGAATACGGTGTTTCTATTACAGACGCCTGTATTAGTTGGGAAACTACTGACATAGTTTTAAGAAAACTTGCTGCTGCCGTTAGACAAAGAAGAGAAAAGAAATAATTTGTTTAGATTAGAGTTTTCTTCTTTTTGTTTAAAATAACCTAACGAAACTATTTATAATTTAGATATTAAAGAAATAATAAAAGTACATCAAAAAATAGGAATATATATATCTGTTATGAAAATTAACGTATAAATCTTCTGTAGATTAAAAGTCTTAAAATACTTTGTGTTTATTTATATATGTAGACCTATAGATTTATATTGATGCAGAAATATGTAATTTTAATTTTAATTATATTGCATATAACGAGATGTGGAACTAAATTTCTTGTAACCATTGATAACTTTATCCACAGCTTTCAAGAAGTCTTTTTCAGTTGCGACCTTTCTTCTAGCTCTGATTGCGAACATACCTGCTTCAGTACATACTGATCTTAGTTCAGCACCAGTTGAATTTGGACATAGCCTTGAAATCAACTCCCATCTAATGCCTCTCTCAACACTCATAGATTTTGTATGGATTCTAAAAATATTTGCACGACCTTCTAAATCTGGTAAAGAAAATTCGACTTTACGATCAATTCTACCAGGTCTTAAAAGAGCTGGATCTAATGTATTTGGTCTATTTGTTGCAAACATAACTTTAATATTACCTCTTGGATCAAAACCATCTAATTGTGTAATCAATTCCAACATAGTTCTTTGAACTTCGTTGTCACCACCGGCACCATCATCAAAACGGGCACCACCGACTGCATCAATTTCATCGAAAAAGATAATACAAGCTTTTTTTGTTCTGGCCATTTCAAATAATTCTCTGACCATACGAGCACCTTCACCAACATACTTTTGTACTAATTCTGAACCGATAACTCTAATGAATGTTGCATCAGTTCTATTAGCTACCGCACGGGCACATAAAGTCTTACCTGTACCTGGTGGGCCATAAAGAAGAATACCTTTAGGAGGATCTATACCCAAAGTAGCGAATCTTTCCGGTGACAGTAGCGGTAGCTCAACAACTTCTCTTAATTTCTCTATTTGTTCTTTACAACCCCCTACGTCGGTATACGTAACATCTGGTTTCTCTTCAACTGTCATCATTGTAACACTTGGATCAATTCTTGGTGGTAATGGTAATTCAATATGATATTTAGATCTATCAACGCCAACACGCATACCTTCTTCAATATCCGTTGGCGAAACACGTTCACCTAACCCAACGACAAATTTAGCTATTTGTTTCAAATTAATAACATATTTTGCTTCTTCATCATCATCAGCGGTACTGTTAGCATTATTAATGTCACCTGTGCTTGCAGAGTCTCCGTTTTCACTACTTTTTTTAATGATCTTTGTACAACGGGCAACTTGTAAAGGATGTTCCTCACTTAATCTTTGTCTATCACCCATTATATCCCATAAGTGCGATGGAGCTAAACCAGTATCACTTTCTTTAACACCCGCTTTCTCTTTAATTCTTCCTTCAATTGCTTTTAAATCCTTCTCAGTTTCTTTTATCTTAGTATCATAAGGAGCAGCACCATAACTTTTCAGAACTTGAATATCACCTTCTGATAAAGGAACAATTTTATCTTCAGTTGCTTTCTTCGATTCTTCACCTTCAACTGGTGCCTTGTACTTCTCCCAATCCTCTTTTGGGGCCATTCTATGTATATTTATCTATGTGGATGAACCTCTATTTTACTTTTATCTCTAGAACCTTTAAAATTCTTTTCTTAATGATTAAAAAAATTCAGAACCAAAGGTAACACTAAACAAATTAAAGATCAATTAAATTCAATCGTTTTTATGAATATGGAAAGGATTAGGTCCTTTATGATCAGTAATTCAATATATCAAGTGCTCTTCATTAACATTAATCTTAAAATAAGATTCTTGTTCTAAATTATTTCAGTTATATATAACAGAGTTTTAATGGGTGGCAAAAAAATAAAATAAATTAAAAAGTAAGCTTAAAATATGTTATGCGGGTAACTTAGATTGATTTTTATGATAAACGACACTAAATAAAACGTCACAAATTAATTAATTAATAATATTGTTTAGAGTTATTGAATATTCTATATGAATGTTTATGTAAAATGTTTATATAATGCTTTGTAGTTACATGTTCCTAATTTGCCATTGTTCATAAAACCAAGCAATTGTTTCTGGTCTGGATTTCTTCAATCGTTCTGGATCAAAATAGCATGATTTAGCCACTTCCTCTATTGGGGGAGCATTAGGTGACCAATAATATATTTTATCAATTAGTTTTCCAGACTTACAGAGAACTTGGTATTTACTTTTTTCCTTGCCAATAAGTTTATATTCAAAAGATTTAGAGTATGGCGATATCGTAGAAATCTGATTCCTGGTATGGTTCTTTCTTTTCTCATCATGAACTTTTGTTGTATTAGTCGTTAATTTTCTGCTATTCAAAGATCGTTTGTCACTCAGATCACTAGTTACCTTATAAGTATATTGAGTATATTTATTTTGGTCTGACAGGAATTTGTCGACTGCTCTTGCCTTCATGTATGTAGCTTTGTTTGGTCCAGATTATTTATTCGAGTTAACTTATCAATTAATTTCAAGAAATGTGATTAGAAAGTCAGCTTAAAATAAATTTCTATCAAACATATTTGAGTTTCAAAAATAGTAACCTCTGGGAATGCATTTTTGCAACTCTGTGAAATCCAATAGCAAGATCGAGTTGGATATTTTTTTTGGACTCGAAAAGTTTTTGTGACATTTTACATGCAGTAGATATATTCCTAATAGTAGATACATTCCTAATAGTAGATATTTTTCTAATAGTAGATCATTAGAACATTGAACATATTTTCCTTGTAACAATAGTCAACACAAATTTGGTAATTTTTTATTGAAAGTTTAAAATATTGAACTTGTGGATATATTTTATTTTTGAAGGAATGGCCAAGGCCACAAATTATTTAAATAATATAAAATGGACTGTGTTTTAAATATAGATTTGAGATCCTATGGATAATTCAAAGTTTATTTCGATTGGTCTTGTTTCGAATTAATGATTAGTTTGTCTGATTAAATATTTACTTCTTTATGGTTGTTTTTTTTGTTTCAATGTCCTTAAATTGAATTTAAGGACGAATTTTCAATTTTTGGAACAAAACATCATTTTAATTGAAAAGAAAGGACTAAATAGAAAAAATACTTTTACCATAATATATAAACAAATAATTATTATTAATGAATCCACTATTCAAATTAGATTGTATATTATTCAAATATAATTCGACTAATATTCAATAAAGCCAAAGCTGTATAGTTTGGAACGACGTGTAAACCATTATTATCACACCAAATATTAGCATCGCTACATCAAAACTATCTTGCAGTATATTTGATGTACCAAAACTTCTATTAGCTTTAAGATGTAGCAATGGTGGATAGATATATATTAATGGGATACATGCAAATGAACCAACTAATGAGACAAATTTATCTAGGTCACCTGCTCCCAACCAAGCGATAAAGGTCATCCCTATAACGATTATTGTTCGATAATAGTTCTTTGCCCACTTGATCTTTGGATTGTATTTACCGGATCCCTTCTTCTTGAAAACCCAGTTTTCCAGGATTCTGATTGCTGGAAATAATTGCAATGGGGTGGAAAGTAAAATTGCTAAACAATATAATAGCTGAACAGTTAATGTATATGGACTGTTTTGAGGAAAATTTAAAAGGACAACAGTTTCAACATCTGAACCAAAAGCTGAATAACAAATTAACCCAACGCTTACAAATATGACAGTAACAACAACTAAAACAAATGTTAACGAAATGTAAAAATGGTGTGGTTTGGCCATAGATTCTTGAATAGGTATTAGTAAACCGATACCCTCAAAAGTAAAAATAGCGGTACCAATAAAAAGTGACCAACTTTCTGTATTGAATGGGACCATGGTAGCTTTTTGAATCCCATTCTCCCTAATATAAGATATTGGGTAGTAATAAATATAAATAACCCCAACAAATATGAACAGATCAGCAATAAGAGCTGTGGCAGTTAATTTAGTTATGTTTCTAGTGAACGATAAAGGTATGAACAACAATGTTTGTAGAATAATGAACAAAGTGATGGAGAAATAAGCACTGTTGGAAAATATATTTTGACATAAGGTTTTCAAATTAGTAGCTACGAATACTGTATATGCTGCTGAGAATCCAATTTGAGACAATGCTATTGACAACAAAATAGCCAGCTTCATCGATTTACCATACAAATGATTACCTAAATCACCGTAACCATTGATACCTTTCATTTTGTCCTTAGTCTTAATCAATATGATAAAACAATAATAAGATAAAACTGAACACAATAGTAGGGATATAGTACTAAACGTGTAACCTCCATTGCTGAAACCTTTTGGTAGAAACAATATACCAGTACCAACAAATGATTTTAATAACAATAATATTGCTTTGAAAGTGGATGCTTTTTTACTATTATCGACTTTACGTTTTCTTGGCATTCTAAGTGGCCGTGTGGGGGTCGTTTGTGATTGAATGGTCCCAGCAGAAGAGCCGGACTTATTAACAAGCGCTCTCCTTGACATATCTTGAAAATCATCCTCATCTTCGATTGCCTCTTCATCGTCATCACTTTCAGACAAATCTTCACCGGCATAATGTCCATATAAGTATAGGAAATCATTGAAGTTAGTCAACATGAAATTGGGTAAATACGGTACTTTCTTATTTGCCAATATATGTTTTCTCATTATGAATGATCTCCTAAACCCACCTGGGGCAGTGATATCTTTATGCGACATAGGTAAACCAGTATCATCAATTAGATTATTCGAAGAGGATCGAATAGAATTCTGAGAAAAGCTCATTGATCTCTGTCTTGTCAATGAACCTTGTGTTAAATCATTCCTCGGAAGAGAAACCATTTGATCATTGAGCAAAGCGTTTCCATTCTCACTAGTACTTCCATAATTTGTATTCAATACATTATTTGGAGTTCTACTTGAACTTCCAACATTATTAATCAAACTATGTGATGCATCCAAGGAGTTTGATGTAGCATTGTTACTATTGTAATTTGTATTATTAAAGCTCATTTATATATGATAACTCTCTCTAGAGTATTTTTGATAGTATTTTTGAATCAGTTAAATTCAGATTTGTAAATAATCTCTCCTCAAATTAATAATTTTCTTGTATTAGTGATCTATTCGTTGGCTTGTCTTAATCGGTAAAGATTTTTTTCAACAAAATTGCTTATACTTATATATTAAACAGTATAATGAATCATATGTTTATTAAATTGTGGTTACTTCACTAATCTTGATTTATTAACTACTTATATTGATATTTTATCATTCAACACAATAACTTAGTTTGCTGATGCTTATAGGTACTTTATTTTTTAGTTATACTCTCCCAAGATGGTAATTAAGGATATGAATATTTTCTAAATTAAACATCACGTGATGTTTTTTTTATATTTTTCTATTGGCAGTGATAACTCTCATTTATATAAAACATTCTAGATACTTTTAGGATTAAAACCATTGATTGGAGTTGGTTAATTGTCTAAACTAATCAAAATATACGGGTATTATAGAGATGACTAAGTTAAGAATTGCAGTTCAAGGTTGCTGCCATGGGGAACTTGATAAAATTTTTGAGAAAGTTAGAGACTTACACAAGCAGCAAGCGATTGACTTATTACTGATTTTAGGTGACTTTCAATCGCTACGTAGTGAAGAAGATTTCCAATCAATTAGTATTCCGCCTAAGTATCAAAAACTTGGTGATTTCAGAAAATATTATAATGACAGCGATCTCGAACCCTGTGTGCCTACGATATTTATTGGTGGAAATCATGAATCGATGAGGCATTTGATGTTGTTACCGTATGGTGGGTATGCATCGAACAACATCTATTACATGGGGTATAGCAATGTGATATGGTTTAAAGGGTTACGTATTGGGGGTATTAGTGGCATATTAAAACATTGGGATCTCAACAAGCCAAGATACGACTATGACTACTTAGAAAAACAAAATAAATGGAATGACAATGTAAAGAGTCTGTACCATGTAAGAAAAAATGACTTATTACCTTTATATATGATGTCATCGGGCAGTGATTCTACTGCAGCGGGAGTAGATATCATGATGAGCCACGACTGGCCCACTGGGATAGTCTACCATGGCAATTATCAACAATTAATCAAAACAAAACCATATTTCAAAAAAGACATCCTTTATAACCAATCTCTGGGATCAGAATTAAATTGGGAATTATTAAACTTACTGAAACCAAAATGGTGGTTGAGTGCCCACCTTCACGTTAGATACACTGCCAACATAAAACACGAAGTCAAGAAAAGAAAAAGATCAGACGAAGAGAACAAAGACGAAATCTCACTAGATCTCGACAACTCCGATGGAACCGATGACACCACTGATATCAATGATCCCGTCAATACTGACAACCGCGTAAAAGAAACAAACTTCTTAGCATTGGATAAATGCCTACCGAAAAGAAAACATCTAGAAATCATCGAACTGCAGACAGATGAAACACATATATCATACACAAGCACACAAATGTACTACGACCCAGAATTCATCAAAAACCTAAAACATTTACACAAAAACAAAATTCTTCACAATTTTAAAAACAAAAAATTAAATGAAATAGACATAACAAAACTAACAAACGATAGACCAAACCTCACTGATACAGAACACCTTGATTGGAACAATTATAAAATACCAAACTACACAAAAGACATCCAAAAGAATGAACTACAACAAACGAACACTTTCATAGATAAATATTTATCCTAGCAAATAATTTGTGACACTGACACTTTAAACCATTTACTGACACTTCCACATATACGTTTGTTTCTCTTCTTGTATACACATAAAATCAACATACACATAAAACCCTCGTATCGGTGAAAAACTAGACCGTATCTTCCCAAATCGTTACTGGCAATTCTTGTCTCTGCCCATCCCTTCCTTCGTTCCGTTAGCACGGGTGGTTGCCTGCTTCCCCCTCTTTGTTGTCGTTGCACTTCCCCTCACACATTCCCTTCCAACAGCTCGCATGACCCCACCCACTCCTCCCGTTGTTGTTGCTCTTTTACTGGAGGAGTGGCGTAGTACTACGTTAAGAACCAACTTTAGTACCGATATGGCAGTGCAATTTCTCTGTCGGTCTATTTTCCCTACTGTTTTTGATAGTACTATTCCTGTATGTTAATAAAACGCTGGAGAAACACATTGAAACAGGATGGTCTAGGTGTTTCTAAGAATATATTTGGGCAAAAACAATCCTGTAGCATTTTTAATTGAAAAGTCCTGCAATATTTTCTCTTATATCTGGTCGATTGACTACCGGATTATCAATTTATTTTAATTTTTTGTGCGGGTTTTGTTGGGCAAAGGTAGTCATTTTTTAAACGGGTAGGGTTCATTCTCTCTTTATTTCGTTTTATACCCTATTACTTACACTCTCTTTTTATATATATTTTATTTATGTCTTTAAAAGAAGCACATTTATATTGAATAAAAATGGAAAGCAGAATGTATTCTTTAGTTATTGTATTTGAATATAAATAAAAGATAACTATTAGAAGAGATATTAATTGAACTTAAGCATATTGGGATAGATTTAGATATTGATGTGTTTTTGAAGAAAAACCAAACTCGAAAAAAAAAACGAAACCATACCAAAATCGTTAGATCAAGATAGTATGGAGAAAAAACCGAACCCATTTTTACAAGATCATATTGATGATTCTCGACTGCCCAGTTTGGATATTGATTGGTTGATTAGGTCAAGGAAAATTGACAATGTTTATCAGCAAAGTTTGTTGGATAACACTAAGAAGGACGGTTCTAAGGGCGAATACCATGGAAATATAAGTACTGTTTCAGGAGCTAACGGTGGCTCCACTTCAAATAATGGTAGTTGTAAGGAATCACTCAGAGATGATGATTTGGATTTAAATATAAACAAAATAAAAAGTTTGAATGTAGATAATATAGATAAGCATAAGAATAGAGACGTTATTGTAAATGATGAACAACTATTGATAAGAAGGACCAAATCATTACCTTGGGATCAAGAAAATTCCACTGTTGAGAATATTAGTATGGTTAAACGTAACAGTGATAAACCCAAGGTAGGATTTTTCAAAAGTTTGTTTAATAGGCAACGTAGCAATTCCTCGGCACCTCTAACCCCACCAGATGAACAAACTAAAAAGAGAGTGGAAAGAAGAGAAACTATTTCTTCTCCAGCAGACACTAAGATAATTTGCAGTCCTCAAGGTGTTAGAGGTGATGAAAAATCATCTACTGTTCAAGATGAGTCCATTGAAAGGAAGTTAACTGGGAACAGATGTAACAATCAAGATGAGATCAATCTAAACATTGTGGATATGAAGTTATTGGAATTTTTGGATTATTATAAAAAAAACAACTACAACGCATCTTCGTTTAATCAAAAGAACTCTACTGCAAATAATTGCAGAATTATAGGTGACGGATATAAAAACAAACAGGCGTTTTTTACAATAGGAGAAGGAGTAGCACATTTAGAAAATAGTGAAGAACAAACAAATAGCAGAAGGTTAGATGCAAAGGGAAGACCATTACCAAAATTGCCCAAAAAATCAAGTTTTAAATCCTGTCTAAAGAATACCAACGACATTTCAATCGTCTCGACAGCATCTTCAGAAAGTAATTCAAGTGATAGTGAGAATGAACAACTACCTTCACCTAGTAGGTTTGGTACATTTTTAAGAAAAGTTACTTCACATGGAACTGGTTCTCGTAGTTCCAAAAACACATGCATTGAACCAATTGTATATAACGAAAATACAAGTCATGAAAGTACCAATTGTTTCGTTATAGGCGATAATTCTAAGTTGGAATTCAATAAATCAGTGATTCCAGGTTTAGAAGATATTAAAGACTTAAAACATGTTGCATTCGCATCTAACACTTACTTTAATGATCCTCCACAACAAATTTGCAGTAAGAATCCAAGAACAGGTGAAGTAGAAATAAAACCTGATGGAACAGTAATAATTCATAGGCTATCTCCAGAAGAAAAACAGCAAATTTTGGAACAATCCTCAACTGGTGTTGTTGTAGGGGGTACTGGCAATCTTAAATTGTTGGAAAAATCTAAATTAGACATTGATGTTGGAGGCGAAATTAGATCACCCAAGTCGGCTGCTTCAAATGCTACACAAGCAAGTCTTCAATCAACATATGAATCCAGAGAGTTAGATAAACCAAGTACAAAAAGTGAACAAGATGTCAAAATTAGTGAAAATTCCTCGTTTTTAAAAATTGATAAACCTATGATTTCAAGACGTTCTACATCGTCAATGTTTAAGAACAGTTCATTTGTAGGAGATATATACCCTCCTAAGGATATCAAGATTCCTCATGATGTAGTTTATACCCGTTGTTGTCACTTACGTGAGATTTTGCCGATCCCAGCGATTTTAAAGCAACTTAAGACCGGATCCACAGATCCTATTCCTCTGTTACAATTCAGAAATCCCCGTCCTTCGTTAGTAGAAGTATGGTGTTTCAGTGATTTTATTAGCATAGTCCCTGTTTTATGTGTCTCTTTAGATGGAATTTGTTTATCAATCGAGATGTTCAAGATTATTTTAAGTTCTTTAATTGAAAAAAAAAATTTTGAGAAACTTTCTTTAAGAAATACAATTATCGATGATGAAGGTTGGAAACTTTTAAGTTATTTTATATCCAAATCTAAATCTTTACTTTCAATCGATTTAACTATGGTTCCAAGCATAAAAACTAATGTTCAAAAACCATCGAAGTCATCCCTAAGAAGCACAGTAGTAAGAATGGAATGTGAGTTGGAAAATAGATCCAAAAGAAATTGGGATCTGTTAACCGCCTCCGTTGCAGCTAGAGGCGGACTTGAAGAAATTATAGTTTCTGGAGCAAATATGTCACTATCTCAGTTCAAAAACTTTTTAAGTGTAGCTTGTCAGACAACAGAAAGATTAGGTTTAGCATATAATAACCTAACAGTTGAACAGATGGATCATCTAGGAAAGTGGGTTGTTAATTCTTATATCATTGGCTTGGATGTGGGTTTTAATAATTTGCATAACAAGCTGACAGGTTTTATCGAAGGTATTTCTGCAGTCATTAAGAATAAAGGTGAAAAAGCACAATTCAAATATTTCTCCTTAAACAGTGCTAATTTACAGGTTGAAGAAAATTCCAGTAGTTCAACAAATGAGGTACTATCATTGATTAGTACGTTATGTTATTGTAATAATTTGAGATTTTTGGATTTATCCAACAATCCTAAGATGTTTCCTTTCTGTAGAAGAACTTTACTGAATTGCTTACCTGTCTTCGTCAATTTAGTTAGGTTGCATTTAGATTTTGAGAATCTCGATTCAACTACTGTGATCATGTTAGCAGAGATGCTACCACTTTGTCCAAGATTGAACTATTTGTCAATGTTAGGAACATATTTCGGTGTTGCATCCATTAAAGCATTGACTGATGCGGTAGAAAAAAGCAGCTCTTTGATAACACTTGATATTGATTATAACAATTTCTCTGAGCAAGCAAAGGAAACATTATCATTGTTTACAATGAGAAATCTTCAAAACGAAGCTTGTAGGGCTCAATCAGGCACAACAATTAATCATGCGGAATCTTCCAAATTTGCTAAGTTATCTAATTTACAAAATGAACTTTCCAATATTCTTAATCAAAAATCTGATAATAAAGAATTATACAAGGCAATGGTAGTCAAATTCATACTAAGATTAATCCATGCAAGGGCAAAAGTTACGAAGGTAGTCCATGATTTGTTTGAATTAAGATTGAACGGTGAATTAAACAGAGAGGGAAGAGATACATTAATTAGACTATGCTTTATAGATTCATGCTTTGAAAAGGGTATTAGACTATTAAAGGAGAGAAATCCAGATGTTAATATTGATTATGCACTATCTAAAGAATCCAATAATGCAGTTGTTTCTAACTTGAATTGTCCTACTGAGTTCACAGACTCCCCTGAATTTTTACACGAACCATCGAACAATAGCAGTGCTGTTTTGATTGCATCTGCTGACCTTAATAAATCCGGTCATTCGGTATTACTGCCATTCGGAAAGGCAGAGGTCGAAGGATACTTTCCTCATGCTTATGAAACTGTGGATTTAACAACGGATGGTGATGATTACACCACAATTGAACTTTCTAGGCAAACAAACGAAGAGGGTAGATTATTTAGACAATCATCAGGTATTTTGAAGCATGTCGAAGATTCTATCGGAAAATGTGATGAGATAGATAAATGTGCATTATTTGATGCTGCTGAATCCTTGGATAGCGATCAAATTAAAGGATTTTTGCTAAAGAATGATATTTCATCTGCTGTAGGTGTCATTGATGAATTACATAAAAACGGCTATCATTTACATCAAATTTTCAAGAAAAAAGATCCACAGAGTGTCTGTTCCAAAGGGCAACATAATAACAGTTCTAATGTAAAAGATGATAATAATTTTAATGGGACTACTACAAACACTACTGACAATCTCCACATTATAACATCAGATCATAATAACGCTGAAATAAGAGACGTTAAGATAAATTCTAATGATCCAAAACAAGATGAAGCAATTGACAAAGAATATGAAAAAGTATTAGATAATTTACAGAAAGCTAGAAAGATAGCTCTTTCAAAAAATATTCGTTAGGTGTCTTTTCCTTGACTACATTACTTCATCGACTTTTACATTAAATATATTTTATATATATTAGCATTTAATCAAAAATTAATAAGATTTTAAGACTTTGAAAACAACAACCACTATATTAGATATATTCCCCTCTCTGATCTAATGTTCTTACTTAACCTTTATTGCAAAAATTGAAAAAGAAAGTAAGCACTCACGGTGGGGGTCGAACCCACAATCTTCTGATTAGAAGTCAGACGCGTTGCCATTACGCCACGCGAGCTTATTTTCTTGTTTTCTTTTACAATATTTTTAGTACATATTCTCTTGCTGAATTGTTTACTCGTGATATTTTCTTAACAACCTCATAATCAATCATTTATAGAGAGAGATGCCTTCTTGATTAATGATCTCTATTTGTTTAAAAGCAAGAATTATAATGAGTATAATCATCCATATAATTACAAATTACATTTTGGAAGTGTAATTCATATATATTATTTGTTTTTTTCGATCTTAAAATAATAGAACAGTTTAATCTTATATTAAGTCAAATGAGCCTTCCATGAATAGATTTTTGATTTTAACATTTGCATTTATCTACTATCTAATATGGTTGGTATTGCCTATATTTGAATTAGATTGTGAGTTATTGTTTTTCCCATTACCAAGCATTTATGCTGTTTATTTGCCAATTTTATTGCTATTACTGGGGTTTGCAATGGTTGGGACATATATGGGATACTTACTAATTATCAATTGAACAAATCAAGACGTATTTATCAATAATTCAGATGATTGGGTTTACTTTGACCATTTAAGTTGAGTAGCGTTGTTTTTAACTACAGCATTGTTTGCATTACCTTATTTTCTACTACGATTTTATCATTTTTAAATTGTTTTATTAATGACTACGTACATATAGATCTATCTACTGAAAATATTTTAATATATGAGAAATCTGAATCAGAACTTTTATTGATTCACAGCTTTATCAATCCATTCTTCCCATTTGGAAATCTTCTTTTTAAGAACACTTCCATCAGCAACTGTGATCTCACTTTCTAAAAGAGAGAATTTAAAATCGGTGATAGAATCTAAAGCAGTTTCATTATTCAACAGGTCATCATCATCATCTAGGTTGGATTCAGAAGTACCTGCAGTACCTGCATTAACTGAACCCAAAGATTGTCTTTTTCTTTTTAAAATTTTAGCTATTTCTTCTTCTAAAGCAGTCATTATTCTTTGTGGTGGTCTTGCGATAAATGATTCAGATTTATTACATGCAACTAATATATTAACTCCATTATGTTCTTTACCTTCAACAATATTTAATATATCGTACAGTAGTTCGGCAGTTTGGGTAATAGACTTTGGATCAACAGTAGCATCAACAAGAAACAAAATACCTTTAATATTGTTAGAACTCCTTAATGTATCAAGAAGTTCGTGTGCTAATTTAATATTACCGGGAAATTCAATAAGTTTAACACTCTTACTTTGAGAATCTTTGACATAATCACTGCAGACACTTGGAGTTTGGGATACCACTGTAGTTTTCAAAGTATCGGTAGTCAATAACCCAAATAAAGTGGTCTTCCCACTATTGGATGGTCCAGAAATAATCAAAGTAGGCTTTTTATTCGTATAACTATTTTGACCTAATCCACTGCCACTACCAACTGATATTTTGCCATTTTTACCCAAAAGGAAGAATAATGCAGTCGATATGATAACCAAGGTTAACGTTATATATATGGAATGAATTGTCCCCATTTTTAATGAAATCAACACTGATGAATATGATAGTAATTACAGATTCTACGATCTTAGTGATGATTGTTTTCACCTCAATTACTATTGAATAATTGAACTCGTTCTTATATATTGGTTATTCTTACTATTAATTTTCGTGATATAATAATATCAATGTCAATTGTAACCCGCTTCTAGCAAAATGTTTCAATATGAAATATGGATCCGATGTCTTAAAGAACTTACAATCTACTAGCAAAGATATAAGAATATCCAATCAATTGGTTGACCAAAATATAAGGTTATGGGGAATCATTGTAGGTACTTAGAGTGATTTAGATCTGATAAGAGCTCTACCAAGTTTTTTTTGAAGAGAGTTGAAGAGGATACATTGATAAGCAGATATGCTAAAGTTCACCAAACCACTATCTACATTAAGAGTTTTACGTTGGTCCTCAACTTCTCGAGTTGGTAGATTTCCGGGAATACCAGTAGATAATGATTTAATAGATGATAATGTTACTC
This sequence comes from Tetrapisispora iriomotensis, assembly GCA_003705975.2. NCBI lineage: Eukaryota > Fungi > Ascomycota > Saccharomycetes > Saccharomycetales > Saccharomycetaceae > Tetrapisispora > Tetrapisispora iriomotensis. The sequence continues at coordinate 71,184 of PPKC02000005.1, read as the reverse complement.
GTGGTAGAGTTAAAATGTTTGGTAAGCTGGTGGAAGAGAGTGACACAGAGAAAGTTATTGAAATTTCCAGAGATGATCTAAGCGATACTAATTTTCAGTCACCATATAGGAATACATCAGGTACATTAATATCTGGGCGTAATGCAGAAGAGGCTAGATTGCAACCAGAAACTGTACTTGGTAGGTCGTTCAGAGATCAGATAAAATTGAAAAGCATTGTAGAGAAGACAATCAGAGAGAATATCCTATCATTACACTTACCTGGTAACTTAAGACGTTCAGCTGCCAACTATTTCATAGAGATTAGCAATTCTAATTTACATAGACCTCCAAAGACAGAATTAGAGGTTGATTCGCATATTGCATCGATTTTTGTGCAAAACTACGCATCTATTTACCAATGTTTAGCAGAACTGCAACAGAGACTAGGTAAAAATAATTTTAATCCTAAGAGAGTTTTAGATGTTGGGTTTGGACCAGCTACTGGTATAGTTGCTCTAAATGATTTATTAGGTAAAGATTATAGACCAACTTTGAAACAAGCTGTGATCATTGGGAATACGGAGATGGAGAAGAGAGCTAAGATAATATTAAGTAGACAACTTAATGAAGTCCCTCTTTCAACTGAAACTTTGTCCGAATCATCAGAAGAAGGGCTTGAAGAAGATAGTAATACAGATAACGATGAGTTGGTGGGAGAAGTGATGACAAAAAAGATTAAAATTAACACCAAAATAACAAATTCGATCCCTGGTTCTCAACAATATGACCTAATTATACTAACTCATCAATTATTAAAAAATGAGGACCAGTTCCCAATACAAGTTGATTATAATATAGAACATTACTTAAATTTATTGGCACCTGGTGGTCATATCGTTATGGTAGAGAGAGGTAATCCATTTGGGTTTGAAATTTTGGCAAGAGCTAGACAAGTAATGATAAGGCCTGAGAATTATCCTGATGAATACGGAAAAATACCGAGACCATGGTTAAGAGGCTTTAAATTTAAAATTCCTTCTGAAAACAGTGCTTCTGAAAACACCAATTATGAAATCGATCGTGAATCTGAGGCTCAACTAAGTGAGGAATTAAGATTTGAACCAGATATACTAGACTCAATAGAACGACTAAATAATAGTAAACCTGACCTGGATGATATCGATTATCATTTGTCGATATTAGCTCCATATCCTCACCACCGAAAATGTGCATTACAGACAGGAAAACCAAGTTATTATTCTTTCAAAGAAGGCAAAAATTTAAAGTTCTTGAACTTTCAAAAAGCTATCGAAAGACCAAAGTTCAATATTGAGTTAAAGAAAGGTAAAGTCCTAGCAGCACCATGGTCTTCACCAGATGATGGGATTGGAATTCCAGGGTTTGCTAAGGCTGGTTCGGGCAGAACCAATGGCAGGAACTATGAAATTGCCAACTATTCTTACTTAATTGTGGAGAGATCTTTAAATGATAAGGAAACTATTTCTAAAATCAATAAGATGCGAAAAGAACATAACCATCCAGACATGAAACACAAGTACGAAGTTGGCTCCATTGGAGATAATACGCCCAATGAATGGCCCAGAATTATTTCTCACCCTTCTAAGGTCAAAGGCCATGTCACTTTCGATGTTTATGGTGCTTCTGGAGAAATTGAAAAATGGACAATCCCAAAATCTTTTTCCAAAGCAATATATCACGATGCTAGAAAAGCCCTTAAAGGTGATTTATGGGGTTTAGATGCTAAGACTAAAATTAAAAGTATGGGAACTTTGAATGTTCAAAAGTTTGAAACTCTGGAAAAGCAAAGGATAAAAACATTAAAGAAAGAAAACAAACTAAAGGAACGTAAGCTTACTGAACTTTACAATAATATAGCAGTTTCAAATTCCGAAGATAAAGAGGTTAACACCTTTTTTATCGAAAACAATGTGGATACAGTTCGTGAATTATCTGAAATATATGGACATGATTTTGACAAATCTAATAAAGAAAGGAAAAAGAGACGGTTTTGAATGTAATTTACTACTTATCTTATTAAGTTTAACGCATTCCGTACATATTGTAAATATTAATTTGATATAATGTAAATACACGATTTTTTTAATATGTTTATTTATTGTTTAATTAAAAAATGGTAAACTAATAAATTATAAAATATACATCAATTTTAAAGATTATATAAGAGATAAATTTATAATGAAATGTGAATAAAAAATCTACTACACTATTAAAATTGTTTACTTTCTTCTGAAAGAGGTACCTTCAGATAATTTAGCTTTACCACCAGTTGGAGTACACAAAACGGTAGAACATGATTCACAAGTAACAGCGGTTTGAGCATGGGAGAAAACAGTGGTGATGTTTAAACAACCTGGACATTTGACATCCAAGAAGTAAGATCTTGGAGATTGAACTAAAGTCTTTAACTTGTGCTTTCTAGCTTCAGAGGCAGCGCTTGGGTGCAATAAATCTTGAACTAAAACCTATAATTAAATGTACTTTCAATACTTGAAATATGATAACATAAAAAAAGTTATAATATCAAAATAAGGAAAATAATAATGTTAGTAAAAATGAACAATATCCAATAAATTCATGTCAAGTAAAAAGATTTAAACCAAAACTGTTAGAATACTAATAACATTTTCCACATAAATCGTATAACAACTGATCTTCTATTTTTGTCAAACATGTCATGATGAAAAATGGTCCATGTAAATAGATCTCCTAACGCTGTATTAAGATGAAATATTTGCCACTATTACTATATTAATTTTTCTTTGATAATCTTGATTCACTTATAACACCCATCTGAAATGAATAAAGAAAACAATAGATACGAATGAATCATTTATGTATACCATATATTAACAATAAATACGTTCTATCCTTTCCCACCTCATTCATCTTGTCCAAAATTTTTTAGTCTGATGTGTTAATCTTCATCTTTCAAATCACTTATCACTCTTGAACAGAACATGGAACTTCTGTTAACATATATCTTTGTCTTTTGATTTTATGGCTATCTCAGGTTATCATAATTCTACTTTTTAGTCTAATATCTGTTTTTTCTATGCTCTCTTGACAATTATTCTTATATTTTGTTCACATACCATTTTTTGACTATATCTGTGTGCTTGGTGTTGGATTATAAAGTATAGTAACTTTAGGTAAAAAGTATAAGGATTAAAACAATGTATTTTTATATAAATGAATATATTACAAAAAGTTATTCAAGAAAGAGACTACTAATGATGCAAAAGACGTTATGATAATAGAATTTACTGAAAATCAACCCAAGTGAAATTTTGTTGTACTTTGAGTCCTACCTAGTTTCCAACCATATTGTATAACTTTGGATGAGATAAATTTTACAATGATAGATAACTGTGTGTGTTTTAGTGAAATTTTTCAGTTCGCGGACTGTGAGCTACCTATTGATTGGATTCTTGCCTAACTTTTTTGTTCGCGTGATAAACTCCCACCAGAGCTCTTCCCAAAAATTAGTCTGCTAAGGCGAAGATTGAAGAAGCTAGGCAGACTAGAAGGAAAAATATTTCTGTCTAGGCAGAAGTTTTCTTTTCCCGTTGCAAAGGCAGATGATTCTATTTTACCGTTAGTGTTTGTGAAAATAGGGAAGAAAAGAAAAAAGAAAGGAAAGATGTAGACTAAAGTGTGCAGTGAATAAGAAGATAATGTGGTTGGATAGTGAGGATCTTGAACTAGTTCATTCAGACGGCAAGAAAGAGACCGAGTATTGGATTATGTTGTTAACAACTTGTCATTTCTCGCTTCTGTGAAGAACATTTTTTTTCAATTTTTTCAAAACGTTATAAAAATAAGAATTATTTAATATTTTCAGATGTTTGGGTGTTAATTATTTTATGATGTACGGGTGGTTGAAAAAACAGTCATATAAAATACAAGTGTCACAAAATATTTAAGATTATTTGATGTAATAACGATCGAAGACTTAACTTTAGTTCTATATAGAGATATTTAATTTTACTATTCTATCAAACCATGCATTTAATTGCCGAGGTAGTTGTTGGATTGTTGTGGAAGAATCTTGTTTTTCAACCAGGTATAAATTGTTGTTATTTCTGATATACCGAAGGCTAGTGTAGGATATTAGTATTGATTTAATATGTTCTTTAAATTCAATATTTTCATTATTTTTTAAAGAGTAATAGGGATCTGGGTTTACAATCATAGTGTTAGGAGGAGAATTAATCTTGTTGTCGGTTTTATTTACGATTTTAAGATATTTCAACTTGTTGAGTGGAAATGCTTCATTTTGTAATAAAAGATAATGTAGATTGCATTCAGAAGTCCTTAATGACTCAAGTTGTGGATTTATGCTAATGAATTGGATCACTGACTTTTTAGGGATATTCAGATTATGGGTCATGATTTCTTGATTATCAACCACAAATGAAAACGTTTTGAGATTCCTATATGAATCTACCATTCCTTGTAATAATAAATTAACTAAATTTTTGTATTTGTTTTTAATTCTATCAGATATTGTGATGGATATGTCTAATTTTTTTAATCTATCTTTAATTTTGATAATGAATTTTGAGATTAACAAATTTTTGATTATATCATCGCTATCTAACACAACGTGTATTTTGAAATTTCTTAATTGTTTTAGAAGCATCGAGCCTCTTCCATTTTTTAAGAAACTACTGTGATCCAAAGATGTTTCATCAATATAAATATTATTTACAATCAGAGTGGTAATGTTTCCCGAAGGTATCCTATCCCACATAAAATTCAACGTATTCATCTCCAAAGATTTAAGTGACTCGAATTTTTTTAGAAATTCATTTTCCAGTCTGTTTGTCGAAGAATAGTTCTTATCTAGAATTTTTAACTGTTCAATTTTTTTGAAACAATGGTTATATCTTGTTAAATCAGAGATTTCAGTTTGAGCTAGAATTAGTTCTTTTATATTTGTTAAATCAAAATTGACTTTAGGAGAGATTTGGGTAATATTAACGCTTGTTAACTTATTTTAAAGCGAAAAATTATTTTGAATCATTAAGGTATTAATTGGAAATGAATCATCTCTGCTGACAAGTTTGTTTAAATTAACAAAAGTTTTCAAATTCTTATATAATATAAAATTAACATCATATTGGTTTAAACCTACTGCCATGCTCTAAATGATAATTTTACGAACCAATTGTTCCTAATCATTCTCAGAATACATTAGCAATTTCATCAATTTCTTTAGACTACTCTTATTTTTTATGAATGTCCCACCATTGAAATAAATATTTCCAATTTTATTTGTAGTGTCAAATAGAATTGTATAATTTGAGTCAATAACGATAGTTCTAAATAAATGTTTCCTGGATGTTTCTTGAAAATACTTATTGACCTGACCTGTATGGACCAAATCATGTTGATTCAAAAAACTGAATATAATGTCAGGTATCTCATTGGGAAGTTTAGATAATGTATTTATATTGACAGCTTAATTGGATATCAATTCTATCAACTTTATATTTATTGACCAGTTATGTACAAAACGATACTCGGGTGTTTGATGAAACGCATACAGTCCATAATCTCAGATCTCAAATACATTGATAATACACACAAAATATATATGCAATTAATAATTTCTTGAATGATATTTATATAAAGCTCTTTTTTATTTATTCTATTTAAATCAATCTCCTTGAATCTCTTTTCAACACCTAAATTGTTTTAAGCTCAGTATAATTTTTGGTAGAGCAAGATGACTCGGTATGATTAATTGTGCACCTGTAATATCTCTATAATGAAATTGCACCTAAACAAAACTTTAATTGTATTATACTAAAATATATACTTCGAAATATAAGGCAAGATCCTATTAACAGTAATTACATAGTTAGTGATGCTAATGTACCATTTTCTTTATTTACAGGCATATTCACTTTTCTTATATACATAGTAAATGATAATAGCTATTTCCAAAATTAAAACTCCAAAAAAACAAATTCTTTAATTAAAAAAATCTATTTTTCTTTTGAAATTTCAAAGGTTGTTCTAGTTTTGGATAGTTCCCTAAACCATAGTGTCTTAACAAAGTTTCAACATCACCGAATGATTCTCTATTACCTTGCATAACAACTGTAGCCTTACCTGTACCATTACCAATATTTTTAACTTTACCTGTAAACACAGTTTCTGCGACGCGACGTATATCTTCTGGGGTTAATGCTTCAATTTTTGCAATAATCTCTGTCAAAGGAATTTTCTTTCCTTGGGCTTGAATTTGTCTACCCATATCCTCTAGTTCAACTAATTTAGATTCTAGATTCATCAGTAAGGACGATTTTAATTGATTTTTGGCACGATCAACTTCTTCGTTGGTTAATTTTAATCTATCATTTGCAAAAGTGTTATGCAACTGTTGTGCAATAACTTCAACAGCTTGCGAAGCTGCTTCTGGTATACACGATATTGAAATACCAAAAATACCTGAATCAGAATATGAATGGTTGAATGAAACACAGTTTTCTATGAAATAATATTGATTTAAGACATGTGTGTAAAGACGTGAATACATACCTTTACCTGGACCACCTGCACTGAATGATCCACCACCACCTAACAAAGTTTGTAAGGTAGCTAGAGCACATATATCTGGATGATCAATTGGCAGGCCTTCAAAACCAAGTTGTATATGGTATAATTCTGGCAATCCACCATATACTGGCCCAGTAGGTATACACATTTCACCACCTGTATAATGAGCTGGCTCTTGTTTAACTAAAGAATTTGATGATTTCCAATCACCAAAATGGTTTTCAACATATTTAATTGCCATTTCATGCGGCACACCAACAAAAGCTGCCACAGTATTCTTTGGAATAAAAAATTTATCTCTATAAATTAATAAACGCTCTTTGGTCAATGAAGGCAACAGTTCAATAGGACATAAAGATTGATTACCCAGTGTCTTGTTAGAATAAGCAGTTACATGTAGTAATTCAGGCATAATCAACTCAGGCTTTAACCACACCTCGTCAACTTCGTATTGTACAATGGATTTTTGTTCATTTAATTCAGATTCCGTTATTTTTGGATACCTTACCGTTTCAGCCATCAAATTCAACATTTTATCGACATCTTGATTGAACACAGATGCTTGGTACATTATAGTTTCCCTCGAAGAAGTACATTGATAATTACCTCCCAATAACTCCAAGGTTTCCGCCATGGTTCTACCATCAATATTTTCAGTGGATTTAAAGGACAATCTATCCATCATGTGCGTACAACCTTTCAAGTTAATGTCATTCTCATAACGAGAACCTGCGCCCAAATAGAGCCCCAATGCACTGAAATGACTCGGTAAACTGGTCGTAGCAACTCGAATACCATTGGATAACGTCGTCGTTTGAAAACTATCCTTAGATGCTTGAGAATATAACCGTTTGCCTAATAAACTTATACTTTTCCTTGTAGATGTTTTGTACATTTTCTCTTCTCCCCTATATTATCCTATTTTTATCGAAATCTCTTCCTTGTTTCTCCTATTTCTACCTCACCAACGAATAACCTAAACAACAATACGCTATTTATATATCATTCAGTCTCGATACTAGAAACAATCTGACTCTCAATCCATTCAATCTCTTTTAAATCTTGAACCTTTGGCTAGAATCAAATCGGTATTATATTTGATTTTTCATTACTGAAAAATGAGTTCCGATGCTCGTTGTGGATGATGGGTGGGCAAAGAACTCACTCAAAAGTGTGTCACTTAGCTTCTCAACCGCAAATGCACATACCATCACCTTTATAAATATATTTTTGTATAATAAAGAAAAGAATATTTAAAATCAATGCCTTATATACTATTTACAAGTGATTATGAAGTTACGAAAACAATTATTTTATATTGGCGACAGGTTCTTAATTATGGTCACGTTACCCGAAGAATACCTTTTAGTTCAATTTTTCAATAAATTGTTGCATGAAATTTGAATAATACCACTATAAAATTCATTTTATTAAATCATTAAACAGGTTGACTTAATGGTTTAAAATGAATATATTCATACTTTCCTACATTTGAAGAAGAGTAATTAACCAATTCATTAAGATTCAAAACTTTAAGGATTCTCAATTGAATTAAAATTGGAACGATACAGGGGATCAATTCCAATTTTTTGATACAACTGCATATTGGATTTGATTATACTCGAGCATTTTAAATCTAGAGGATGGTTTCTGCTAATTATAAGGAGGCCTCCAATGATGAGGATGATATTTTAAGTTACTTTTCATTGAAACAATTTTTTTATTATATTTTGTTGAGCGTTGTAGTTGTTTATGTGCTTTATAAATTATTTACAGGTCATGGTACTGATATTAATATTGGTAAATTTTTATTAAAGTCTTCTCCATATTTGTGGGCTAATTTAGGTATAGCATCATGCATTGGGTTGAGTGTTGTTGGTGCTGCATGGGGTATTTTTATTACTGGTTCATCGATAATAGGTGCAGGTGTAAGAGCTCCAAGAATTACTACTAAGAACTTAATATCCATTATTTTCTGTGAAGTTGTAGCCATTTATGGTTTAATTATCGCTATTGTGTTTTCTTCAAAAGTTACTGTTGCTTCAAGTGATACCTTGTACTCACAATCAAACTTATATACTGGTTATTCTTTGTTTTGGGCTGGCTTAACTGTTGGTTTATCCAACTTGATTTGTGGTGTTGCTGTTGGTATTACAGGTGCCACTGCTGCAGTCTCAGACGCTGCTGATTCTGCATTATTCGTAAAAATTTTAGTTATTGAAATTTTCGGTTCCATTTTAGGTTTACTTGGTCTGATTGTTGGTTTATTAATGGCCGGTAAAGCAGTTGACTTCCAATAACTTGTATACTCATATATAATAGATAATAAATAAGTTAAGAAAATAGATATAATGATCTAAATGCAAGAGAATATCCTCTAATAGTATGTATTATTATTTACATATTTTTTACACATCTAAGGTTGTTTTGAACTATCCTTTATAGTGACAATTTACAAATATTTACCGTCTAAACCAAATTCTAATTCTTTTTCCAAATCAAACATCTCATCAAACCCATTATTAACTGAAGGTGATCTGTTGTTTTCTTGAGGACTTGGTGGAAAATCATGATCATGAGAGTTTGGTAAATTATTTGCCTTTAGTTCTTCTGTAAATTCAGATACCATTGGACCTGATTGTTGTGCCTGAGGATTCTGTATCAGATTTTGATCCATCTGTTGTTGTTGTTGTTGTTGTTGTTGATGATGCTGAGGGGACCTTTCAGACTCCTCTACTAAAGGATTCCTTACAAATTCTCTAAAATTCTCAACCTCATTTATAACCATTTCTTTTAGGTGATGCATTTCGTTCACATTTTCAAAGCTGAACTCGAATTTTTCGAGACAAATTGGTTCATCCGAAGGATCATGCCATACAGACAAATATGGATGCTCCAAGGCTTCATGAACTGTAATTCTATCTTGTGGATCAAATGCCAACATTTTTTCTAATAAATCTAATGCATCTGGATTTGCTTGAGGGTATAAATCAACGAATGGAACTTTTGGAATATACCCCAGCTGGTGTATATAATCTTGTACATTTTTAGAACCTATTCTTCTCAAAGTTTCATCTGGAGGAGTACCCAGGACTTGTAAAATTCTATTTAATTGATTAACATAATCTTTACCTTTAAAGATAGGTTTACCACCAAGGAATTCTGCTAAAATACAGCCGGTTGACCAAACGTCAATGGCCTTTGTGTACCCTTGATAACTCAACATAATTTCGGGAGCCCTGTACCATCTTGTTGCTACATATTCAGTCAAAAATTGATTATTTTCTATTGGATTTTCTGAGTAACCTCTAGCCAAACCAAAATCACAAATTTTCAATTGACAATCTGCATTGACTAGAAGATTACCAGGCTTCAAATCACGATGCAAAACATCTGCCGAATGAATATATTTCAAACCACATAAAATTTGATAAGTAAAACTTTGATAATGGGCATCAGTTAATGGTTGTCCTGATTTAATGATCTGGTACAAATCACATTCCATCAATTCCTCATAAAGATACAAACCATTGAACTCCCCTGTCTTCTCATTAAACACAATATCAATATCATATAGGCAAGTAATGTTTTTGTGACCTCTAAAATGCCTTAATAATTTCAATTCACGCAGTGATCTCTTACACAATAACGTTTTCGAAAAAATATTCGTCACCTTCTTAATAGCAACCGTCGTATCCTCAGTCGCTTCAGTGAATCTAGCAGAACATACTACACCATACGCACCATGTCCAATTTCCTTGATCAATTGGAACCTTCTATCAACAGTGAAATCTTGATTGAACACTTTAAAAGTATGCCTCTTAATGTCACTCATTTTGTATCGTTCTTTCTCCGTTTTTTCAACTAAAAGCAAACCAGAAATATACCTATATAAATATATGTGATCATATATAGAAAAACCAATTACCAACAACTACTTTCTATATATCATCACTTATATTTATACTTTATCATTTATTCATCATAGTTAATTCTTGATGATTTTTCAAAATCGAATTTTTCAATATTTCAAATTTTCATTTTGGAGCGAAGAAAGACAAGCATATACATCTGATATCCTAACTGTACAGCTTCAATTGCTGTACGTTGGTATCAATTGCATAATAGTTAGTACCTGAGAACACCTTCCATCAGTTTTGGAATAATATCGAGGCTTAACCTGAAGACAACTCAAGCAAAAATCAGGACCTATATGAGAATATATTTCTTGGAATCGTTTCACGATTCCAAGAATTGTGGACTAGCAATTCACAGAGAAAAACTCGCATGTGTTGACGAACGATTAGGTTCATGAAGTTTCTATTTTTAGAAAACGTCACAATATACAACGATTAGAGCAGTCGTTGGTGTTACAGATGTTTGGATAATGTGTCAATTGTCCGAGTAGATAATGATTTAGTTGTTGTGTGGTTGGTAATGCTAGCTTATTGGAATGTATTTAGAGGTTACGAAAAAAAAAGTTTTATAGATGGAAGGGAAGAATATCAGACAGTTTGAAGATTTTGATAAAATTGTTTTACTTTTTCATTGACTTTGATTTTAGATGGGTCAAAATTTAATACTTGTAAAGTTTCCATTGATGTAGCTCTTGATAGGGCGACATATATTTGTCCTGCTTCGAAGATGTTTCTTAAATCGACTCTTAATCTTTGTAGTGTTTGCCCTTGTGATTTGTGGATTGACAAGGCCCAGCATAACATTATTGGAATTTGATTTCTTTGTAATGCTGAGTTTGAACTTGGTAGGTCTACTACGAAGTTATCTGGCAGCATCAATTCATAATGGAACCTACCTAATGGCAATGACCATTTGATGTATGGAAATTTTATATCTTTTGGAGAGATTCTTGTTGTTGCGTAAAATAATATTGTTTCTAGTCTTTCAATTCGGGAATATGGTCTTAAGTTTAGCTCTTCTTGAAATTCTTTAGATAATCTTAGTCTGGGATTACCAATAACCTTCGAAACCAATCGCATATCTAAAATTGCTTCTTCGTCGATGATTCGATATACTTCGTTCATTTTTTTTTCCAAAGTTTGAGGAATAAAAAACAAGACTATTCCCAGAGAACCATTCACCAGTTCAGATTCAACTTTGTTTTTTAACATCATTACTTGTGCATTTTCTTTCAATGTGATTTTTTTTTCAACCATGACTGAAGAATCAATCAGATTAATTAGTTCTTTTGGTCCAGTATCTTCTGCATCGTATACATAGCTATCACCATCTAAAGATTCTAATTGTCTTGAATTTGAAAATTCAACTTCTCTCCTAGTGGCGTATAATTCAGTGGGCTTTATACCATCAGAGTACTTAATATCTCTGTTCAATGTTCTCAATGTTTGTATCATTCTAGGCTCAATTTCACCAAATCTAACTTTGTTTAGAATATCAACTAATTCGTTATCTTGTTGTCTGAAAACTTTCGTTAATAATACTGTCTTTTGTATGCAGAGTTTCCACATATTACTCTCAAAACAAAACAATGAAGGTTCATTATATTCCTTTTTGCTAACTGGAGGTAGTTGGAAAAAATCACCAGTTAATACTAACTGAATTCCACCGAATGGCCTATTAATTTTCCTAACTCTTCTCGCAATTTCTTCTAGTCTATCGAGAAATTTACCGTCAACCATGGAAACTTCATCAATAATTAATACTTTTGTATTCTTCCAATTAGCTAGCAATTCATAATTTTTTTGAATTTTATTAATTAACGAATCTAGTCCTCCTCCTCCTAAACCAATTCCTGCCCACCTATGTAGAGTAATACCACCAATAGTGGTTGCCGCCAGCCCAGTAGAGGCTGTCACTGAAATAGTATCTTTACCATATAGACCATTTAGTCTGTCAATTATAGTTCTAAGAATAATCGATTTACCTGTACCGGCTGAACCAGAGTAAAAGACATTCAATTTCTTTCGTACGATTAGCTCGACAACATGTTGTTGTTCTTTGGTTAATTTCAATTCGTTATGCATAGTGCCTGAATTATTTTTACTTTGGGTACTAATTTTTGAATGCGAACGTTTAATAGGCTTTATTTTTTTACTTTGTAAATTCAAACCTTGGAAGGATAACCTTTTCAGAGAAATTTTACCTTCAGTGTTAGCTATCTGACTGAAATTCTCACTCACTTGTGTACTTGTCACAACCTCATTGAAATCATTTTCAATCGGTAAGATGTTCTTATTGAAATTATCATAGTTAATTCCTTTATCATTGGATATATTCCTGGTGAATGACAGCTTTCTTGGACTGGATCCTTTGGTTGATGTGAATGATGTAATGGATGATAACGTATCATTATCCTCATCTTGAATTAAATGATGCGAAATAGATGGTCCTGAGTCGAGATCTGATGCAGAAGTCGATGAAGTTGTGGATAATGCAGAAGTCGTTCTAGATAAAGTATTAGAAGAACTATTTAATTTAGGCTTCTTAAAACTATTAATCTTTGATTTATTCATCAATTTCTTGATTTCAAAATCATTGGTATCCTCGTCAAAAGAACCTTGAGAAGAGAATAACAGCATCGATGATCTATTGATCTGTTTTGATGATTGAACCAAACTCCGTCTAGTTGGACTTAAAGATCTTGATTGTATCGTTCTCGAATCCCCACTTGAAACATCTTTCTTGGATACCTTCACCTTCTGGCTTTTATTGAAGAAAGATCCTATAGAAGGCTGTTTATTGCTATCATTTTTCTTCACCGGTTTACTGTTGGATCTAATCATATTTTAATAAGTTTCATAAGTGAGTTGGTATATCACAGTAACAAGTCACCCACTGCCCTAAGTGTGATAATAGATTATGATTAATGTAATTATATTTCATAGTGTAAACTGAATATGTACTTGTTTACATTTCAAGTTTTTATTTTCATTTTGTTTATATATTTTCCTATAGTGAGCTCATCGCGTAATAGCTGATGAGCAGTTATATACAAAAAAGTGTCATTAAACTGGTCAACAGTGGATCTAACTCGATTTGTGCTATGGAAGCTTACTTCAATTCGACTAAGAATATTGATGACTTACTGCTAATTTATATTAAACTCAGCAGCAGACCTTCACTAGTTATATTTCGAATATTTACTTTACTACTCCTCGAGATCACTGTCATCATCAAATGTTGATCTAGGTGGTAAAGCTGTTGCAAACTTTTCAACAGATATAAACTGACCATCGTCATTAAACAGGTTGCTCCCTCTTCTTTCCAACCGTATTTTACCAACTTTACTATTTAACAGCAATTTTGGATCTTGATTCACGCCTGTTCCATTAACCATGAGAGTTGTTCTTCCAGCGATATTTGTATTATCTCCCAACTTTGGATTCGAATTATAAACATCATTCAATGAATTATCTGATTTAGTGTGATGACCATCATGTTGAGTGTTTTTGCTGGGTTCTTCTTCGACTCTAGAATAATCAAATTCTGATGGAGGAGATACCGGGGGTGAGATTAAAAACATTTTTTGAGACTTAGGGACTTCCAAATATACCTTTTCATTAGTTAAACTGTCCTGCATCGAGTATCCGATTCTGAAGTTATATTTCTTATAATCACCTGCTCTCTGTATATCCGATTTAATTAATTCAGCCAACTCATGATTTGGTGTAATAATCAATATTCTCTTCAGCTTTTTCAGGCTCACCAACTCTATTGGATTCCCACTATTAATATCAAATTTCGTTAAAACATTGTCATACAACCACTGTTGTATGAACTGCATGTGAACTGCAACATCATCAATATCAACTAATCCATCACCATAACTTAAAATCAGCGTATTAGTAGGCATTTTTTCTAGATATTTTCCCTCTACACTAACACAACCTATTGCAACAAATCTCTATTTATATCAACTGCATATAATGCAAACTTTTATGTTCTATAAACTCCAAGCAAGGTCATCGAGAGATGTCTCATCATCTAAATTGTTGATGAATATAAATTTCATATCAAAAAGCGCTTGAAAATATATAAATGCACGCAGAAAAGATAAAGAATAACTAAAATTCATTCTAATCAATCATTTGAATCATCTCCAAGAACCCAGTACCGTGGATTGACAATATGATATCACGCAGTTGCTCTTTTTGGAGAGCGAACGACGTTTTATCCATTCATAGATTGCTTTCACGTAGTCTTTCCAGAGCTTACTCTGTCTCTGTCTTTAAGAATTCGTATTCCAATATAAAAAAGTTAAACCAATTAACTAACCATACCAAAACTACCACCACCTACAATAATATTCATGTAAATAGAAAAAGGACATTATTCACAAGTACAAGACATTCATGTGGTAAATGTGAAAACTCACTCAAAAACAAAGCCAAGAATCTGAAGTATGTATATTATTTTTTTCTCAGCTAACCATTGGTATCCTAATATGAATATGAATGTGATTACTTCAAGATTAACAATAGGTAAACAAACCTGATATTAATTGGTCCTTCATCCAGCCAGCAGTTATATTCCATTAGATGCTTTTGATATCTTAGAGATCAAAGCTTATTTTGTTGCATTTTATATCATCAAAAATATATTTACGACTTTTTCAGCTAAGGAACCCCTCTTCCAAATTGGAAAAAGTTACACAAATAAAAGAAGTTATCCATTGATAAAGATTTGATAAGATAAGGGCAGTTGTTGTAATTGGTTCAATTGATCTCTGGAATTGTTATTATTATCATTTTGTTACTTGAAAAATTTGGTATATATATTTATATATATACCAAGGTAATTGAACCATCATTAGTTTGTGTTCGAGGAGGTACAACAGGAAGTAGTCGAAAAAATTACATCTTACTAACCAATTATTATGATAAACAGTGAACAAAGAGAAGTTTTGCCAGTTAATGTCACGCCATTGCATTACGATTTGAAATTGGAACCTGATTTCAAAACGTTCAAATACAATGGTAATGTTACAATTGACTTGAAAGTCAATTCAGCTGATGAAGAAATTTTATTAAATGTATTTGAAATTGAAGTGTCCAAAGTCAAATTGATTTTAGATGAATCCAAGAAATTGGATGTTAAAACATTTGAAAATGATAATGAAAAGCAAATTTTGAAAATCAAGTTGGATAAAGGTGCCTTGAATGGTCATATTAATAAGGTTATTCGACTTAATATTGAGTTTGTTGGTACTTTGAATGAAAACATGGCTGGTTTCTACAGAGCTAAATATGAAGATAAGGTTACCGGAGAGACCAAATACATGGCTACTTCTCAAATGGAACCTACCGATGCAAGAAGAGCCTTCCCATGTTTCGATGAGCCAAATTTAAAGTCAACTTTCACTGTTACCTTAATTTCTACTCCAAATTTCACTCATTTATCAAATATGGATGTTCAAAGTGAAACAATTAATAGTGAAAATGGTAAAAAAATTACCGTTTTCAACATGACTCCAAAAATGTCTACCTATTTGGTTGCCTTTATTGTTGCTGAATTAAAATATGTCGAAAATAAAGATTTTCGAATCCCAGTCAGGGTTTATGCTACTCCAGGTAATGAAAAAGATGGTCAGTATGCTGCTGACTTAACCGCCAAGACTTTGGCATTTTTTGAAAAAACTTTTAAAATCCAATACCCATTACCAAAGATTGATAACGTTGCTGTCCATGAATTTTCTGCTGGTGCCATGGAAAATTGGGGTTTAGTAACTTACAGAGTTGTTGACTTATTATTGGACGAAAAAAATGCTACTTTAGACAGAGTGCAAAGAGTTGCCGAAGTAGTCCAACACGAATTAGCTCATCAATGGTTTGGTAATCTAGTCACTATGGACTGGTGGGAAGGTTTATGGCTAAATGAAGGTTTTGCCACCTGGATGTCTTGGTATTCATGTAACGAATTCCAACCATCTTGGAATGTTTGGGAACAATATGTTACCGATACTTTACAACATGCATTATCCTTGGATGCTTTGAGATCATCTCACCCAATCGAGGTCCCAGTCAAGAGAGCAGATGAAATCAATCAAATTTTTGATGCTATTTCCTATTCAAAAGGTTCTTCATTGTTAAGAATGATTTCTAAGTGGCTTGGTGAAGATGTTTTCATTAAAGGTGTTTCAAATTATTTGAATGAATTTAAATACAGCAATGCCAAGACTGAAGATTTATGGAAAGCCTTGTCTGATGCCTCTGGCAAGGACGTCCCAAAGGTTATGGATATTTGGACCAAAAAGGTTGGTTTCCCTATTATTACTGTTACTGAAGACTCAACCAATCCAAAAAAGATTGTCTTGACTCAAAATCGTTACTTAAGCACTGGGGATGTTAAACCAGAGGAAGATGAAACATTATATCCTGTTTTCTTAGCCCTAAAGACTAAAGATGGTATTGATAACTCAATTGTTCTAAACGACAGATCCATTACAATTGAATTAAAAGACGATTATGACTTTTTCAAGGTTAACGGTGGTCAAGCTGGTATATTTGTTACCAAGTATTCTGATGAGCGTTATTCCAAATTGGCCAACCAAACTAATTTGTTATCTGTCGAGGATAGAACTGGTTTAATTGCTGATGTTAAGAATTTGGCATCTTCAGGTTATACATCTACAACTAATTTCTTGGAATTAATTTCTAAATGGAAGAATGAAGAATCTTTTGTTGTTTGGGAACAAATGATAAATAGTATCTCTGCCTTGAAAGGAACATGGATTTTTGAATCTGAAGATGTTAAGGAAGCCTTAAATGAATTTACAAGACAGTTGGTATCTGAAAAGGTTCGCAAGTTAGGTTGGGATTTCTCCAACAGCAATGGTGAAGGTTCATCATTTGCCAATGATCGTTTGAAAGTTGCTTTATTCAGCGCTGCTGCAAATGCAAGAGATCCAATTGTTGAAAAAGCCATATTAGAAATGTTTGACAAATACACTGCCGGTGATGAAAAGGCTATTCACCCATTGATCAAACCGGTCGTCTTTGCTACTGCTGGTAGAGTTGGTGGCATTGAAAATTACGAAAAATTATTTAAGATTTACAAGAGCCCACAAACTACTGACGAAAAGCTAGCAGCATTAAGTAGTTTAGGTAGATTCAGAGAACCAGAATTGATTCAAAGAACTCTAGGTTATCTATTCGATGGCACTGTTCTAAACCAAGATATTTACATTCCTATGGGAGGTTTGAGATCCCATAAGGAGGGTATTGTTGCTTTATGGCAATGGATGCAAGACAATTGGGATGAAATTGTTAAGAGATTACCTCCTGGTTTATCCATGTTAGGTTCCGTCGTTATTGTCGGTACTTCTGGTTTCTCATCTAACGAATCTATTGAAGAAATTGAAACCTTTTTCAAATCTAAATCTACTAAAGGTTTTGATCAAAACTTAGCTCAATCCTTAGATACTATTAGTTCAAAAGCTAAATGGATAACTAGAGATAATGAATTGGTAAAAAATTACTTAAAAGAGAATGGCTACTATAAATAATAATATATAAAAATCTTAGTAATATAATAATATATCTTTTATTTAAGCACATACTGCCCAGAATTCCATTTTTAGATAACCTAAAGTCTTTATTAAATGAAGTTTATGACTTAGTGACTTTTTTATCTGTATACCAACTACTACTTGGAATTGTTTGTGATGTATATTTTAATGAGCTCTTGATTAAACTACAAGTGCCATGACTTAGCAATGCCTTTGTCATTTTTCGAGGAAGCTTCTCGTCATGCACTAAATTATCCACTTTTACTTCTGATTGCACATTTCCTAGATAATTTAAGCCAAAATTAGAAAAATACTTACATTCATTTTTAGTGGGTAAGTCCAATTCGGGGTATAAGTTCTTGTCATTTAGAATCATCGGTGATATACCACTCATACTATTTGAATATTCTGAACTATTATTATTTAAACTCACCTTCCTCCATTTTCGCTGTATTCTAACTATCAAATATAATAGACAGAGTAATATAGCTGTCACTACCGCAAATAAAATAAAATACCATAAAGTCATAAACACAAGTGACCAATCTATGTCATTCTCTTCTCGATACATCTCATTACGTTGCATCTCATTTATGATTAAAATAAATATCTGAAATTTAACCTCAACTTGCTATTTAAACTTAAAATATTAAGTCAAGTTGATTCAAGTTACAATCGATAATATTCACAAGCTAATTAATATTTATTGAAATTAATTTATTCTCTATATCTATTAATAACCATGTTACTTTTGCATTATTTATTTGTGTCACAATATTGAAATCAAATTTTAACTGGGTTTTTGGGTTTTCCTGACATATACCCATCTCCTAAAGAAATTAAATTTTATGAACTTAACCAATATTTACTTATTACTTTCAGTCATTTCAAGCTGAGCAAACATGTGTTGAGATCAAACGGACTAAGATGCAGATGGGTAGCTCAGTATATACATAGTCAATATATCAAGATTATTGGGTATATCCAGAGACAAGATGGAAAATCTAAAATCCAGTTAATAAAAAATTAATCAATATAGCAGAATTCAATTAGTTCAATGAGTTCTAAAAAATCGAAGGTCTTCCTAATGAATAAGTGTTTTAGCTCTTTACATTTATATATTGTGTCGTTTTTAAATGCCAATTGTTTCTATTATTTCTGAAATATTTTCAACGGTATTGACATTCCCTCCCTATATAAATTAAAAAACTCTTAAATGCAAGAAGAATATTTCAAGATCTATTATGTACTTTTGAAGAGATATAAATAACTAAGTGGTGAAATTGATCAATTGCAACTTAATTGGGCTCAAATCTTTAGAATATGATAGCAGAGTAAAAATCATGTCTCAATTCACTGTAGATGTCTGTTTATTCGACCTGGATGGTACTATTGTTAATTCCATTGAAGCAGCTGAATGTGCCTGGCGTAAACTATGTGAGCAAAATGATGTAGATCCAATTGAATTATTCAAATATTCACATGGTGTCAGAACTGCTGATGTTTTAGCTAAATTTTTTCCTAATATAGATGACACTGACAATAAAGGTGTACAACTATTGGAAGTATCCATTGCAAAAGAGTTTTCTCATTTAGTTACATTGATCCCAGGCTCTAAAGATATACTATCATTATTAGATATAAATTCAGTTAACAACACCAAGTTTGAAGATCGTAGATGGGCTATTGTCACCTCAGGATCTCCATTTTGTGTCTTCTCTTGGTTTGATAATATTTTAAAAGAAGTTGGAAAACCGGAAGTATTTATTACAAGTTTTGATGTTACTAAAGGTAAACCAGATCCAGAAGGTTATTCATCTGCAAAGGAACAATTATGTCAAAAATGGAACTTTGATACTAATACTGCAAGATCAGTTGTTTTCGAAGATGCCCCTGCAGGTATCATCGCAGGTAAAGCCATGGGTGCCATTGTCATTGGTATCACCTCCTCTTATGATAAAGAATTATTATTTGAAGCTGGTGCTGATTTTGTTGTTAATGATTTGACTCAACTTTCTGTAATTAAGAATACAAAGAATGATGGTGTCACATTTCAAGTAAATAATCCTCTCAAAAGAGCTGAATAATTTGGTACCCACTTTTAATAAAGATATGATTACATGACTAATGACCACTTTTAAGAAAAATATATATAATGAAATATTTACATATTTGGATAAATTTAATATCCCATATTATATTATACTATTTACAAACTAGTTACCTTAATGGAGACAAAAAATAGCTCTTGAGGCTGTTTAAACTTGTCTTGTTTCTTTTGGTTGTGAATATCTTTCATAGTAATGATGAAGTTCGAAAAATACCTCCACAGTAATTAGATAGATAATGATCCATTCTAGAAAAGTCCCCTTCTTTTCATTTATAACTGACAACAACATCCTTGAGTGATCTGTTGAGTAATCAAGCTTGCTGTTTAAAATTTTAATTCTTGGTGAAATATCAAGAAACTGAGAAACATTTTTGTATATCTTCTCTAATCTTGGTTCACTCCAGTATAAATCAGGAGTTTCGATGAGTGTTGAATAAAGATTTAATCTACCACGTATCAGGAATAATTTCCCAATAGAAGTCAAAAAATGTTTCTCTTTAAGATTAATCAGTATACCCTTAGAGAATTTTTCAGTGATTGCTCTTGACTTCTGTATATGTTCTTCCAAGGCTGCTTCCAGGACAGCCAAAGAAGTGCTTCTCGCAATACCACTAGAAAATGCAGCTTTATCCAAAAGTCCAAGTTCAGAATCCATAGAATTAACAATGAGTATGTCATCTAGAATGAAGCTACCATTGCTCAACATTTCAGACATGTTGGCTGTTAAGCCCTTCTCATATTCAATCTCTAAAAAATCAATATCTTCAGTTTCGTATTGGCTCTCTTTCAATGGGTTAATACGAGCATCATTCAACATGGGAACTATATCACTCAATGCTAATATTTCATTCAGACCCCAACATATAACAGAACCGTTATCTGCTAAAACCATAACATCCGCTCTTTCACCTTGTGCTGTATATTTAAAAGTTATTATCTCGTCAGGTATTAACGTTATTGGCTGAATTCCTAAGTTCCTTAATAATGGTATCACTTTCTTGAAATCATATCGTTCCCCAGTAGTTACAGTTGTACAAGTTTTAACCGTGAACATGGATAATAAGGTTTTCAAGTCATGGTTGTTATCGGCATCAAGTTTCTCACCAACGTTTCTTCTTAAAAATTTGGATGGATTAACTTTTAAACTTTTTGGATATCGTTTATAATTTATGCCTTGCTCAGATCGTATATCATTGTCTCTTGTATTTGAATTTGCAGCATAATTTCGAACAGACCTCCAACTAACTGATGGTCTACAAATGACATTTCCTAACTTAACTGAATGAAAAGGGTTAAATCTTGCTGGTGGCTTAAACATTATTACACTATCTTATAATCATAAATATTACAGGAAAAAGTCTCAACTGCTATTAAAAGTAATATTTATTTCTCTATCTTATAGTGACAGCACCTCAATATTGTATTACTTAACTATCTTGAATACTAATTTTGAGAATGCGATGTTATCCTTTTAGCGGGCAGCAATTACTAGTAGTCATCTTGGCTTACTATTAAAGAGAACTAGATCAATTAATTGTTTTTATTAAAGTTGATCGTGATATAATATATATATACTACATAAGAATTTATTTAGATAAATCAAATTATTCTGTTTGAGATCTAACGAAAGCACAGTTTTATACGCTGATTCATTTTTACCCAACATAATCGTAGACAAGATCACCTTCTAGATAACCCCAGAACTTCTTGATGTAATCGTTTTGCTCGGTTTCTGAAGCACCTCCTCTTACAGCTAAATATACTCTTTCATTCAAATGAATATTCCATTTATCTTTATTACCACCGACTAATTTACCACCGGCTTCTTCCAAAATACATTTGGAAGCACATACATCCCAACACCAAGGACCACCTTCCCAATAACAATCAAAATAACCAGCCGCTGTATAACAGATATTCATTGCTGCACTTCCCAGACTTCTTACACCATGAACATGGGCACCATTTTCACTCAATAATGTTTTACACATTTTTGTTTTAACCAGAAAGTTGCCAGATTCTTCACGCTCATAGCCACTCTCCATAGCTACCAAACTTGTTGTAAAATCCAATGCTCTTTTTGTGACGTCTAATTTCTTGTTGTTCAAATAAGAACCATTGCCTTTTGAACCATGGAAGACCTGATCGATATGTGGGTTATAAACTACCCCTAAAACAGCTTCACCGTTTTCAGCAAGACCAATCGAAGTACAACTGTAAGGAAAGGCATGAACAAAATTGGTAGTTCCATCAATTGGATCGACAATAAAAGTAGGCTTGGCACCAATTTTGGTTTCACCTTTGATATAGGTCTCTTCACCAATAAATTCAGAAGTGGGATACTGTTGTCCTAAGAACTCCCTAATCCTCTTCTCTACTGCTTTATCAACCTCGGTCACAATATCTGTAGAATTAGTCTTATCTTCATAATCACCATATGTGGTACCAGTATGTTCCTTAATAATTGGACCCACTTCAGTCCTTAAGAACTCCACTATAACAGTCTCAATATCTTTCAATTCTATAGATGATAATACCATTTTGTCGATTTTTTTCTAATTGTGGGATTCAGCTAAGAAAGCTGAACATAATATCTAACTTCAATGTACAATTGCATACTTTAAATACCTTATATATCATTTCAAAATCTCCCTATTTGACATCTTTGCTCACAAGCTACTAACAAGTTAAGTTCATTAGATCATTATCCAAGAATTTTTCACTTCGGTTAACCGTGAATCTACGAGGAGTAAGTGAATAGTTGCATCATTTTTATATCAAATGATAGTTCTATGAATTACTTTAACATTAATACAAAATATGGCTTTGTTGATACTTCAGGCATTAATGTTTTAACTTCAAATAATTTAAGTAAGTAATCTTTTCAATTTTCCCCTAATTAAGAGTGAGCTTATAATATATTGAAAGCTTAAATAATAGTGCTATTGGGAGCAAGGGCAGTTCTGAAAACAAGTTTGAATACTACTAAACCAAGACAGTCATATAGTATATTATTGGAAATGTTAAATAGAACGTTTTTGAGGTCCTTTCACAACACCAGAAGAGTTTTCAATTTGGATAAAATCCATTTAACATTATTCTCAAAAGAAAACTGTGGATTATGCACAAATGCCAAATCAGTTTTAAATAACGTTTTAAAAGATGAAAAGTATAAGAATAAGATTAATTTGAATATAATTGACATTGATTTACCTGAGAATAAAGAATGGTGGGATAAATATTGTTTTGATATTCCAGTTTTACATATTGAGAATGAAACAAAACCTGATTCTATGACCAAGATATTTCATAGAATGAAGGAAGATG
The DNA here is from genome assembly GCA_003705975.2 of Tetrapisispora iriomotensis. Lineage (NCBI taxonomy): Eukaryota > Fungi > Ascomycota > Saccharomycetes > Saccharomycetales > Saccharomycetaceae > Tetrapisispora > Tetrapisispora iriomotensis. The sequence goes on along the minus strand of PPKC02000005.1, from coordinate 47,671 downwards.
AGGTTAAAGCGAAACTTGAATCATTACAGTAGACAATTGGTTCAAGAGTAAGAAGATTATTAATATTCAAATAATTAATTCAATTAGTGCTATAAATAATAATTTTGTACATATTTTGCGAGGGATTGGTATCATATCTAATGGTTTGATATATTCAAAGTTACTTTTTCTTAATTACTCTTTGTTTCTTAGTAGCCCTATATTGATCAGGAATAATATAGTCGATTTCTTTGAGGTGAGAGTCATCAGATAATAGTATCTTCTTCTTAGGGTTTTGGTTCAACAAATTCAAGGACCGTGAGCCATTTCTTTGATTTGTTTGACGACATCTCTTGATTTCAATTTGAGAAGGGAAAGTCATCTCCAAATCATCATTGAGTGATGATGAGAGATCAAAACTGTCGTTACTTTTAATATTTTTATCAGTGGATGGGTTTTCTGGAATATTATTGTTTCTTTTTATTATCGATCTCTTTCTTTTGACACTCTCATTTGTCCCTTGTTGTTGTTGTTGTTGTTGTTGTTGTTGTTGTTGTTGTTGTTGTTGTTGTTGTTGTTGTTGTTGTTGTTGTTGTGGTAGAGTTGACGATTTATTTGTTAGATGACTATATGAAGCTACCTTTTTCCTTGGCTCTTTTGATTTTGAAGTTACACTTGGTATCTCAAATTTTGTATTCAGTTTTTCATTAGCTTTCATAGTTTCAATTTGTTTAGCAAGATCTTTGGCCTCCTTATTCAAACTTAAAATTAAACTTTCTTTCTCTTCAATTTTATCTAATAGTTCCAGCTTTTCTGACATGTACTCCTGTTTATCAGATTCCAGTTCAATTATTTTTTGTTTGGATCTTTTTATATCATTGGTATTTTCTTCATAACCCAATTTATTATCTTCAATTAATTTTTTTAGGGTACGGTTTTCATCTTTTAATTCCAACTCTTCAGCCTTCAATTGTACTAATTCAATATTAAGTTTGTTAACTTGTTCATTGATGTTCTGATAATCGTCTAGTTTCTTTGAATATTCTTTATCAAATTTATTTTTTGACTCTTCTAATTGTTTGACTAGCTGTTTGAGCATTTCGTTTTCAGAGGTGAGTGTATTAGTAATTGTTACTTGTGAAGCTAATTTATTTTCATAATTTGATGTCACATTAAGTTCTTGATCCTTTAGGCGCTCAATACTCTTTTCATTTTCATGAATTTTGTCTTTCATTTTTTCTGCATCTTCTTTATTTTGCTTTTCCTGCTCTTCTAAGTTTGAAGTTTTGGACTTTAGTTCCCCATATTGTTGAACCAATTCATCATATTGTGCTTCTTTGGTTCCAAGTGTCGTTAAATAGTGTGTCTTCTGCAATTTAAGTTCTACATTTTCTTGTGTGACACTTTCTAATTTTTTTTCATATTCTTTGTTCTCACTTAAAGCCATTTTAAACTTCTGAAGTTCAGATAATAAAGTGTCGCTGTCGCCCTTAATATTATCCTTCAGAGTGGTGATATTTGCTGTCGTCGACATTATATTTTCATTCAAAAAATCTCTAGCACCATGAACACTATCTTGTACATGCTTTTGAAGTGAAGAGTTTGCATTTGCAAGGACCTCAGAGATAAATGGCTGAACAGAATTAATGACATTTTCACAACTTGCATTAGTCGATTCTTTCATTGAAGTTATATTTTTTTCTAGTTGAGTTCTGATTACTTCTTCCATTGTAATCTTAATTTCTTTTCCATTTTGTTCAATAACTTCTTTAACTTTATCAGCTTGATGTTGAACCCCCGTAGTAAATTGATTAGCAATAAATTCTTTTACAATGGAATCTAGTTCCACAAAATTTTTTTTCATAAACTCATTAGTGTCAGCATTTTGAGCTTTTATAGTCTCAAATTCTGACAGCAAATTGTTGTTTTTAATCTTTTCCTCACTTAATTGACCAGAACAATCATCTAATTCCTTTTTCAAATATTCAATTTCTTTATTTTTTTTATTCAACTCATTTTCTGTCTCTAGTTTAGCTTTCTTTAAACGAGTCAATGTAAAGCCAATTTTGTCATAATCTTGTTTTATATTGTTAATCTTTTCTGCAACAAATTTATTATTTTTTTTCAAATCATGCAGTTTATTATCACTATTGTTTTTCTGCTCATCAAACCATTTCAATTTAGTTTCCAAATCATAGTAATTTTTTCTATATTCAGAAACTTTTAGTATAATCTTATTTGTTTCATCATCCATTTTTCTAATTTTATTATTTAATTTATTATTTTCTTGTTTTTCTTTCTGAAGTTCATTCTTAAGGGTAGAACAGATTTTTTGAGTATTATTGAAAGCCTCGAGTAAAACATCATTTGACGAAGGTTCAAATGATGTGTTGATTTCATTAGAGTTTTTATAATTATCATTGACTGGATTATTCCCAAGATAATCACCACTTTCTTCAGCAAGATCAATTCTATTAGAAAAAGTATTACTATTGCCCAAATGAAAAACATCCTTTGGCGTCACATTTCTGACTTCAGTAATTTCCAACTCATCCTCATCAACTGTATCATTATTAACAATTTTTTTTGGAGTGCTACCAATCATATTATTTTTAGGATTGGAAATCATCTTCATGTTAATGCCACCTAATGTACCATCTCCTATGCTAGTATTATCTGACTGTAACATTTCACTAGAAAAAATATCACCAGTGGTGTCATCCTTTCCATTATCAGTATTATTCACCTTTGCTACTGCATTCATAACAGGCGCATTTTTTTTGTTCTCCTCAGTCACTTCATGGTTTAAGTCACTACTTTGACTAGCTTCATCTTGATCATTCACCCTCATCCTAGAGAATATATTAGCTCTAGGTTTGAAAGCAATTGAATTATCTCTAAAAAAATTGGACATAATTGAAGAATTCTTAGATTCACTGAAAATTAAATTTAGCCGCCGACTGATAAACACTACTATTTTCTTACCTATTAGAAACTCGTACTTCAATCAACCGACTTGAAACCTTTAATCAGTACACACCTATTATTTTAAAATTAATTATTTTAGAAGATATATAAAAGTTCTTAAGAATAACTTTAAGAAGTGGTTCTTAAATAGTTGTAAATTATAAACAACTTTTTGTTTATTTGACAGTAAAAGTATTTTTTTGCCGCTCACGATATATGAAGAAAAATATAAATACAGTAATGAAATTAAACACACATAGATAATATTTTCTGTAACAAACTTTCACTCTAGTATCAAAAAAATTCAATATCTTACTATATAAAGCAGTGGTCAAGATAAGAGAAGTTTTATGTTGGTTCATGTTTGGTTTACATTGCATTTATAGCATATATAACTTAGAATGAAGTTACTCTGGAAGGAGACACTTTAACAATAAAATGCTTATATATATAAGATAGTGCTAACAGTTTAATTGCGACTATTGGAGGTGTCATCCAGTATATTTACTCTACTTAATTAAACATTTTATGTCGTTAGATGGCTTTTATTCACAAATAAGAGCAACTAAATATGCATGTTTCATTTTTTCTTACAGCATGAAAAATACCGAATTAAACCTACAGTTGAAATATTAATTTAATGTAAAGGACTCAATTGGATTGGAAAAGGAGTACATTAATATTGACAGTTATTAGTCTTTGAATGGGACACATGTAAAGAGCTTTATTTTTAGAACATTCAAAGAGGATCATATATCTTTTGGTTTAATAGATTAGGAGGTTTTTGGGATATCTTCAGTTGCTTCGTTATCCATTGGTTATTTGAAGGTTAAGTTTCTGTGATTAAAAACTCTGATTAGATAAAAGAAAATGGTAATCGATAGAGCAAGATTGTTAGGGGGGCCATCCATAGCTCCTTTGGATAGAACGATATCATCCAAATGGAGGGTTTCTGATGTTATTTTTTTAGTTATTTTAATACTTTTGAACATTCCAGTTTATTATTTCAAACCATTTGAAAGACAATTTTATATAAACGATCTAACTATATCACATCCATATGCTGAACATCAAAGAGTAAGTGACTTTATGCTATTTTTTTACAGTTTAGTTGTTCCAGCTACTGTGATTTTAATTGTATGGTTTTTATTTTCTGATTTTAGACATAGATGGTATCTACTTTACATTTCTCTTCTTGGTCTCTTAATGTCTGTGGTATCTGATACATTGTTTACTAATTTTATCAAAAACTGGATTGGTAGATTGAGACCTGATTTTTTGGCTAGATGCCAGCCAAAAGAGGGAACTCCTATTGATACTTTGGTTTTTGCAAGAGATGTGTGTACCGCCAAGGATTGGGATAGGATCCTAGAAGGATTTAGAACCACACCATCAGGACATTCTAGTGAAAGTTTTGCTGGTTTAGGGTATTTATTTTTTTGGTTGAGTGGGCAGTTGTTGACAGAAAACAAAAACGCAACTTTATGGACCAAAGCCATTGCTATGCTACCATTATTAGGCGCTTCTTTAATTGCACTATCAAGAGTAGAAGATTATAGACATCATTTTGTTGATGTCGTAATTGGATCACTAGTTGGTGCTGTGTTCGCATGTTATTCCTATCATTTATATTTTCCATCCATTTATTCCTCGTTACCATTCAAACCATTGCTCGACGATCCATCCATTACTCTACAAACTTACGAACCTATCTTACCTATTCAATCGGATAATACTGAAAATTAAAGCCATTGTGAAACTGATGACACACATTAAACCTAAAACGAAAAAATTATTCATAACTGTCGGTTCACTTACTTCCTGGTTGAAATCAGAACACTCTTTCGTTTTTATATTCACAGAAATATTAAATATTTATTACATAGTTATAATTTATGAACAATATAATTCATTCATTAGAAACCTTGCCAATTTATCTACTGAGTTATCCATTCAATCTAACGGTAAATGCTTATATTTTTCAGTATTCGGTTTTTAAACACTTAACATATATATAATAAAGATACGGGAATTAAATAATTCAAGAATAGAAAAGATTTAGAGGATAGAAAGAAAAATTCCAAGGGTATCCTCCGATAGATAACTTTTTATTTTAATTAATAGTTTTTGTTAAGAAGTATCTACTATATTAATACGGCTTTGAGGTTTGTAGATTTATTTGTTATTCTTTCAAGAATTAAAGTAAATTGATTACAACTGTAGCATTATTAAGAAAATTCTTTTTCACTAACTTTTTAGGCTATTTCTTGATAAGATTATTTTGAAAAGCTTTATTACTATTATAGATATACGACTGCATTGAGTTAATATAGCATAAATGTCTTCAAGACTGACTCTCTCAGAATACTATGAGATTCAAAATAATGAAAGAGAAGCACTTCGATCAATTTATATGGATGACTTCGAAGATTTGACTAGGAAAAAGTCAAGTTGGGATAAACAACCTCAAATAATATTTGATATATCATTGAAATCCATTGATAAGGATCCATTAGAATCCAGAATCACAATCCATGTGGCAATGACACCGATGTATCCTTATACAGCTGCTGAAATTTCATTTAAGAATGTTGAGAATGTCATGAATAGTAGATTAAATCTTTTAAATGGAAAGTTTAAGGAAATACATAAGTATGCCAAAGGTCAAGAGCATATTTTTGAAATCGCATCAGCTGTACAAGAACAGTTAGATGAATCACAGAATTTGGCAAATTCACAATCCTTGGAAGATGAAAGGTTACAAAGAATACAAGAAGAAAAAGAACAATTGGAACGAGAAGAACGAGCAAGTGCATTGGAAAAAGAGCAGAATAGGGTTAATGAACAGAAAAGAATTGATGAAATTATTCAAAAAGAATTAGAGAAACGACAAGATGATGATGATGAGGCTCTATTTAATCCAAGTTCGATTATCAATTTGATTCCTCCATCAGAATGGGTTAGTTCTGGTGAAGCCATCGTCTTTCCAAAAGATATAAGAGCTAAACTTCCCAATAATTCTATTTATAAATTTAGGGCAGTGGTAAACCCAACTCCAGTTAAAGTATCTCATGATTTTATGTCATTCGGTAAACAGCATTTGGTTAAACCTTATATCCCTCCTGAATCACCATTAGCTGATATTTTAATGACATCAGGATTAATGCAAGATTTTTGTTATTTGTTAACAGAAATTGAGTTGGATAACTCATATCTTAACACTAGCAATGGCAAAAAGGAAATTGCTCATCTAGAAAAAGAATTGGATTCATTAATTAAAATTAACCACGACAACGTTTATAAGTTATATTCCTATACAGTGGAGAGAATGGGCAATAATAACTCTACTTTCGTTTGGAAAATAAGACTTTTAACCGAATATTGTATTGCATTCCCAGTCTATGATATCCTGGAATCGGTAGGCTTTGTCAATTTAGCTACTTCTCGTATCTGGATGCTTAGGATATTGGAAGGTTTGGAAGCATTACATAAAGCTGGGATTTATCATAAGAATCTTTCATTACATACTATAATGCTGGTAAAAGACAATGATTTTGGAACTACCGTTCCTAAACTGATGCATCCAAGTTATGGGTTTACAATTAAAAATCTGCTTAAACGTTATCCAAATAAGAACAGTACATTGGAGGAACCCTCTTCACCATGGAAGGTTCCTGAATTGTCTAAATCAAAATCAAGCAAGCCACAAAGGCTGACTGATATTTGGGAATTAGGTGTTGTCTTTCTCCAAATCATAAATGGTATTGATACTGTATTCAATTTTGAATCTCCTCGAGAGTTTTTAGATTCCACTCCATTAGAAGATAGTTTGTATGATCTTTTGGTAAAAATGCTGGATGATGATCCAAAAAAAAGGTTTGGTGCATTGGAATTACTGCCGATGAAGTTCCTTAGGACCAACATCGATCCAAATGCTAGTAAAAACTTAGCACCAATTGAAGATACTATAGTTAATTCTACTAATAAACTTTCATCATCAGGACCACTTGGTATGAGATCTAGAACTATTTCACAATCAAGCAATCGTAGACGCTCGTTTAACATAGGATCCAAATTTCACTCGATGAATCCTGCAGTACGTTCAAGATATGCATCAGATTTCGAAGAAATTGCTATTTTAGGTCAAGGTGCATTTGGACAAGTAGTCAAAGCTCGTAACACTTTAGATAGTAGGTATTATGCAGTTAAAAAAATTAGGCACACAGAGGAAAAGTTATCCACAATTCTTACTGAGGTAATGTTATTAGCAAGTTTGAATCATCAATATGTTGTCAGATATTATGCTGCTTGGCTGGAAGAAGATTTTGTCGATGAGAGCGCAATTGTTTCAGAAAATGAAGAAGACTCCAGTTCCTCAGATGAAGAAACAGATGTTCAATTCAGTGCTTCGTCTTTTGATGGAAATGATTTGTTCAATCAATCTAGCATATTTGAGAGTCGTACAAGAGATGAAGAGTTGAACGATGGTAACTGGGATTTTATTTCTAATTCAGGTTTACCTGAGATTGAATTTGCAAATAGTACAAACCAAGACGATGCGAGTATTGCTAGCCGAAACTCAAGTTCAGAGGAGGACTCATCGTCTTCTGATGAAGGAAGTACTTTAGACACTGGTTTGAGGTTTTCTGTTCCCACTCATAAAGTTGCCAATAAGAAAAAGAGTACCCTATTTATTCAAATGGAATATTGTGAAAATAGAACTTTGTTTGATTTAATTCATACTGAAAATTTAAGCAAGCAAAAGGATGAATACTGGAGACTTTTCCGTCAAATTTTAGAGGCTTTAAGTTACATTCATTCACAAGGAATAATCCATAGAGATTTGAAACCAATGAACATCTTTATTGATCAATCAAGAAATATAAAAATTGGTGATTTTGGGTTGGCAAAGAATGTTCATAAATCCTTTGATATATCAAAGCTAGATTCTCAATCCATTGCAGGCAGTACAGATAATTTTACCTCTGCTATTGGTACGGCATTATATGTCGCCATTGAGGTCTTGATAGGCAAAGGTAGTTACAACCAGAAGATTGATATGTACTCACTTGGAATAATATTTTTTGAGATGATATACTCTTTTAGTACTGGAATGGAGAGAGTTATGATTTTGAAAGAATTACGAACATCTCATGTCAAATTTCCATCGAGTTTTGACGACTCAAAAATGGGGCTAGAAAAAAAAATAATTAAATTATTATTAGATCATGACCCAAATAAACGACCTGATGCACAGAAGTTACTGAATAGTGGGTGGTTACCTGTTAAACACCAGGATATAATGATGAAAGATGCTCTTAAGAGCTTAGCCGACCCAGCTTCTCCATGGCAACAAAAGGTCAGAGAGACATTATTCACTCAACCCTACAGTTTAACTAACGATATTTTATTTGATAATTCTCCTTCAATCAGCACGCCGTTTGGCCAAATATTGAGATCAAAAATGATGGAAGAAGTTGTGACTATCTTCCGGAAACATGGAGGCATTGAGAATAATGAACCTCCACGTATTTTTCCAAAGGCCCCAATCTATAGTAATCAAAATGTTTATGAAATTTTAGATAAGAACGGTACCGTTCTCCAACTCCAGTATGATTTGACATACCCAATGGCGAGATATCTATCAAAATCTCCCAACTGCCCCACTAAACAATTTCGATTTCAACATGTGTACAGACCTCCTCCAACCTCATCTTCAACTATGGAACCTAGAAAATTTGGTGAAATTGATTTTGATATTATTTCTCAATCATCTGTCGATTCAGCCTTCCATGATGCTGAGAGTATAAAAATCATTGATGAAATATTAACTGTATTACCTGTTTTTGAGAAGACTAATACATTATTTATTCTGAGTCATGCCGATATACTGGAGAGCATTTTTAACTATTCCAATATTGATAAAGCACAAAGGCCATTGATTTCCAGAATGTTGTCACAAATTGGTTTTGCCAAGACATTCAGGGATGTTAAAAATGATTTAAGATCTCAATTAAACATATCAACAACTTCACTTAATGATCTGGAATCATTTGATTTTAAATTAGATTTTGATTCTGCAAGAAAAAGATTTCATAAAATTATGGTTGATAGTCCATATTTAAAGAAAATTGACGAATCCCTGATGTACATTTCCAAAGTCATAAATTTCTTAAAACCGTTTGAAGTAAACAGAAATGTTGTTATTTCAGCGTTTGCTAATTTCAATAGTGCATTTTATAGAGGTGGTATTATGTTTCAGGCTGTATATGATGATGGCTCTTGTAGAAATTTGGTTGCAGCTGGTGGTCGTTACGACAATTTGATTTCATATTTTTCAAGGCCTTCTGGCGAAAGACTTGGTCCAACACAAAGAGCAGTTGGTTTTAATTTGGCTTGGGAAACTATTTTTTCAGTTGCTCAAAATTACTTCAAATTAGCAAGCAACAGTAGGATAAAGAATAGATCCAAATTTTTAAAAGAAACAGCTCTAGAATGGAAACCAAAAAGAGTTGATGTCTTGATTTCAAGTTTTTCAAATTCTCTACTGAATACTATTGGTATTGAGATACTGACAAAATTATGGAAGAATAATATCAAGGCAGATCTGTTACGGGGTTGTAATTCAGTTGAAGGTGTCGTCTCCGGAGCTCAAGCAGATGGTGTTGATTGGATTATTTTAATCAAGCAACAGAATTACTCTAGTTCAGCCACCAATAAAAAATATAAACCGTTAAAGGTTAAAAAACTTTCAACAAATACAGATATTGATTTAGATTTTGAAGAATTTTTAATTCTTTATAACCAAGATATGAAAGGAAACACAGCCTTGCAAAATGATCGCATGCCTATCGGAGGAACGATTTTCGATGAACAGCGTCAATGGGATGACATCAGTAGTGCAAGTAGCAGTCAAGGTGGAATAGATGAAGATAATAAAAGTAATCAAAAAGTTATCTATGTTCCAAATCAAGCTGCGAAAACAAGGAAATATAATAAAAGAGAAAAGTGGGTTTATGAAGATTCAGCTAGAAGTGCATCTCAATCAATTATTCATAGTTTATCTAATGCCCCTATAATTACAGTAGATTCTCTTCGTGAAGAAACTATGGAAATGATCACTATTACTTCTTTAGCTCAAAAAGATGAATGGTTAAGAAAAGTGTTTGGATCTTCCAACAATGCAGCACCTAGGAGTTTTGCTACTAGCATTTATAATGTTCTAACGAAAGAAGCTTCTAAAGGTCACAAATGGGCAATTCTTTTCAGCAACAAAGAAAACCAGTCATATGTAGTAGATTTACAAAGGTAATATAAATTTAGTATAGAATTAACAAGCATAATACATCAAAAATGAACTCAGATATTGGGAACGTTGGAATCGGTTTATTTGCAGTAATAAGATGGGTATGCTCTTATGTCGAGAAACTATGTTTGTTACCCGGCATATAATATATATAATATTATAGTTTACATTGTAAGTATGAAACCATCAAACTGTCAAAACTGTCAAAATTTGTACTTAAGAATGGATCAATTAAAAGACTATTTCCAATTGATGGTCAATACTTAACAGATTTAACTCTATATCATCAAAGAGATTTGAAATTATAGTTCAATAAGTAAAGTCAAGATTGCCAAATTTACTATACTTGACACAACTAAAAATGACAAGAACTGCTGTTATATTTAATGAAAAAGCTACACCAGATGCTTTAACAGACTTTAAGGATGCTTTATCTAATACCCTTTCTTCAATTATGGAACCATGGTCATTGGAATTCAAAACATATAGAAGAACAATTAAAAACTTCTCCACATCAGATTCGTCAAACATAATGTATTCAGTAACATTTTCTCATCATAATAAAGGTACGGTTTTAATTCACGATAATCATGCCATAATCACTACGAATAATAATAATGAGATACCGAATGATCTTGTGTTTAATGGATGTAGTACAGGGACCACTGAACCAATTGATAATATATTGGCATTGAGATTGGCAAATATATGGTCTCAAAGACAAGGTATCAGAGGAGACGCTGGGGAAACGTTAAAAACAACTGATTTGATAGTTCGAGTTGTTAATTTGTTTTCATCAACTGGTTTCAAGGGGTTATTGATAGAATTGAATTCAACTGATGACAATGTAACAGAAACAGATTTCAATAAAAGTGTTGACCGTGTACGAGCACTTCTAAATGATATCAACTGTAAAGATTTTAAGATTTCACTAGATAAATTAAATGGACAGAATGAGCAGACTGAAAATCAAGAAAAGAGAGAAAATAATATATTAAATGACTTAGCATATCAATACATTCGAGTTTTAGAGTATTAGAGCATTAAACACAAAGCATGTAATATGAAATGCATGAATGTGAATTTATTTAAGATTAACTATTATATAATACAATATATATATATAGTGTGAATATATTACATATTTTTCTTCTAAACTGATTAATTTGCTAATTTACTTAATAAATCTTGGATGCTTGATGTTACTGCAGAATCATTATTGTTATTGTTTGAATCATTGAAGTCAACAGCGCTGTCTTCATTATTTGCATTATCGTTATTAACTACGTCATATTCTTCATGATCTACTGCATTTACAATTTCATTACTTCCATCAGAAGTTCTTGCCATTTTGTTCTTTAGGAGTTCACTTTCCAATTCTACTAAATCATTTGTTCTTTTTACAGCGTTTTGATCACTCTCTTGGATAACATTCTCATCTTTGTTGTTACTACCATCTGAATTGTCATCATTGTCACTATCACTATCGCTGTCACTCTTATCATCTTCATATGTAGGTAAAATATCATTATTAATAGTATTAGATGTTAAATCATTAACGTTGCTATTTGAATGCAATATCATCTCAACTTCCCCTAATAGATTTTGTTCATCTTCAATAAGCCTATCATTTTCAGCTAGTAATTTGTTCAAAATCTCTTTTTTCAAAGATCTAAGGGTTAAGTTGTTTTCAATCAAGCTTTTTGTAGAAGTACCAATATTTGATACACTGTTATAATTTTTCGTAGTTGAAGTATCCTTAAACCTGAGATAAGATGCATTAATACTCTGAACACTTTTCAATATTTCTGTTTCTTTTGAAATCAATTCCTTTAGATTTGGTGGAATCGAAGATTCAATACCGCTTTTTGACTTTTCAGATGTACTTTTACTTCTTGGACTACTCGTCCTATTGCTATTAGATTGGCTGTCTGAACCATTTAGAATTTCAGCATCAATAGTTTCCAATACCTTGGTGCTGAATATCTTTCTATCTCTCCAAATTTTTAAAACTCGACTAAGCTTCCTCTTCAAATCGCTTGGCAATGTTGTATAAATTTGATTAACAACTCTGATCACAACAGTACCAAACTTATCATTTCCATAAAAATTCACTATTTTCTTAGGCTTGGCTTCCTGTACAACGTGATTTATCAAATAAACACTCATTAATTTTCTTCTAGTATTAATATTACGGTTTAACATATAATCTTCCCATGTATCAATAATATCATCAACATATTTGTATTGTGATAGCAACCATTTTGCACCATTTGAAATCGACTCCTGAGAATCCTCAAGAGTATTAAGTCTATTGATAAACTGTTCCGCTGAAAATGACATTGAATAAACAATTTCGATCTGGGTTTTTTCCTGGTAAACTACAACTAGCCTATCTTTAATACTTCTTCGAAACCCTACGCTCTACTATTATCAAACCAACTCCAATTACCTTAAAATGTGTTTTGAATAACTCTGTCTTTATATACATTACTATGTTAACTTTTTTGATTTTTATAAAATTTCAATTATTTTTTCGATGAATTATCGACCGTGCAGGGTAAACTCGGACGTCTGACACCTTATTTAATGTTACAGTGAATGCAGACGACACAATCTCTGTCACGATGTTTTGTCCATCAATTAGCACTCTTCTTTCTCCCAGTTGGCCAAGTAATTTACAGGCAATTTTAAGGAATTATACCCAAGCAAGAGTCACTCCGACAGTAGACCTTCAAAATGCCTGCTCGAACTTGGCTTGTGGTAACTAGATATCTGTTTGGATAATAGTTACTGGATTTGAAACTTGGCCACTATTAATAGCAGTGCAATTTAAGTAACTAATTGTGATATTAGACGTTGCTTCTTGTATCTTTCTCTCTATATTCGATGATTCAGTTCCCTATTTTCTATTGCAATTACATCGTTTAAGATCTCGAGATCTGAAGTTTTGCTTAGAATACGCCGTGGGAAGGAGTAAATTTTCAATTTGCCATTTGGAAAATTTATCGAAATTAAGAAACTTAATGCTTCGATTGATAAATTCAGTACTACAGAACAGTATAAAAGGTAGATGTATTTAGTTCAATTGATCATTTGTTTATCCATACTGAAATTCACAAGAGTGCAAAGGGTCGATACAGTAGTTAAAAATGGGTTGTGTTGATTATTTGACTTTCAAAAATGTTTTTACAATCATTTTAGGCTACATTATCTTTCATTACGTCTATGACTTAACGTTCAATACTATAACACCTGTTGATTCCAATTTGGTGAAGGATAATATTGAAATTCCTTATGATATTATTAAAGAAAATTGGAAATCTAAGAGAGAAATACCGGTTGAGAATGGCGATGAACGTTTGATTCATTGTCACTGTCCTGCCACAGGTCAATATATTGATTCTTTTAAATCAAAAACAAAGGGTGATATTGATATAATGATTAAGAATGCTGAAGTTGCGCAACAAAAGTTTAAGAAGACTACTTTTGCTAAGAGAAAATTAATCTTGAAGACTTTAGAAAGTTTTATTATGAAAAATCAAGATATCATTGCTAAAATTGCTTGTAGAGATTCAGGTAAAACAATGTTGGATGCTTCAATGGGTGAAATTCTGGTTACTTTAGAAAAAATTAAATGGATTTTGAAACATGGTGAGAAAACTTTAAAGCCATCAAAACGTTCTGGTCCAACTAATTTCTTCATGAAATTTTATAAAGGTGCTGAAGTTAGATATGAACCTCTAGGTGTAATCTCTTCCATTGTTTCTTGGAACTACCCTTTTCACAACTTAATGGGTCCATTAATTGCAGCAATATTTACTGGTAATGCAATCGTTGTTAAATGTTCTGAACAAGTTGTTTGGTCGTCTGAAATTTTCATTCAAATCGTTCGTGAAACATTGATTTTATGTGATGAAGATCCAAATCTCGTCCAATTATGTTATTGTTTACCACCAAATGCTACCGATAACGCTGCTAACTACTTTACCTCAAACCCAGGTTTTAAGCATATCACATTTATTGGCTCTCAACCTGTCTCTCATCATATTTTGAAATGTGCAGCCGACTCTTTAACCCCAGTCGTTGTTGAATTAGGTGGTAAGGATGCATTTATCGTTCTAGATTCTGTTAAGAATTTAGAAGCATTGTCATCAATTATTTTAAGAGGTACTTTCCAATCTTCTGGTCAAAACTGTATTGGTATTGAAAGAGTTGTTGTCTCTGCAAAGAATTATGATGGATTAGTCAATATTTTGGAAAAGAGAATGACTGAGAACCCATTACGTCAAGGTTCAGATATTGATAAAGTTTCAACCGTTGATGTTGGCGCTATGATTTCTGACAATAGATTTAAAGATTTAGAAGAATCGGTTGAAGATGCCGTCTCTAAAGGTGCCAGGTTATTGAAGGGTGGTAAACGTTTCACTCATCCACAATTTCCTAATGGTAACTTTTTTGAGCCAACTCTTTTAGTTGATGTCACTCCAGATATGAAAGTAGCTCAAAATGAAGTATTTGGGCCAATTTTGGTAATGATGAAAGCTAAAAATACCGATGAATGTATTGAGTTAGCAAATTCTGCTCCATTTGGTTTAGGTGGATCTGTTTTTGGTGCTGATTATTCCGAGTGTAATTATGTTGCTGATAACTTGAAGACAGGTAATGTTGCAATTAACGATTTTGCTACTTTCTATGTTTGCCAGTTACCATTCGGTGGTATCAATGGTTCCGGATATGGTAAATTTGGTGGTGAAGAAGGTTTGTTGGGTCTATGTAACGCTAAAAGTATCTGTTATGATACTTTGCCATTTATTTCTACCCAAATCCCATCTCCATTAGATTATCCAATCAAGAGTAACCAGACTTCATGGAATTTTGTTAAAAGTTTCATCACTGGTGCCTACACTGATTCACTATGGGAACGCATAATGTCATTAATTTCATTGGCTAAAAGCTCATAAGAATTTTTAATCTTTTTGCACATATACTAACTACTTATTCTCTACTCAAAAACGTTTTACCTTTTATTGAATAAAAAGGTATGTGACTACTTCTCATTATTGGATATATAATAGAAAATATTTACAAAAATAAAAATTATTTACAGTTTTTTAAGATTAAGATATTCAATTCATGACATTTTTTTCTGCTTGTTTTAGTTGGTCTTGTAGTTTACCTGTGTATTCTTTATGCACTTTCTCTAGATCTTGTAAAACTTTTCTTACAGTATCACTTTTCTTATCAAAACTTTTTAATTGTTTTAAGACTTCACCTCTAATAAACCCTAAAGAGTGTTTGGACTGTGAATTCTTGAAAGTTTCATAAACTTGTTTCAATTCCTTAACCAATTGTAATCTTGATTCAGTAGTAGGTGGAGGCAATAATACTTTTAGAAATTGATCATTATTTGGATCCTTCTCAGGGTTCAAATTCATACCAGCTGCCATAATTGTACTGATAACATTTTTGGTGTTATTAGGATCATATACGGTAATTAGTAATGAATTTTTTCCTTTCAATGAAGTGGATGCAACGTCAGTAAACTTTGAACCATCTGACATAACTAGTTTATTGAATATAGTTGGGTTTGCTTTTCCTTGTTTCATTTCATTTATTCTTTTACCATGTAACTCGACTGTGTTTTTAAATAATTCAGTTGCTTTTTTCAAGTAAAGTGAAGGATCTATGGCTTCTTCTTTTGCACTATCTTCATTCTGGTTACCATGAGAGTTGTTTTTGTTTCTTGATTTTGATTGCTTCTTCAACAACAAGCTTGTGCTAGATAAGAAACGATTTGTAGTGAGCGTAGAGTTTGCAGCTCTTCTAGTTAACATGATTGATATTCTTCTGTTAAACATTGATTTTCTTGAGGTTTAGATTGAATTGTAAAATTGAAGTCATTATAATTAAAAGTATTTAAATTATAGTTTGATTATATTTCATTTTTAATAACTTTTTTCCTAAATATTATTTCTAAAGGCTAAACGTATTTTTAATTTAATTGTCTGCCAAGGTAGTTTAAAAAAATGAATGAATCTTTTGATTTTTCATAAAATATCATTAAATTTTTATTTAAACTTATCTCCTTAAATACATTGATTATACATAACTTACAAGTATTATTTATTGTCCATAAATGGATTTAGTGCACGAACAGATAAACATGGTAGAGCCATACCAATTTCTGCTCTTAATAATATAGGAAGTTCTTGTAGCTCTTTTATTTCCTGGATATTATTATCATTTTCCTTTTTAATTGAAGTTGATTTAAGGAAAGATTCAAGCACAAAATTTTCAGAACAACCTTCTGGAAAGTTTATTGCAGGAATCTTCAAACCTAATTCACTTAGTGATTGCTTTATCTTTTCACTAACCAATGGAGTTTCATTCCGGTGAGCAGAAAATTCCTTTTCAGCAATTTCTTTTGAGGTTGATTTAAATTTGTTCTTAATAGAATTTCTGTATGAATTTTTGGCTTTTTCATCATTTGGAATGAAGGTTGCACTATCAACACCCTTTTCCCAGAATAACTCTAAAACTCTATCGACAGGATCAAATTCAGCTTTGGCTAATGGCAATTGATCACCATGAACTCTTTTTTCAATACCAAACTCTGGGATCAAGACATCAAAGGAAGATTCATAGACTTGAGTCACTCTAGCCATCGTCAATAATTGGCTATTATTATTGCCCATGTCATTAATTGTTTGACACAATAGTAAATGAATACCTTGTTGTTGAGCTTGAAGCGCACAGTCTTTTTTGAAGTTACAATAATCAGCTGTTATTTTCAATGAATCACTATCTTCAACATAAGATACATCCTTAATAATAGATTTTAACTGTCTATGCACAACATGGTCTGCGTATCTTCTCATTGGTGAACTAAAATGTGTATACAAGGGCAAGTTGCTAACAAAATTTCCAAATTGATCTGGCTCAACCTTGCCAGCAACAAAGTATTTTGCTCTTAAATTGATTTTATAAAATAACAGTTCGACAACTCTTCTTTCCTCGATGTTTTCAATACTTAGAATTGACTTTAATATACTATCAGATGAACTAACATCAATTTCATAACCTAATTTTTGTACCTTCAATTTAAATGATTCCAATTTGTTTGATACAGGTTGGGCTTGCCTTCTCAAAAAAGCCAAAGAACCCAATTTGGTATATAGTGTTTCAGCTACTTGAGCATTGGTTTTTATCTGTAATTCATTCATAATTTGGAAACCCATTGTTCTATCAAATATATTTAAATCAATTTTAACTTTTTCATCATCCAAACTTTTCAATAGTGATAAACTTGGTAATAAGTCATTATTACTTGATCCTGTTCTAATACCATAAAAGGCTGTAGCAATTTCTTTAATTTTTGATAAATATGTTTGACTGTTCTTAGACTCAGACTCAAGTTCATTATTAATTTCATCAATTGTCATCAATAAATCTGGTATAATCGACGATTCAACAATGGAAGTGGATTTAATAGAATATGTCTTTGGATCTAAAGTAAATAAAACTGAAATAGTTGCAGATTGCTTACCCTTTTCAAAACTCCACTCTTTCAATAAATGTTCTGGTAGAAGATTTACGAATTTTTGAGGCAAAAATACACCAGTAGAACGTTTTCTTATTCTTCTATCCAATGAAGATCCTTCCTCAATGTGCGCAGTTACATCTGCTACATGACAACCTAATTCAATTGAGCCATCTTCATTATTCTTCACGTGAATTGCAAAATCCGAATAGGTTCCAGTTTCTGAAAATGCCAAAATATTACAAGTATTAGCGTTTGTTGAATCAACATCACTAGAAAATAATAATCGTTTTTGGTAGTCATCATCTGTTAATTTAATTGTTTCAAGAGGATTTTTTTCTGAATTTTGATTCTTTGTTTCAGAGTATTCATTAGCCAAAAAATTATTATCTCTTAAAATCGAATCGATTTCTATATGAGGATCATTTATATCACCAAGCTCAGAAATTAATATACCAAATGGATGCAATGAAGTAATTGGCCAACGTTTAATAGATGAAACAAATAATTTATCAGCATAAATTGCTGAGTTTTCAACAAAATCTTTTGGTGCAAATTCTGTTGGAATAGCCAATAGTGGTACTTTTTTATCCGTTGGTTTAAACCAAACAATTCTTGGTGCATTCGTATGTTGACGATCTTGATTTTGGTTTTGATTTTGGTTTTGTTGCGAAGGTCTTAATAATCCCAAAGTACCACTAAATAATTGTCCTGGAATACGATCCAAAACAGCAACAACATGTCCTGCATATAAAGGTTTAAAGTCATCATTAATTTCTTCCTCTTCACTTAATAAAATAGATTGTCCTTCAACTTCAACATCGTCATTTTTCTTTTGAGTTGGACGCTGCTTTAAAGAACCCTTTCTTGTGACATTTGATGAAGAAGAAACAAAAACATCGTCATCTGCCTTGTCATCATTAGCTTTTTTAATTGATGATTTTCTAGATAAACTGGAGAGCATTGGAATTGCAGCAGCTGCATCATTGTGATAATCATCTACAGATTTTGAACTTTTGTTACCATCTTGAGCAGAACCTGATTCATCAATGCTTTGATTTGCAACATCTTTTCTTCTCTTTTTTTCTTCTTTTTCTTTCTTGGCATCCCAGACCTCATCAACAGATAATAATTCGACAGCAACCAAATCACCTTCTAAAGCTCTATTACGATCTTTAGAACCACAAATGTAAATATCAGCATCCAAAACTCCATCAGTAGAAACCCAAGCATCTGATCTATTTTTTTTATTGACTCTCAAAATACCTGTTACTAATCTACCTTCTTTAATCAATTGTGGAATATTTGCGTGAGGTAAATATGGTGCAAATAATGATTTTCTTTGCTGTTGATTTTGATTGTTATAAATTTGAATAGAACCATTTGATTGTCTATGCTTGTGACCTGGTTGAAATTGTGAATTACCACCCCCATTATAAGAGTAATCATAGGAACCAAAATTGCTAGAAGTTGAATTATTAAATCTATGAGTGTTCGAATAATTGTTGTTATAACCGATATTTAAGTTATTATTGGTATTATTGGTATTATTGGTATTATTATTATTATTCATATTATTTGAACGAACAGGAGATTGGATATTTGATTGAGAAGTTCTCCAATTAGAACTCAACTCATTATTTCTAGACTGGGACCTACGATGCGGGAAAACAAAATCGTTACTGCCACTATTAGAGGTATTCACATTATTATTATCGCCGGAATTGTCATTTGTTGATTGGGATACTGGAGCTGGAGGGAACTTGAAAGAATTGGTAGTATTAGAATTGGTATTATTGCTACCAGTATCGTTATTATTAAATCTTCTTTGTGGAGAGGTATTTGTTGCATTGGCTGATGATACAGTAGCTGGAAATTTAAAACCAGATTGATTCTGTAAATTATCATCACTAATGCTAATTGTTGGAGGCTGTAGAGAAGGAACTTCGCTTTCATCAATATTAACAATAGAATGTCTTTTTGCTTGTTCTTCAGCAGCAGCTTTTTTAGCTTCATTTAAAACTAATGATTGTCTTCTTGAATGACCATAAACACCCGATTGAGAACTGGTTCTTCTGTGACTTTGGTCATGACTTTGACTTTGGGTACGTCCATGACCGTAATTTTGATTTTGATAATTATCATATGAATAGTATGAATTATTGTTATTATAGTTAGAATTATTTCTTGAATGTGTTCTACTTCTATTGTTGTAATTATTATAGTTTCCACCATTATTGTTATATTGGTTTTGTTGCGCCAACAGTTGCTGTTGTTGTTGTTGCACAATTCCTAATTGTTTCTGCAAAGAAATTTGCTCAACCATTAAATTTGTTAACTCACTTTGTGATCTTCTGTGAGCAACATGGATTTGACTGGGATTGTTCTTGCCGCCAACAGTCCTCACATAGGAACTCCTAGAGTCAGCATTATAGCTGTTACCAGCGTTATTGTCAGGCATTGTTTTTTTGTTTTTAAATTTATTATTCAATTTTTCTTACTCCAATTGCATAAACATACAGAAACTAACAGTACTAATATGACCACGAATTCAAATCAATATATATATATATATATATATATATATATTCACCAATTTTTAATCCACGCAATCTTTGATAACGCACAAAATCAATTAGATAAACAACGAATTGAAGAACCAAATCAAAAATTAAAAAGATGAGACCTTACCTCAATTTTTGTATATAAATGATTATGTATACAAAATTAATGCTCTTAACGGTATATCACCAAATTAAAAATTTCCTTTTCTTGCCCTTCATTAAAGGTACAATTGAGGAATAAATTCTTATTTTTATTTTTGGAAATATATTATCTTTTTATAAGAAAAAAATACAATTTTAGTATTTTTTTTTTTGTGTTTTTGTGTTACACAAAATCACAAAAATGTTTAAAAAAGAAAAATATATTACAAAAATAGAAATATCACAGAAAACATGCGAAGAGAATTCCATTAGATCGAAAATGAGGCACAACTTCATAGACATCCACAGAGAAAGTACCCTGACAATTCTATAACCCTTTTACCAAATTGGTCAATGATATCTCTGTGATTAGTACAGCTGTTTGTTGCGAAAACAGATAGAATTGCATAGATCAGACAAAAATAAGTAGCCATACATATTCACAGAACTCGAAACTATCAAAAAAATATCAGTAAAACATAAGTACCGCCTAATTAGTATTTTAGAAAAAATATGATTTGACGCTACGGGAGGGACAGTGCATGCTAATTGTGGATACTTTATTTTCTGTATGGTGTTTGTACTTACTGTGCTTTTAATGTCGGAGAAGCGCAGTTATAACTGCAAAATTGGGAAAAATTAAATGACGTAAGACCGGGTAAACAAGTTTCCCCTATTTTTATTTCAGTGTCCTACTCTTTCTATCTATTATGGTTTGCCAGTGACAGTAGAGGATTGGTTTGTACCGGGACAATGAAATAATATAAAACGCAACTGCGGGTAATACCAATTTGACAATGGAACTATTTGAATGATAGAAGAGAGGGTAAGAATTAGAATAAGAATATATGGAATAGTTACGTTACAATGGTACAATGGTACAATGGAAATGACACAAATTATATATATTATTATTATTTTATCGTTATTTAATTTAGATACAAATTTGTGTATATGTGGATGGGTTATGTTCCATAATAACTTATTGTTTTGAAGAATCCTAGTAAAAAATTTAATGATGTGAACCATATTAGAAATAGAATGAATATTAGGATTAGTTCGAAATTAATTTTGTTTTCGTTAAAATCCATGAATATTTTTTTAATTCCATTAATTATTAGTATATGTATGTTTATATTTGATTTTTGCCAAATGTAAAAAATGTCTTTGTTTTTGTTGATACATGATTTCCATTTTATGCAGTGATCTTTGATCATGATTGCTTTAATTTTACCGGATCCACAGTTGTTTTGGTCGTAGTTTCTTTGACATTCTATTGTATCAATTTCCAAAAGTTTTCTTGTTTTGTTTAGTTTATCTAATATTTCATTTTTGATAATTAGTTTTAGACAGGTGAAAAATATCATAATTAGGAGTGTTATTATTATTCCATTGATGAAAAGTTGTGAGAAGCAGGTGAAATTGTATATTAGATGATATTTTGGATGGCAAATTTCGTGTTCAAAAAATGGTGACGGTAGTTCATATATATCTTGATCTAAATCGTATCTTTTTCTCCGACCCTTTGTTATGTGATTTGATTTCAATGACCTATTTTTAATATCCTGATTTTCAGTATTATTGTCTTCATTTTCAAACTCAATTTGGCTGTTTCTCATTGCTGAAATTATATGCTCTTGTTGACTGAATTCATTATCATCAGTATTAGTCCCTAAAGTTCCATGGTTTGATAATATAGGTGGCTTTACTAATCTTGATCGTAGTCCATATTCTTTATAAAGTTGAAATGAACTTGGATCTTTAAAACTTAGATCATCGATTTCATCATAAAAATCATTATTGGTTGAATTTATATTGTCATCAATATCAGCCGATGATGCTGGTTCTTTATTTCGTAATGTATTGTTCATCTTGTAGTATTTATCATATTTTGATTCTTGACCCCTCGGTAGTAGCTTAATATTGTACAGGATTGAAGATATTAGTATACCTAATCTTGAAGGTGACAAAACTACATTCGTTATTTCAAGAACAGCAATAATATCAATTCTTTTGATAAATTTTTCCAATCGTATTAAATTTTTTCTACTCCTCTTTATAAAAATGCTTAAAAAGCTTCTGTCTCTTCTTCGGTATTCACCAATATCTTTACTACCATTTAATAGTTTAAGTCTTTCTTCATCTGATCCAAATTTATATTTCTTTATTTTAATTCTACGTCTCTCTGGTAACACATGTGGATATAAATCAGATGGATAGTCAAGATCATCCTCAGTAACATAAAACCCACTACTTTCAGCATCATATCCCATATCATCTGACTCAATCTCCAATGATTTTCTTAATGGCGATGGATTGGCTGGGCTATATTTTAAATATTTATCAAGCATTTCATTATTCAATTGATTCTTTAATTTCCTATTAATATCACCCAGACCATTATTTGGCTGATATTCCTCAGGTAATATCAATTCAAAACCTTCATCTGTAGAAGTCATTTATATATAAATATAATACAAGCAATCAATTACAGAACATCAATTGAATGCAAAATCGGATATTTTTGTTGTGCTTCTAATATAACCTTGTTCTGGTTTCTCTATTCAGAAATCAACTGACCAGTCAAAAATTGATAAATCTCGCACTTCAAAAGTATTAAGTAGTACAATAGTCTTAAGCAAATATCTTCTCAAAGTATTTACCCAATTCAATGCTTACAAAACACAATTTTTAACTCTTGGTAATAAAGTATATAGCAATATGAAACGAACTATTCTTATTTTCCTATAACTTCAGTATTTAAATTAGGATACAGTGAGTAGAAAAACAAAAAAACAAAGTCGTAACTCGTTATCAATTAACAAAAGGTAATTCACCCAATTTAACGTCCTAATTATTTTCTACTGTTGTAATGAGCCTTTCAATAATAAGTACTATTAATTGAGATTTGATTGCTATTACAACGTCCCTGGCAATATTTTATTTTGTTCAATTTTTGAGAGCCGAGCGAAACATATAGTCACAAGAACAACTTGGAATCATAGAGTTTGATCAATTACAGTGCTCCAGCAATCATGGTACTATATACATCCTTAAAGTTGAATACAATACTGTCCATAAATGTTCTAGGAATTTGTTAAATTTTTATTATTTTTATATAGTTTTTAATTAATTTGAGAATAGATACCTGTATATATATGAACAAGAATGATGTCAAATAGATTTCAGCTGCTGCGTACATTATCAGTTGGTGAAGCTCTATTTTTATTAGAATAGGTATACTTTCTTCAGAGACAAGTTAGATTGAAGATAATTTTACAAAAAATTTATTATTTGCTGTAACTTCTTATAGTGCTATTGTTGTGTTGGCTTTAGCTTATAGAGTGTGTCCAAAAATCCAACAATTAGTCTTTCTGAAATACCCGTTGTTTTAACGCTACCTGCAACACCATATATAGCACTAGTACCGGTTGGTGCCGGAGCTGTATTAGGTGAGGATTTCAAATCATTGACCAATTTTGACAATGTTTTAGCTAAACTTTCAATACTGTAAGTATTCAATCTTGTAACAGCAATATGTAATGCAGCAGGTTTTTGCAAACTACTTAAGTGCCAACCTTTAGCTGAAAGCTTGTCTGCAAGGTCATGTACATTAATGATATCGGACTTGAAGGAGACTACTGAAACTTTTGGATCCCCAATAATTGTCAATTCTGGAATATTCTTGTCAATAAATTCTCTTAAAAACTTAGCTGCGTTAATAATTTCTTTACATGATTCAGTATATCCGTCGTTACCAATCGATATCATGGTTGCCCAACAACCAACAATTAATGCACCTGGTCTGGAACCAGCTAAGGTTGGAGAACCATATAATCCACCAACCCAATCGGAGGTCACAAAATACTGAGATTTTCTCAATTCCTCATTACGATACATAATAATAGATGATCCCTTGGGTGCAAAACCATATTTATGAGTATCACAAGATATAGAAGTAACACCTGGAACTCTAAAATCAAACAAAGGGATGTCAGTAAAACCTGCTTTTTCCATGTAAGCAATTACAAATGATCCCAAACAACAGTCTACATGTAAAGGAATGTTGTATTTTACACCCAACTTACCTAAACCTTCAATATCATCAATAATACCATGTGGAAAGTTTGGAGCAGATCCAACCAATAGAACTGTATTTTTATTTACAAATTTCTCGACTTGTTTCAAATCGACTTTATAAGTAACCGGGTCAACTTCAATATGATGCATTTTAATACCGAAATAATAAGCAGCTTTGTCAAATCCAGCATGTGCTGTTACTGGAACAATCATTTCTGGATTTTTAATCCCTTTTTTATGATAACCATACCATTTAGCACTTAAACAAGCCAATAACAAAGATTCTGTACCTCCAGAACTAGTTGTACCACAACCGGTATCATTTGGGGCATTAAATAATTTTAGGGTCATAGAAACGACTTCAGCTTCCATTTTACGAACACCGGGGAAAACATCAGGGTGTAATTGATTCGCAACAGCATATTTTTCAAATGCTCTACTTTGTAATTGGATCAAATCATCACCACCATGGTAAACAGCACCAGAAACCTTACCTTCTTCCCAATGAGAATAAGGTAAAACAGTATTTAACTTATCCAACTCTTCAAATATTGCTTCATCGCTTAAACCATGGGCTGGTAATTCATCAAAGTTAATTAGGGATTGGTCATTCTTAATCAATTCTTTTTCAATTGTAGAGGTGGCATTTATGACTTCCTTTTCAACATAGCTTCTCAAAAAAGGAGAATTCAATAGTGTAGCAAACATCTTTTTAGAAGCATAATTATATGATCTTTTAATCAAACCAATTGGACCATACCACTTATAGTATTGAAGAACATTTTTAACAATACCCAAAACAAAAATTATTAGCAAATATTGCTTTAGTAATTCGATAAACGAAGTTGTTCTAACATAATCAATAAGATTTCCAGAAACAACATTTAACATTAACCATAACTGTGCAAAGTCCAAGTTTGCAATTGCAATTATTATCTGCTTCAGTATTGGATAATTCTCCAGATGACAGTCTATGATTGAAGTCATTATTATAGAAATTCCAATTCAATTGATCAATTTATACCTATATCTAATTAATTAGTTTTCAGCAATTAATATCTAGCAACTTATCTACAAGTTATCAAATAGAAGGGCAAATAATTGGTAAGTATATATAAAAAGTTACTTTTGTTAAATGCAGATTCTTATAAAAGCCATACTTTATTGACTTTTTTGACATTGACTTTTAAGCACAAGACACAAATTACCGCATTTAATGTGATCGAGAAATGAAAAGAGCTATAAAGATACCTAAATAATGCAAATAAGTATGGAAAGTATACTTCAAGAAGATCCAAATAGTTCATATAATAAATTAAGGGCTAATATTATGCAGTTACTTATGCTTTGAGTATTATAAATTTTGAAAGTAGTCACTCAGTGTCAATTCGATAAATATATAGAAATTTGACCAATAGTTAGCATGCCAAATGTACTACAAATTTTAAATTATTTGTATGATGGTGTATGAGCCCTAGTGCTTCTGTGCCTACTATATAAACTCTGTGGTTGATTTGAATTATCAATTGAGGCAGTGGAATCAGAAGAAACCATAGAATTGGCGGTTTTATTACCTGTCCTGTTTGCTTCATATTGTTTCGCAACTTGTTCAATGTAAGATTTAAGAAGATTGTTTCTTTTTTTAAATATATTCATATCTATTTTCAGTCTTTCTTCAAGATCTATCATTGTTTGATATTCTAATGATGCAGTTGGTCCTTCAACTACCTTCTTGATCCGTTCTAAGTTTTCCTTTTCAAATTTCAAAGTTTGTGCTAATTCTGCTGCTTTTGATGATTTTTCTTGATATGTTAATCTTAATTCTTCATTATTTTTCGAGAATAATGTATTTTGTTCTTTTATAGATTCCAACTTGATAGTAAAATTATTTAAGTGCTCAGAATATTCTTTTGATTTTTCCTTCAATTCAGATTCGTCTTTAATTTCCATCAGTTGAATTATTTGCTGATTGTTTCGGTTTAGTGTCGAGAGTTTTGTTACCAACTTGTTATTTTCAGTTTGTATTCTCTCCAACCTCTTGTCTGAATTATTAACAACTTTCTCTAGTTCTTGAAAATTTTTAAATAATTCACCAATATTATGCTTTATTTCATCAAATCTATTCTGTGTTTCTGTTGCTTCTAATCTTTTGTTTAATATAATGTTCATTTTAGTAGAGTATTCATTTTTTAATGAATTCATTATTTTCATTGCCCTTTCCATGAAGATAGACTGATATGTTTTTACATCTGTAATACAAATGTTGTTGTCAAACTTCAAATCAGAATAATCCAGGGGAGATAATGCAGTAATACATGAATTAATTATTTCATTTTCATCATTAATATGGTCTTCAGTGTTAAAATTTATTTCAGGTAACAGAGAACTGACATCCTCTTCACGCAAAAGTTTTTCTATAAATTCAGTGAAGTTAATTTGAGGATTGGTTATCGCTTTCTCTTGCATATTATCCGACTTGTATGTAATTGTGGTGGTTGGCAATTTTGAATTTCTTGTGTTCAAGAAATGTTTAATTGAATTTAGAATGTTATTATACTCATCTCTTTTATGTAGTAATTTTTTTTCCAAAATATAATGATCTGGTGAATCTTGGACTAATAGTTTGATAATGGGTATTTTCTTACTCTTTCTAACATTCTTTGCATCTTTAATATTTTTAAAAGCTTCCAAATTTGGGTCTAATAAAGGATCAAAACTAATAATAATATCAATATCATAATCTGATAGTAATTTTGGATTATTCAGTAGATGGTTTGAGGTTGTTAAAAATAGCCAGTCCTCTTCATCCTCTGTTTTTAAAACATTTTTCTTTCTCTTCATGGAGTAATCATAATCATCTTTTGCATAACCGGTGTATTTATTAGCAGTTGAAATGCTTGGGGAAGAATCATGAGAAGTCGATGGCTCTGATGACGAATCTTTCTTCCTCCTTTTATTTTTCGATGTTGAAGATTGCTCGGCATCTATTGGGTATACATGATCTTCTTTATATAATGAATTCCCAGAGAACCTTTTAATTTTCAATTTCTTACCCAATGTAAAACTTTCTATTATGTCAAGTTCCCTCACACTATGAGAAACTAAAGCAATTTTTAAAACATTGGGAAAAATCTCTCGTTTTCTATAAATTAACCCTGATAAAATACTATTCATTTGTTTAAATTTATCACTTGAAGATATCAATCGTTCAGTTGGCTCCATTAATAAAAATTGTCTAGACATATAATGGTCAACAATTAGACATGGATGATTCAGAATACTCCTTATACCATTATCAAATAAGTATGTCATCTGTATATTAGAAATAGTGGAAAGACTTTTATTGTTTATTTCAACATTCTTCTCTTCCAGTTTGACTGAACTCGATTCCTCTATTCCAAGTTCATTTTTAAATGCTTTAGCATGCAATGAAATAAAACATTCAATAAGATCCTTCTGAAAAGATGTGATCCCAACAGGAATATAATAGACATTTGGTTTCTTGGAATTCATTTGATAATATTCTAAATTTTGTGCTATATCTTGAAATCTGGAGTTGCAATTGTTTAGAGTAGTTGTTAGATAACTTTGTTAAAAAAAAAGATTGCTATGTTCAATATCACTATTACACATATATTACAAATATCTTGTGAATTTATTCATTGTATAATAATTTAATTAACAATATTAATTTGGATGGAAATATGTCTATTGGTTTTTTTATATTATTGTATATTCTTTTAACGACGTATATTTATTATGATGAAAAATTCGGACACATAGTAAAATTTCTCAATATATACAATTATTTAATTGCAATGACAGCAAGTTGGGAATAAGTGTTTATATGATTAATAACATAAATACTTACTTATATACATGCTGATATATGTATTAGACTTATCCAACTTCAAAAATCAGTTGTTTCAGGTAATTTTACTATTTACTCTGAATTCTTTTTATGAAATCTGGAAATAATTTGTCTTCTGAGTATACTTGTTGGTCAATTGGTAATATTTTACTTTTAAAATATCTGTCTTTGCTAGCATTCATATGTGTTTCAATGTATAACGGTGAAAAACAATATATATCCTCATCATTTTTTAAGTTGATTTCTGCTAACTTTTTTATTTCTGTATTAATGTTCAAGGTATCTGGATATCGAATTGCTATGTAATCCCCTCCATCGATATACATTAATACTTGTTTAATAAAAATTTCATTTGTAATTCTTATTTGGATAAATTTCTTCTCATCAAGTTGACTTTCTAGTATCTTTGGAATTATTAATTTAATACATTTATCGATCTTAAATCGTAACACAGTAAAAATAATGATAATTCTTTCGTCTGGCGATGTGTTTCTATTCAGCAATAGGATAGACCTCCTTATGTTATATAAATATTCCAAATAATTTCCGTTAGTTTGGTGTTTCATGATATTGTATAACTTTTCGTATTGAGCATCAAGTTTCATTAATAATGCATCAGATGTAAATTTCATCGAACAACTAGCTAAAAAAACATCAAATGCCAATTGTTTATAAATTGTTCCAACCATGATGTTAATATCATACTTATTAGTATTAATAAATGTTACATCTGTAACTTTTAAATAATCGAATCCTGATTTTGTGTAGCGCAATTGCAGTTGAATAACTTTAGCTTGATCAGCACAGTTCTTCTGGATTGAAGAAAAGGATAGGCACACACTAAGACTCCTTGGCATGAGTAATTCATCTATAATAAATTTCTTCTCAGAATATTTTTTTAAAGGATAAGCTAAAACAGAAG
Source organism: Tetrapisispora iriomotensis (assembly GCA_003705975.2). Taxonomy (NCBI): domain Eukaryota; kingdom Fungi; phylum Ascomycota; class Saccharomycetes; order Saccharomycetales; family Saccharomycetaceae; genus Tetrapisispora; species Tetrapisispora iriomotensis. The sequence continues at coordinate 18,298 of PPKC02000005.1, read as the reverse complement.
TTAAGTTAGTTGTTCTTGCACAGATTACACTAAATTCGACTTTGTAAATTGTTTTAGTCCGTAAAAATTGAACATAATTATCCCAGAGTTTTTGGAATTCATCACTTTCAAACGAGTCACATTGATAAACCATTGGTGAATATTTTAATAATACAGACATTTCAAAAAGCCCTATTTGATTCAAATTAGAAATAAACACATGATAATTCATAAGAGGAAATACTTTTCTCATGTGGTTATAAAACTGTGAACTCTGCCTATTGACTAAATTTTTTTTATTATCCATTAAATCAGGAAATGTCCTTATTGTGTTTTTAAGGTTTCTAGATAGAACTTTACCGGGACCAGCAGTGCATGGGCCATTCAAAAAAGCCAATATTTTATTTGCAGTAGTATTATCGTTGAGGTTACTTGCCACAATAGAAGAAATAAATAATGCCAGACCAGTTGATCTCCGACATCTTTTGGAACCTTTTGTATTTAGAAGACCAGATGGTTTCAAAGGATGATCTCGCAGAAATTTGTGAAGTTCATCTGGCTGGAAACAATACGAGTCCACCATCTGCTGTACGGAAGGTAAATGCTTGGTAAAATACTTAATGTTTAAATTCATCAAATTCTTCTCTACTTTGGAATTTTTTATCGTAAAACTATAATCGCCATTGTGTACGGAGGTGGAATGTAAAACGACATCTCCAGAACTATGCAGTGTGAATAACATAAACCTTGATCCAGTAAAAAACTGTACACTGCGTGAGATACACTCTAATAATGCCTCTAACTCATTTGTCTCACAACATGTATCGATAACCAAAGCATAATTTATACTTCTCTTCGATTTGCTAGTAGAAACATAGGTAAACGACTGTGAATTTCCAGGTAGTTTAGCAGGGGAACAGATGGGACATTCCAAACCTGCTTTATAAACAGCATTGCATATTAAACAAAGGTACTCCTCAGTTTGTGGCAATTCAATCAATTCGGAAGCATCTAGATCATGTTCAACAGGAAGGTCTGGTTCGTACACACATTGGATGTGTTCATCGTCATAATAATTGTACCTGAAAGCTTCATTCTCTGAATGGAAACTCATAGTCAACTTGATATATCCAACTAGAAGTGCAGGATAGACCAGATAGAAGCTCTGTACTCAATTGCAACATATAGATCTGATCCATAGCGACAGATCTGGTCTTACTACATTCATCTTTTTACCCGGGTAGTATGTTGATTCTTATATTTGAGGTATCTTGAAATTGAATTTCGAGGCCTTTATTTAAATATTTGAAAAAACTATTCCTAAAAATTCATACTGTGAATATGTATTGTAGAATTTAAAAGTTGTTTAAAGTTGGTTTTAATTGTGTGGGTTTCCAACTTGTAAGAAATTCAAAGAGGATAAGATATTAGAGATGAAAGGTGCGATTAGAAAAGCAGTTGGAGCTGCGAAGTTTCGTCCTGTTAATTGGCTGAAAGAAGCTGGATATTCACCTCAAGTTTTTGTGTTTAGAAATTTAGAGAGTGGACAAGTTCTGTATTCACAACTACCAAACTTTACTGAGAAGCAGATTAAAGTTCAGTTTCAAAGACCAAATTGGGAGAATAAGAAACCTTCAACAAGACGTGATTTGTGGAAATGTATGTGTGTGATTGATATGCCAAATCATGAAGGTAGTGTTCAGTTGTACCAAAATCTGGTTAGGTTAAGATATTTACGTGATGTTACGTTGAAGAGTGAAGCCCAAGCTATGAGAAAGAAGAATTATGACGGGAATACTTGGTTTAGTGGGCAATACAGACCTACATACTCACAAGAAGCGGTTGCTGATATTATTGAGTCCTTGCGTAAGATTTCTTCTAATGATGTCGAACATAAGATGATCAATCCAGAAACAAGTGATATAACTATCCATTGGGAAGATAAGTGGAGAATGGGAGATCAATCCAAATATTGGGATCCACTTTCTTTAAATATTAAACATACTGAGATATCTCGTTCTGGTAACTCAAGCAGAGAAGAAAGTGTCATATTGAAAGAATTGGGTAAAAAAGCCAATCTAGCCACAGATTATGTAAATAAGTCAACCGATTAAGTAATTCACTTATTACATTTGATAGAGATATCCAACTTTGACTTTGTAAATAAAGAAGAAGGCTAATCCAACTTTAATTCATTAACTAAAAACAAAATAAATTGTCATTGTAAATAAAATTAATTCAATAATACTTGGAATAAATTATGTACATTTATTATCTTATTTATTATGATTTAGAACATATATAATTTTAAAAGTATAATTAAAAAGGAAGAATATAAAATCAATCTTTAGTTTTTTGTTCGAACACAATAATATTTTGAATTTATTTATATTTATAGTTTATGAACAAAAGTTCGGCAAAGGAATATTTAATTGAAGATGTGGATAAAACTTTCTAAATGTTATAATTGTCATGTATGATGTAGTTTAGCATCCACAAATGATGTGGGGATAATGAAATCGAATCATCGAACCTGTAAATTAAATATCTTCCTTCAAAACTTTATTTAATTTTTGGATCTTTGAAGCAATACTTAAATCAATTGTCTTTTCATCAACTTCAAGTATCAAACCACCTTTAATTTCAGGCTTGATTAAATTTGTCAATTTTAAAGTCTTACCTTTACCAATCAAATTTGATTGAGTTAGGGACTTCTCAATTCTTTTGAAATTTTTGGAATCTAATGGTTGAGCAGTGGTAACGAAACCTTGAACTAATCCATTGTGAGCATCAACTAAAGTTTGAAATTGTTTAGAAATGTTTGGTAACAATCCTAATCTGTTATTTTCAGCTAGTAACTGTAAAAGATTCTTAACAGAAGCATCGTTAATATTAGTTTGTTTGATCAATTCCTTAACGACAACAGATCTCTCCTCAGATGATAAAACTGGATTTTGTAACAAATTCTTATTCAAATTTTTGTCCTTAGCAATCAAATCTGATAACGTAGTCAAATTAGATGAAGCAGTTTCAACTGAAGTGGACTTACTAGATGCAGTAAATAGAGCAGTAGCATAAGTACCGTCTAAACCAAATAATTGAACTGGTGGCTTCACAACTTTAGCATTTGTGGCCAAAGAACGAATGAATAATCTTCCAGACATGATTTATTGTTCTTATTTTCTTTTTTTCTTATAGTTATTGTAACTTAAAAATGTCAATTTAATATCTCGAACTAAACTAAAACACAATATATGCCTTTTTAACTCCAAATATCAATTGATATATATCCTTTTAACTAATAAATCTGTTCAAAACTGTTACAATTTGATTAAAATGTGGTATCTCACCCTGAAACTTTTTGTTATTTTTCAAACTCTTTTATTGAAAAATATAGTGATTTATATGGTGAAAAGCACTATAAAAGTGTTAAAAAATGGTTAAGACTTCAATTAAAAGCAGTTCAGAGACCTTAAAAACAGTATCTGATAGGTGCTTATTGTTCATTACTTTGAATTGCTTATATATGTTTTTATTTGAAAAGAATTGAGTGTCAAACCATCAAATTATATTCAATTAGGTTGAAATGTGTCTGTTATTGGCCGATGGTCACATGTATTTCACGTGATTTCCGTGCGCGATGAGGTGAAAAATTTTTAAATAATGAGATGAGATGAGATGAGATGCAATATTTATTAGAAGTACTTTAAGATATAGTGTTGTTAGTTGAGTTGTCTGCTTTGGCAATCACTTATTTATATTGCGATTAGTTGAGATAATTGAGGATACTATAGCTCTGCTAAATCTGTTTTTAAAAAGAAGCGATGGTTAAAAGTTTATCAGAACAGATTTTGGATATTGCCAATAAGCCTGTCAATCAAGATATTGATATTGAAAATGAAGATGCAATTGGAATTAGTAGTAACGATGAAAATTATTCTGAGGTTTCTGGGGACGAATTGAATGAGAAGGAGACAAACCATTATGTTGCTGTTGGGAAATCTAAGATCAGAAGCGAGAAAAGGGAGATTTTACAGAATGAAAAGTATACTGGTACGAAAAGTTCAAGATCCACTCTTTACGATGATAGGAATGATGACATACCACAAGAAGAAGATGATGATGATGAAGAAGAGGCCAGTGACGCTATGTCTTTTGTATCTGACTCTGAGGATAAAGAGGAGTTAGATAATGTTTCTGAAGATGTTTCTGAAGAGGAAGAAGAAGATCAACAGATGAAGAGAGAGAAAATATCTAAGTTAGTCAACCAAGAGACTAAACAAGCAATGAATAATTTGTCACAGTCCACTAAGAGAGATGCAACTAAAGGTTTATCCATTTTGGAACAAAATAGAGTTTTTGAGAATACAGTAGATGTCAGAATTAGATTACAGAAAGCCTTAAACTCTTCTAATTTGTTACCATTATCTAAGGAGTCTTGGGAGTTATCTTTAAATGAAGATTCTAACCTAATCAAATTACTAGAAAAGACTAATAAAAAGTTAACTAAGGTTTTCGATCAATTAACTGATTTTAGAGTTCAATTTCAATTAAAAGATAATATAGCATCAATCGAATCCTCAAGTAATTTTCACAAAAAAAGATCATTTGAGGAATTAGTAGACACTACTAAAACCTTGGATAAAGAACTAAAAGAGTATAGAAATGCAGTCTTAAATAAATGGTCAACAAAAATTTCATCGGCATCAGGTAATACTTCATTGAATTCTACAAAATTCAAATCCATTAATCAATCTGCAGATGTTCAAGTAGAGAATCAATTAGCCGATTTAACCAGATTAGTTAAGAGAACCTGTTTAAACAGAAAAAATATCCAACCTTTACATTTTTCTGAAGACTTTAAAAATGGTAGACTGACCCACATCCAAACCTCAGAAGCAAATGATGGAACCGTTGACAATGAAGAAACCAATGTTGATATACCCTTGAATTACGATCCAAGAAGAAAAAACAATACAAAGATTGATGCCTCCGAAAATCCATACATCTTTGATGATGAAGATTTTTATCGTGTATTGTTAAATGATCTGGTTGACAAAAAGATTTCAAACGCTCAGAATTCACAAGGTTCAGGAGCAAATATTGCCATCACATCTCGTTCCAATAATAAACTGAAAAAGAATATTGATACAAAAGCCTCAAAAGGTAGAAAACTTAACTACTCTGTTCAAGATTCAATTGCCAATTATGAAGCACCAACTTCTAACGGATATAGATGGTCAGATGAGCAGATCGATGAGTTTTTTGCTGGTTTATTTGGCCAAAAAATCAATTTCCAAGAAGAAGAAGGGAAAAATCAAGGTGAAAATGATAATGAACAAGGATCAGAAAATGAGGTTGAAGATACTCCAGAATTAGAAGCCATTAAAAATGACGAAATTCAAATTTTTGGGTAATTATCAACCAAATTGTGATATACTTACCAACAATTCTCCCGTACTTTATATCCATTTTAGCATAGTTTAAATAAAGAATTTATTAGATTAAATTTACCATAATAAACAATCAATATTAACAAACCACCATATGTTGATCCTGCCTTCATATATGTAGACTATTAATATGCATTAAGCAAATACAATAATCATAATTACTTAGCTGATTAAGAATTATAACCTCATCGCTGTATAGAAATTTTTCAAATATATTTAGACATATTGAAAGTACTTTCAGTTAATAAAATGTAGTTAAAAATAATGATGATTAATAATGATTCAATTACTTTTACATACTGCAACAGTGTATCAATTATCAAAATAACTAGGTATGGATTTTTTATTAAAGGAAATTGGTGCCAATGGTGAGGCAGAAACGGTGGTTCTGGTGCCAGAACCGGCTTTTGTAATTAAATCTAAAATTACTGGTGTACACCAACAAAGTAATAGATCTTACCAGATTAAAGATGGTTTAAAAATATTTATCAATCTTTGTTATGATAAGCAAGTTCCAAAACCGGATGTGGATTTTAATCCCAATATTGTGTATCCTTTAATCATGAATAATAAATGGGAAATTCCCATTGTGACATCGACGTTGAGAACTGATATAGATAAAAAAGGGAATGAATGTTATGTCTGCGATTGCTGTATAAATACAGAATGTGTGAAATGGATAGCCAAAGATTTACAACTTAGAGAAATCTTGATAGAATGGTGCCTTGAATCCTGTGAGATCAGAGAAGCATTAGAAATTTCAAGAGATCATATTGCATTTCCAAATATGAAGAATAAAGGTGATTCAATACCTACCATTGAAGTTCTTCAAGAAGAACTAACTACTGATTTTAATAAAGAAATTTTAAAGTCGTTGAAAAATGAAGAATCTACTGATCCAGTAAACATTATCAAGATGAAACGAGATTTAATTAATGAAGATGATGATGGAATAATACTGAACTCAGATGGATCTCTGCCACCTTTATTTCCACAAACGTTTAGGAATCATGCAGATAAGCCACTAATTCAAGAGATAAATGATATAAATATCAAAAAGTTGGAAAATAATCAAGATAAAGGAATAATATTAAACAAGAAAGATGTTTTCTTTGATGTATCCATTCGTAAGACGAAGATTAATACAAATTATAAGTTAAAGATTGAAATTAAAACAAACATAGAATCAAGCCTTGATTTGAGTTTACAATATATACAAAAACGTAATGATCTAATTCTTTCTAATATTAATTTGATTGAATATAAACCCCAGAAAGTAAATATCCCATTACCAAATATTTTTGATAAAGATCATATTACAAATTCGAGAGTAGTTTTTGTGAACTCTGAAAAAAAACTATTTATCTTTCTATAAAGATTACTTGCATTACTGAAAAATCATATAATATCAATATACAAGTTACAATAAATATTATTTCATTTATTATTTTTATTCTATAATATATTTAATAAATTACATTCAAAAAATTATACAAAAAAACTTGAATAAATATCAACAATGTTTGTTTCAGATATTCCTAATGTCCTTATGTCATTATCGACTGGTTTATCCACAGTATCCATCCCTTCCGTAATAATTGAAGAAGCAACCTCAGAAATCAATTCTGATAACTTCTTCAAATTTGCTTCCTCCATATTATCGAATACACCTATACCATCGAATACAGAATGTTGATTAACAATTGTTCTTGCTTCATAATCCTGCTTACTCAAATGCCAGTATTTCAAAATAACTTGTAGTCTGGTTAAGACTTTATTCAATTCAGAGCTCGAATATTGAATCTCTTTCAAACTTAATTCTAATCTTGTGTTCAAATTGCTTAAGATAGACCCCAATCCATCAAAACATTTATTAATCAATTCCTTAAATGATTCTACAACAGTTGCTGAAGTAGATTGTGAAGAAAATGAATAAAATATTTGTTGGAATAGTGATAGAATATAATGTGTAATATTGGTTAAAATAACATAGCAGAAATTGGCACAAAATAATTTGGTATATGGTGAATTATAACTTAAAATTTCAAACACATTAGTAATTGCTTCCTGAATATTTTGTAAGAATGTAGTTAATAATACTTCAAACCTAGCTGTATCTTTTAATAAATTATACTGCAATAATAGCAAATATTGCACATTTAACATATATTTTGAATGAATTAACTTCATCAAAAACTTATTGTTAGAATTTAAGACATTGTTATTTAATGATTCACCATCGGTTGTTACGTTAGATTCATCAGAACACTGAATCTCTTGAAATAGCGTATTCATGTTTCTTCTCATGATCTCAACTTTTCTAACAGATACAAAGTTTCCTGGTAAATGCATGTATTTCAATAATTTGGATTGTGCCTCTAATAGTTTGAAGTCTTTTAATAACTGATGATCAGAGATTACCGAAGTATGTAAATCATTGCCCATGATCATTGCAGGAATTTCACCTCTGAAGATATTTCTATAGCAATAATTTTTGAAAATATAATTCCAATAATTACTTAAACTCTTATCATTTTTTTCGTAATTTAATGAAATTTTTCTTGCAATAAATATATCATCATAATTTAAAATATCGAACGTGGCATTGTTTATTGATATCATTTCAAAAATTTTCAACATATTGAAAAACTGTAAAGATGCAAGAGTATCCATAAATCCTTCTCTTTTTGGCAATATGTCTTTTATCAAATGAATATTCTTCATGAACATACCGGTGGATTTAGACAACGCCACAAACAATTCCTTTAGGGGTGCGGTAACAGAATTTTGGTCAATTAACGAAATACTTTCGTGAAGCATCAAAGAGATAATAGATAGTGTGCCTAGATTCACCATAGTTTCAATATCCATACTATTTTTTGAAAACTTTGGATCACGGCCAAACTTATTTACAATATTTTCAATTTTGTCCAAATCATTTACAAATAAAATCGACGCCATTTCTTCTGACGAAAATAACAAATTAAAATTGTCAATAATATCTTTCATCAAAATTTTAGATGGAAACATAATATAATCAATATCACCTTGTAAATATTTATTTTTGAATTCATTTGAATCTAACAATGAAGTTGATGAGTTAAAGTTAGTAGTTATTGTAGTTTCAACTTTTTTATAAAAGTGTTCCAAATATTTATCTCTTTTGATCATGTAATTTGTCGTAAACAAACAATTTGGTGTATCATTAATTGTGTATAGGTCGTTATTCTCATTATTATTGTTGTTGTTGGTTTGTAAAGCATTGGTATTGTTTAATACCGAATTGCTTTCAGTAGTGCATTCCAATACGGAAAACATATTATTTGTATCTAAAATCTCATTCCCAAAATCATTTAATTCATCCATTCCATTAGTGTTTGTTGATGATACAGAAAGTTTGATCTTTTTCTTTCCTGAGGGTTCATCATTTAAGTGATCTGTGATATGTTTGTTATTTGTTGAACTTTCATTATCATTATCAAGTTCATCATCATTAGTAGAGCCTGATTCTATTCCTGTGTTTGATTTTGAGTGTGATTTTGAGGCTTGTTTATCTAACATGTTTAAATCAACTTTAATTTTTTTCCCAGTGATATCTTGTAATTCTAATAATCTCAGTTTGATAAAATTATACTCTTTTAAGATCAGTTCTTTTGTCAAATAATTGGAATTTGAAACATCCATAATTGCTGGACCTTGTATCCAATTCAACCCTAGATCATCATCATTGGCAGATATCACTTTTTTGTTTGTCAACAAATGTTTTATTGAACTCGAGAGTTGTGTTGTAGTTCTTGGAATGAACTTAGCTGTGTCTAATGTGATTGGATTTTCATTTTTAGAGGAATTTTGAGAATTCAACAATTGTTGTCTTGTATTAAACTCTCTGATTTGTTCCATGGATGCCAATTCGGGATTATCTTTTAATAATTGTGATGTCTCTTTTGTGCGATAAACTGGAACTCCTTGGTTGAAACTACTGGCATTTTTAGCATTGTTCTTAGGCGGTGGTGGAGTGTAATTTTCAGGTAAAAATCCACCAACGATCTCAGGATAATTACAATCATGTTTACCGGATCTATAACAATTTCCACATATAGGCTTAACCCTATCACACCCAATTTTCCGTTTACGACATTGTCTACAAGCTGGTGGTTTCCTAAATCTTCTTCCTTGACTATCAAACATTATAAAATATTGACCTCTATCGCGCTTCTAAAATATATTTCCTTTGCACGCCTTTAGAATAATCTTCTTATATATAACAGTAATTGCACTAAAATTAATAAAGATTTTTCAATTGATATTATCACAAGTTGACAATGGAATATGGTGCAGTAATTATGTTTATTTATGAATATAATTATTATAAAACAATTAATTAAAGTTGTTGTTGTTTAATAACTGAAAAAAGTTTTTATTTTGTTTTAAATTTCACTCTCTTTTAATTAATTTTGCAAGAAAGCACGTCGTTGTTAGTGACTGATATTACAATTACTACCGTACTTAAAACTCATCTCGTTCATTTAGTTCATATAGTAGGTGCTAGATGTGGTTTCAAACCATCATAAGTTGGAATTATGACTGAGTCTTAGTTCTAGTCTCTGTAATTGAGCAATTGCAAGCGGTGCCCTTTCTCAATTGATCAAATTATCTTTCGGTAATGGGACTGATCCATTGCTTCATCTCTGGATTCTGTTCGATATAATTTTGCAATTGTTCTTTTAAATGAATGGCTTCTTTGGCCATTACTTCTTTTGTTCGTTCGATTCGTTGGTTATCAGGTTTAGCCAATTTTCTGTTGTTTCTTCCATTGGAAAGTACGTAGTTGTCCCTTCTTTGTTCCCAATTGTTTCCAGCTGTCCAGGCATCCAGCTTTTCGTATACTTGGTCACCAAAATTATTCATCTTGTATCTTGGAATGATATGCGTATGTAAATGGGGTACCGACTGTCCTGCTTCAGGCCCATCCTGTATGGCGACATTTAGGGAATCGGCTTTATATTCCTTGTAAATGAATTGTTGTATTAGTTGTACTGTGTTAAAATAATCTTGGGACTCTTCAAACGTTAATTGTGAAAGGCTATTTACATTGCTCCTGAGGGGTACGATCAGAATATGGCCTGGAACTATTGGCTTCAAATTGACTAACGCATAAGAGAATTTGCTGATATAAAATACCTGGTCAGTGACCAAAAATTTGCTGAAATAAATGGGTTTAGAAATAATGCTCATGTTTGTTCTGTTCACTTCCTGAAATAATTTCTGCTGTTGATTATTGACCACTTACTGGACCTTATAACAACAATATATACTGTTATTTCGATACCAATGTGTTCTTGATCTGTTATATAAAGTAAATTTATTTCTTTAACTCTGACGAAAAAGTGTTTTTAAATCAATTGTAACAGCCTTATCATGGGCTAAAATCAGGATGTATTGTATATACGTAGGTATAAGTATATGCATATATAGTGATGATAAAAGGACTTATGTAATGATTTATGAGTGATATGCTTAAACTTTTTGTAGGAGACCAAATTGAAGTGTCTCTATTCTTAGTCATTGGATGTCAGTATAGTCATTTCAGCTGTATCATTTTCTTGGACATCTTCCTTGTTACCAGCTTTTGAAATTCCTGAAACAAACATAGCCGTAAGTTCATTTAAATCTGATAGCAGTTTCTCCTTATCTTCCACAGCTTTGATTTTTTGATCTTCTACTTGCAACAATTGCTTTTGTAAGATGTCGATTTTTCTTAGTTGTTCATCTTCTGATACATCGACACCTGGTAAGGAATCTATCAGTTTACTTATTTGTCTTGTTTTCAATATAATGTCTGTGGAAAGTTCATCGATTGTGTTTGCAAACTCTTCCGATGAAGCTACTGATGCATGCTTATCTGTCATCTTGGGTTCATCCTCCGCAATAGTTTCAAAATCATGGTTCTTATCGATGTAGTTTAGAGTTGCACAAAACTGTTCCATCATTTGATCAAGACATATCTGTAGTTGAGTCAATCTGTCAGTCATAACGGTTGTAGTTCCTGATTTTATTGGTAAATTTCTTCGGTAATGATGTTATGTAGGTGAATAGCACACTATATAACACAAACTTTAATACTTGTCTCTTAAAGCTTTTGTTGACACCTTAATCAACAGTTGAGTAATCTACCTCTTGAGTTTAATTGCATATCTTTAATGGCAAAAATACCATTTAATAGATAAAGTTTCAAGTATTTATATACAGAATGCATATTTCAAATAGTTTCAACTTCGGAAGTATTAAAATGTTTCAATATAAAAAAGGTATACCGATATTTAAGATGGCAGAATCAACTAAATCAAAGTATATAAAATAATAATCCAGTCAGCCAGTTGCTAGATTAACACCAAGATGGAGAAGGAAGATGAGAAAATATTAGATTTATTAGATAATTTAAGTACATATAATTTACTTTTAGAACAATTGCAGAATTCGATGAGCCAGGGTTTTTGCAACTTGAGTAGAGCTAACTACCATAATAAGGATTCGTTGAGAGGTAGATATGGTAGAGATTATTGGGATGAATCACATATAGGGAATAAAAAAGTGCGAATTGGTAAGAAAGATGATTTAGATACGTTTGATGTTGTTGATTATATTCAATTACCATCAGATCCTGATACAGCAGAAGATAATGACAATGAATTGAGAGATAGAAAAGCTAAGAAGGTGAAATTAACTGACAAGACACATAAAAAGGATCCAATAGCCATGTTTGGACATAGTCTATCAATACCATATTCATTACGAGAATCGCAAAAGAATTTTGAAAGTATTGTGCCATTGCTACAAGAACTTATAAACACAAAACAAAGATTAGAACAAATTATAAATGATGGAATTTAAAATTATAGTTAATTAGTTACTGATTATATATGTTTGAATGAAAGTTTCTTATTTAAATTCTAGGAGTGTTGCATCTTCCAGTTCGATCAACGAAGAGGAAATTAGTAAGGTCTAGCTGCTATATTTTTGACATGACTGAAGTTTAGCATTTTTAACAAATGCCTTCCTTTTCAATGGTATTCTTTAAGAAAATAATGTTATAAATGCAAAATGGGATTGGCTATGTTTACCTTTTCCGAATAACATATAACAACTTATAAGTACATTGGTCTGTAGCTATTTGAGAATTCAGGTGTTGATTCATAGGATGGTGATTGAAATTTATTATGTGGGTCCGTGAGCTCATATGGGGACATATAGATAAATTTGTTTGTTATTGTTGGGGTTTTAAGAGACTCGTTGGTATCTTTTGTTGAGATTGAGGAACCTTCGAAATCTGTAAGGTGATCTTCCATAATAGTTGGATATTCTGTATTAGAAGCAAAAGCAAACTTGGAACGGTTAGGTGAACTAAAAGGTACGACTTTTGGAGGTACTGGTAGTGATTTTTTCACATCGGCCTGTGCACTATATGGCTCTAAAAGCTGATAGTCAGAAGCTCTTGATAAAGAAGCAGATCTACTTATGGCATTTGGTGACATCTGTTGTCTAAATGAAGGCAAACCTTGTGGGCTCTTATTACGATTAATTACACTGCCGGGATCCAAAGTTGAAGAACGTTTTAATCTGACAGACTCTATATTTTTGATTGACTGAGGTCTTTCATTATAAAAGCTATCATCTCGTGCCAATCTAACTTGATAGTCAGGAATCGATTCAGTTACAAAAGCACAACTGAACCTGCTCGTTGGGGTCTCGATATTTCTCACAGGTGTTTTATTCGATTTCCCCAATAAATTATTACTATTCACTGGATTACTCTTAGTTTCCTTGCTATTAGTTTCGATGGCATAAATGGAATCGACATTGGCATGAGAAATATGTTTAAATCCATATGGAGAAGAAATCCTTCTTTGAGCTTTAGCCTCTTTCGAAAGAATATTTTCGTCTTGAGAATTTTTCTCAGAGTTCCTATTACTAAAACTAGCTGTCCTAAAGATATTTATTTTCTTAAAAGAAAGACTTCTCTTCAATTTTGACGCTTTTTTCATCTGTTCAGGCATCTTTTCACTTCCAGCCACCGTGTTTCTCAATACAATACTATTTCTATTGGACAAAAGAGGCTCATCACTGTTGACCACTTTAATATTATACTTAGTGGCTCTATCATTATCAAAAACTGTCTTGTCTTGTTTCTGCAACTTGTCACTATTCATTTTTTCAATCTCATTTAATGAATTGACAGAATTGTTCAACGTACCATTTTTTATAGCAGTGCTACTAAGACACTGTTGGTTCTGTAAACCATACAATTTTTCTATATCCTCATCTTCATCTAACCAAATAGAATGAATTTCAGGTAATTTATTGAATTTATTCAGCATATATATTATTCTTTTTTTGTATGCTGGATATGGCTCAAAGAAATGTCACTCTCAATACACACCCTCTATTTTTCTTCTAAAATAACAAGAAAAGCAATAAGAGATAAATACACCTTTACACACACACAACTATTATATACCATTACGACTATCAAGAATTGAAACCATTGAATTAAAAATCTTTTTACTTATTATCGAGAATATAGGTGTTGATGACAGCTTGTTTCAACTTAAAATAGTGTCTGCCTACTATGTTTCAGGTATTTTTACCTATTTCATCAAATTTTTAGCCTTTTTGCCATGAGTTGCGAACGAATTGAACAGCTCGACAGTTTGCAAAAGGTTTAAACTGGATCTGGCGCGTGCAGCCCCGCGAGATCTCTTTGGCGTACTTTTTTTAATGAATTTGCCTATTCGGGAATTTTTCAATCTCGAAACTAATTGACTTTAGTAGGTGAAATTGGATGAACTTACACTGGGACAAGCAATGTTAAGCTGTAGAAAGAGTTCACGATGACAGAGACTTTTTTTTTCTTTGTGTTGAGCATTCTTTTGTGTTATGTGTTTTGGTGAGAAGTCTTCTTAATTAGGAAAAGATGGTGGTAAATGGTGGTTGAGGCTATGGTGATTAAACGTTTAGATATCAATTGGATGAGAATACATAATTGAGATATATGATTAAATAATATTTGTTACAAATTTTATGGGGAAGTGTGCATGGTTGATAATTCATTTTGGTTTTCATTGATGTCATTGGTTTCGTTGGTTTCGTTGTGGCCATTGATTCCATTGATCTCATGGATTCCATTGTTATCATCTTCATCTTCTCCATTAGCTACTTCGATATTGGTGACATAGGGAGAAGTGGAAGAGACGATGTTGTCGTCAGGAGTGAAAGACTTCACTTCTGGTGTTTCTTGTACTTGTTGTATGTGATGAACTTGTGGAACTTCATGGATTTCTGGTTCCACAGATACTTCAGGTAGTTCTGGTATTTCTGGTTCTTCTGTGGTTTCCAATGTTGATGCAGATAATATTCTTCCTGAGGCAGTGATCTCATTTTTGATTAATGCACTCTCTTTATCGGATTTTTCTAGAGTTAAGGCGTCATCATTTTCGTGTTGTAAGAAATCTAGGGTTAATATGCCGTCGATAGCACTGTTAATGTTACTATGATCAACTCCATCTACACCAAGCGTTGGCAATTTCTGATCTCTTGGAAACATCCATTCTCTCCACTGAGACTCGACATTATCACATAAATCATAAAGAATCATCTTCAACAATGTGATGTGGTTGTAAAACCATGATACTGATCTGTTTATGAATATTCTATAGCTTTCCATTTCTTTGACACTATGCATTATAGTATAGTCTTTAAAGTTTCTCTTTTCTCTACTCTGGTCTCTCCAAAACTCAAATAATGCAAATAATGCCTTACGTCTTTGCCATGTTCTTTTAGATTCTTTTAATTTAAGACCTAAACTAACTAACTTATTTTCCCAATGAAATTCCATCAAAAAATATTCTAAACTGTTAATATACTTCTCAGTTAATATGGTACTACCAAGAATTTCAAAAGCATCTTTTGTCTCTGCAGCAATGGCAGGTTTAAAAATGTGAGAGTTCATTCTGTCATTTTTACCTAACTCCAAGTTATCAACACCTCTTTTATTAGTGGTCACCAGGTCATCTTCCTTTTCTTGATATTTGTATTGTAAGTAGTCGCCAATAGTCACAGGATTATCCAGTGAATTCCTTAAGTAAAACAATCCACCTTTGCAGAATAATTCTATAGGATGGTCTGTTAAAATGGTGAAGGTTTTTTCATGGACAGCTGCATCAGAATTCTTATCATTCAATTCTCCAGACTTTCCTAAAAGGATAGATTTTTCATCATCACCTATTATAGATGGGGTTCCAGAATCTTCTTTGTCATTTGTAGCTCTTCTTTTCCTTAGTTGTCTGGAGCCAGTAATAAGATTATCATTTAATACACCCCCTTCTTGGTCGAATTCTTTAGGAAGACCCCTCTTGGATTGTGAACTACCGTCTATGATCTCTTCATGACCAACTGAGTGGGTGTCATCTGTGATTGTGGCATCATTCAAAATAGATGAGATACCTACCTTAATAGGAGGGTTGGCCGAAGTAAATTTTGGACTGCTGGTTGCTTCAATAACCTGGCTAATAGTTGACAATTTAGTAGAATCATTTTGATCACTGGTGTCTTCGTCTAAATGGTATTCACCTTCTTCCATGGACAGTTCATCATTCTTAGACAGCTCGTTTAATTTAGGTGATTCA
Source organism: Tetrapisispora iriomotensis (assembly GCA_003705975.2). Taxonomy (NCBI): domain Eukaryota; kingdom Fungi; phylum Ascomycota; class Saccharomycetes; order Saccharomycetales; family Saccharomycetaceae; genus Tetrapisispora; species Tetrapisispora iriomotensis. The sequence continues at coordinate 2,184 of PPKC02000005.1, read as the reverse complement.
GATCCATGTAATGGATTAAGTTTTTTTCTTCTCTCTTCCTCTTTCATAGCTTTTAATAATTTCTTGTTAGATTCCATGAATGATTTTGCTCTGTCTCTATCATTATACTTCAAATTGACCAACATTTTTTCACGCTCATCTCTTCTCTTGTCAAGTTCTTTCTCTTGTTTAGTTGTTAAATTATTCATAGTTAAAAAATCTTCTTCTTCTTTAATATTTTTCGTATCCTTGACTAACTTTAATTTTGAATTCGATCTTGTGCTTGGTTTTGATGAACTATCTAATAATAAACTAGTTGTATAATTTTTGTCAGTGTTATTGGAATCTTCAATTTCTTCGGATTCATCTTCTGTATTCATTTCCGAATCATTTTCTTCCAGCTCTTTTGTTACCTTGTCTTGAGAATTTTTGTCATCAGATGTATAATCAACCTTAACTAATACTGAATCTACTGTTCTCTTCTTAGGAGGTCTTCCTCTCCTTTTTGAATTTAGATTGTCTTGTAAAACAGCTGCTGATTTTTTGGATTTTGGAGGTCTGCCAACATTACCTGTTCTACCATTATTATTTGATTCATATTCATGTTGTTTTAATGGATCAACAAAATATTTTTTGGATTTGGAAATTGAAACATTACTTGAAGGTAGTATTTTTTTCAACGAACTTGGTATCGTAGATAAAAGGTCATTGATTACAGGTGTGTCATCTTTTCTTGGTCTACCTGGACCTCTTCTTAGTTCATTATGAAAGGAAGACACAAGTTGTGCATTTGATGAAGAAGAAGGGGAAGGGGAATGTCCATTTATGAGAGAAGAAAACAAAATACTGTTCGAATGATTATTGTAACTGTCGTTTGCAGAACTATTCTTTACTTGTGCATTCAATTTATCCAAAAAATCCCTAAACTTATTAACAATAACATCCGTATTCATCTGGTTATTCAACAAATCATCCAATTTGTTCTCTAAAACTGTCTGGTTATGTGACACAATCTTGACAGTATTAAAAAGTTCCTCCATCGATTTGGTGACAGAAGTTTCTTTACTAAAGACAACTTCTCTCAAACTCTCAATCTTCTCACTATTCTCCTTCACTTGTGACCTAATACTCCCCAAATCATTAGATTCAACATTACTACTACCGTCAACCATCTTATTCAACATCTCTGTAGTTTCCAAATTATTAACAATTTCTCCAGCATCGACGTTCATTCTGAAAAAACAAATACTCTTAATCGATTGCCTTTAAAATAAAAAATACCTAATATCTGGTTTTCTTTCCACTGGTATCAGTTCTTAAATATCACTTCAACACTCCTTCAATGGAAACTTCTCAATAAATATAATTATTTATCAATAATTAATCACTTAAATTATACTAAATATTTTTATTTCATGTCAACTTTCTCTAGAGAATAGCTTTAAATTATATATTTTTCATATGTTTCGTGCTTTAGATATTTTCATTTTAACTCGTCATGAAAATAAATTAACTGAAAACAGTCGCACAAGCAGTCGAGAAAAGATAATATTGAAAAACATTGGCGACTGGAAATGCAAATTTTACTGTCAAACACAACAAATAACTGAAATTACAGTAACTAAAGTTCGGAAGATTAGAGCCAACATGCTGGCAAACGTCAAAGCATTGCACTTGTTTGTAGAATATTTATAAATATCATATTTAATTTGGTTCATTGGAAGCTCAGTTGACGTCTGACAGATGTCAGAAAATAGCAAAAGAATGAAGCTACGGTCTTTTGAGTTGTTTGGGTTCTTGAATGTAGTATTCGATGCATATAATAGTGACAGAGTATTAGTCCTTTTCTAAATTATATAAAATGAACCATAAATATATGCTTTTATGGTTTTATCGAATAAATGACAGTATAGTATAGTATAGAGTTCAATGAAGCTGTCTTTTTGAAAGTGACGGGTAACGATATTCCGTCGTTCAAGTAGATAAAAGTGTCAAGGTAGCCAACGGCAGGTGACATTGTGAGTGAATGGATTTAGAACTTGTACTTGATTTGAATTTATATTTATAATAATAGTTTTAGATAAACGACGATTAGATATATATTTATAATTCACCTTTAATGGTGGCGCCAGACTTTAAGTCCTTGGCGACGACTCTTAATTGACCGTCTTTGTTAATGTTGAAAATGATTTCGACACCTTTTGC